>MU130579.1:0-113236 GCA_015039465.1 Phlegmacium glaucopus
TTCTTCGATCGCAAAGAAAAACGACTCCAGGCTTTTGCTACTCGACCCTCTCCCCAATTTGCTGCCACCACCAGCCGAGCTGATTTCCAGGCGAAACGTCGACCTCGGAGACGCTTCATTTCCGGAGACGACACCCCCCTTCCCTCGTCCGGATTTTCCTACAACGAATTGTTCGCCTCTGCCGCTGATAACTACGCAGCTCCAACCGACCCTTTTACCGAAATGGAGATTGCCAAAATCAACTAACTCAAGAGCAGCTCTATTTCAAAGGCTCCACCTGCTCTGGAGGGTGGGTGTAACGATCGGCCTTTCTTTCAACCCTATTCCTTATTTTTTCTCACCTACCGTCACTCTTTAGTCATTCATTTTGATATACAGCTCCCAGATCTTTAATACTGGAGCCGACACGGTCCTTCCTCCTTATTCTACCTCGGTTACAATTCTTCTTCTATTGTTATAACAGTCCACCTATAAACCCCGTATAAAAACCCAGTCGCTAGATCATGTTACAGTTAGTGAATTCTAAATACTTTTACCCCATCTTTTGAGTTCCTCCGTGTGTCGAAACCACTCTTCTGTTATTTAACCATCACAGCAGTCACGATTTCGCCACACTTAGGGCAGGCGTTGAGTTGACTTGTGACTGTCAGTCAGCGACTCCAACACTGCCTCGCCCTATATAAGCGCCGTCGTCAAGATGGGATGATCTCAAATTATCATCCCCCCCCGGTTGCGCTACATGTTAAATTTCTCTCTGTTTCCTACTAGGCCCGACATAATAATTCCTAGGTGACTTCAACCATGTAGACCTAGTCGAACCACAACGAATACAAGGTCTTTCAATGACATCAAAGGTGCCGACAGGACGTTTACCAGCAAGGCGTCGCCTATCGAGGGTCAAACTCATTTGTAGTGCTTCTAGGATAACTGAAATGAACTTGTTACACTTCCCCACTGTCCTTGCTCCCTCTGTCGATCATCATTCGGGTCGATGCAGATAAGCCTTCATCAAGTAAGCCGCATATTTTCATGGTCCTATCAAAATGAAACTCACAAGTATGGTCAATCAGACACGATACCTCATCAGCGTTGCAAAATATCACAGACCGAGTCAGCAGAAGTACCGGGGGTGGATTGAGAGAGAGGCGGAGGTATTTATATGACCCTTGTTCTGCAATGAGGCAACCCCGTTATAGAACAGCCCAGCGGTGCGTGCTATGTCACTGCCTCGTTGCTCTAGCATGCTGAATAGCACGGGTATATTTGCTCTTCACACACGTCCAGAAACAGCCAGGCCTCGAGGCCTCACAGGATAGTTTTTACATGATCCATCTAATCCGTTGAATCCCAATCCGTTGAATCCTATCTGAGCCAAGTTCAGCGAGACCTTTGCCAGATTGCACTATCACTACGTGAAGAAATCATGGAAATGGAATCACGTATATAATGCAACACCGTTCAGTTTTCTTTCTCTTTTCTTTCCACTCCCCAACTTCGTTCTTCTTACTCTCCAACTTCGTTCTTCCTCGTCCTTCTTACCCTCCAACTTACTCTCCGGCTTTGTTCTTACTCTCCAGTTTGTTTTTGCCACTCTCCAGTTTGTTTTTGCCACTCTCCAGTTTGTTTTTGCCACTCTCCAGTTTGTTTTTGCCACTCTCCAGTTTGTTTTTGCCACTCTCCAGTTTGTTTTTGCCACTCTGCAGTTTGTTTTTTCCACTCTCCAGTTTGTTTTTGCCACTCTCCAGTTTGTTTTTTTCCACTCTCCAGTTTGTTCTTTCCACTCTCCAGCTTCTTTCTTCTTACTCTCCAGCTTCCTCCTTACCACTCCTCCTTGCCGCTCTCCAGCTTCTTCACCGCTCTCCAGCCTCTTCGCTGCTCTCCAGCCTCCTCGCCCTCGACGCTCTCCAGTTTCCTCAACACTCTCCAGCTTCTTCGTCGCTCTCCAGCCTCTTCGCTGCTCTCCAGCCTCCTCGCCCTCAACGCTCTCCAGTTTCCTCAACGCTCTCCAGCCTCCTTGCCGCTCTCCAGCCTCCTTGCCGCTCTCCAGCTCTCTAGTTTCTTTGACGCTCTCCAGCTTCTTCAACGCTCTCCTCGACGCTCTCCAGCTTCCTCGACGCTCTCCAGCTTCCTCGACGCTCTCCAGCTTCCTCGACGCTCTCCAGCCCGACGCTCTCCAGGTTCCTCACGCTCTCCAGTCTCCAGCTTCCTCCTTCCCCCTTTCCAGCTTCCTCCTCCTTCCCCCTTTCCAGCTTCCTCCTTCCTCCTCTCCAGCTTCCTTTTTTCCCCTCCAGCTTCCTCCTTGCCGCTCTCCAGCTTCCTCCTTTCCACTCTCCAGCTTCGTTCTTTCCACTATCAAACTTTGTTCTTTCGCGTTGCGGCACTTGCAAGTGATGCCACCCAATTTCTCATTTTTGACCATCAGAAACCATACGACTATTATCATGACGGACAGTAATCTTAATGTGATCCAAGGTAGCCTCCACCACATGGACCGGAGTACGACAATAACAAATATGGACTCCTTCAATATCGACCATGAAGGTATAATGACCGGACAACCGTCACCAGCCACTCTGACACTCAGTAAGCCCGCTTTTGACTCTTGCACAATAATATTCTAGAACACCACTGATATATAATGGTTACATTCAGCGCCAACTCTGCTAGTATCTCATAACCCCTCTGTCGAGCATGGTAACGCAGATAGGCCTTCGAGTACATCAGGCAAGAAGCAAAACATTTTTGAAATCGATACTCACAAATTGTATCCATTTAGATTTATCCTCTCATCTGCCAGACACTCGAGGATCACGGGAAGTAGCAGCAGCAGCAGTCTCGGTGTATCCCACGGTTAGTAATTTAAGTACATTGGCCCGCGTTTATATTTGCGATATCTAAATCAATGACGTCTGTAGGCGGACCCTTCACCTCTTGATGTCGTACCTCAGCTTGCACCATCGCATCCTCGTCCGATTATTTCGTCTAATTCAGATGAAAGAGGATCACTTAGCACTGTTGGCACCACGACGAAAAAATATGCGCACAAAGTATCCGAGAAGACTATGTTTTGCAGGAAAATTAGGGACTGGATTAACAGAACATTTGGTTATTTTGGTATGAAGCTTACATGATATGCGGCTCAAATTAGAGGCTACTTTTTCCTCATAACTTATCGTTTCATGTTGCTAACTAATATAACATACGAAGTCGAAAGGATTGAAGGGGGGTACAACGGACATAAGTAAAATTACGTCAGCTTTTTCGATGGAACTTTGGAAGCTTTCATGAATTACAAGCCATGAACCCGTGCCTTCGGCACGGCGCCGCTCCGCTTTGCCGGCCTACAGCACGGATTCAGGGCTTGCCAGGGGCTCCGCCCCCTGGACCCCTGGCTGCATCACAACAGTGGACTCAGCCGAAAATCCTAATGGTAGACCCAGTTTCAAGTCCTAAAAGTAACTCAGTTGAAAATCCTAATGGTAGACTCAGTTTTAAATCCTAATGGTAGACCCAGTTTCAAGTCCTAATAGTAACTTGGTTTTAAATCCTAATGGTAGACCTGGTTTCAAGTCCTAATAGTAACTCAGTTTAAATTCTAATCGTAGACCCAGTTTCAAGTCCTAATAGTAACTCAGTCAAAAATCCTAATGGTAGACCCAGTTGAAAATCCTAATGATAGACCCAGCTTCAAATCCTAATGGTAGAAGAAGTCTGATATCCCAATGGTAGGCTCTGTCTGATATCCCAATGGTAGAGGAAGTCTGATATCCCAATAGTAGACCCTGATGACCATCTGAGAGTATGAACATCCACCAATTACACCATCACAACATCAAAAAATCCACATGTCTACAAATCTATGAGGACATCCCATTACAAACCACAGTCATCTACACATTGAGCTTAACACAAAATCCAGAGTTCCCTGCAGTTACACAATTCAAAGTATAATTCATGCAATACTCCCTAAACCTATTTTTATAAATCCTTCTCTGCCATGAAACATCATACTGATATTCTTCATTTTTCATTTCCCTCATTTCATCAAATGGTCTGTATCCAAATCATGAACACACACAGAACATCTTCCATAACATCCTTTGAGCTTTGTTTTCTCTCCCAATTTTATTTCCACTTCCACCCTACCCTTTCAGAAATAATTAGTTCTTACTCTTTACTCAAATACACTCTTGTCATACCCTGTATGCATATTGAATGTATCTATTATACATTGAACTTGAACATCATTTATATTTTCTCAACTTCAAAATTGTAGCTGGATTAATAATAGTTCCACACATCCCAAACCATCAAATCTTTAATCCATCACATCCAGCTTAATTTAATTTAATGAAATTTATCTCAATTTTTCATTTTCAAAATTCTCATAGTACAGTATTCCAATACAAAACAGAGAAGCCTCATTTCTGCCCCACTCATTTATACCCATCCAACCATATTCCCATCTTCACTCAAATTAAAACACAGACACTCTATTCATGTTCCAATGTTCTTTTTTATTCTCAATTTATCTCCACTCACTTATCTGTCACATGAACACACACAGAACATCTTCCATAAGATCCCTTAAGCTTTGTTTTTCCTTCCTATTTTATTTCCACTTCCACCCTCCCTTTCCAGAAATAATTAGTTCTTATTTTTCACTCACTCTGGCCATACCCTGTATCCATCATTGAATATATCTATTATACATTGAAGTAAATCATATCAAATATTCAATCCATCACACCTAACTTAATTCAATTTATCTCAAATTTTCATTTTCATCTTACCACCACCCCCACTCATCTATACCTATCTAACCATATTCCCTCCTATCTCCATCCACCTCTCTGTCTTCATTTATCTTCCCACTCACATTGTTATTGTAACCATCCTCCCATTCACTCAAATTAAAACACAGAAACAGACAGAATCTCTATTCATCTTCCAATCTTATGTTCCCACTCACATTAAGTGTGTATATTATTTTCATTTTTTTCCTATATCTTCTCATCCCATGTTCCTATTTCTTCATCTTTAAATTAACTGTGTAGATAGATAAATGTACCATGGAACACCCCACAAAAATACAAAACAAAAAATACACCCTGGGTTAATGATGATTGAAAAAAGAATTACAGCAGATCCCAAAAGACAGGCTATAGCTGTTCAAAAATGCGAAATTAAAACACAGAAAAAGACAATATATATCACAGCCAATTAAATAGTAAGGAGGTTGGCAGATAGGAGATCAAAAATTGAAAATTGAACACAGAAAATGAGCAGGTTACTGGCAGAATTGACCAACAACCCAGGTTTGAAAGGCAAGTTACTGTGATGTCACAGTTATGTCACGATTTGTGACGTTGGTGACACTGGGCTAACAGTATAATGGGATGAAGGTGTGGGAGCAGCTGACCAATTATTACATAATGCTGACACATAAATCCGAACACTTATCTAAGGATTACTAACCCGATCACTTTCCCAGGCACATTGTCGCATTCTTTATAGATGTACTAGATTTTCGTTTGATCGCCTATGATCGTCTTCGGCTCCCTCGTCAGCGTTGAATATGCTCGAAACTCCATTCAACTCACACACATACTTGTTCACACGCAGCACCACCCACCCTCCATGATTTCCACTTCTATATACCTCGTTTGATATGTTTTATATAAATGTTGCAAAAATAAATTGGACCACAGGCGTCTACCAAGATATAATCAGTTGATTAGATATTTATATTTGCACATGAAAGGACATAACCAAAACGCAAACGCAACAGGGAGATATTTTTATATGACACAAGAGGAAAGTGAACAACGGAGAAGGAAACAGAGAAGGGAAAAAATATTAAAGCTACACTGGGGTTGGTGAGACAAGTGCTAGTTGAGACGAGACAACAAGGGAAAATCAGCTGTATGCAGGCGGGAGTCCTCAAAGAGGAGTGTAGCCCCAGTTCTTTCAAAGCCATAGATAGGCGTAAAACGGCAGGATGAAAGAAAGAGTGAGAGTGGCTGTGGGGTATCAGTCAGTCAATCCTGAATCAGCCATCTAGAAATCAAGCCTATCGAGCTGGACTCTGTCCAGAAAAGAGGTAACTTCCACATTATATCCATCTACATCACAGCCATATCCATATCGTGATACACATACACATAACCATGCCTCCATTCTATTCATATTCACACCCTTATCCGGGATCAATTGGGGCCAATCCAAAGTTATGACCGAACATTCCTTACATTTTGATCTAGTGTTAGGGACATAGAATGATGCAGAAACAGAGGACCAAAGAAGGAATGTAGACATTCACAGATGTAGTTGAGGTTTCAGAGAGTAATGATTGTGCATCTGCGCCGAATTGATGGAGGTAGCCGAAGGAGAACCACACCAATTCATGGGTGTTTCTGATGAATGATTTCTTTTTTTTTGTGAATGGGAATAACACGTTCAGTTATGTTCTAGTGAGAACATAACAAGTTCTGCCGTGTGGTTTTAACAGTAACAATATTGCGGGTCTGTATTACTACTATTGGTTGTGGTCTGTCGCCTTGGAATATCATATAGTTTCTAGTGAATACCTCATGACAACCTCATGATGTAGTCCAGGGAGAAGGATGATAAGATCCAGGGCTTTGGGCTTTCAGGAATCAGGACAGAGAGCAATTAATATCAGAGAGTGGATGCCAATGAACGAAGAAATCCCGGGATGCGAATCTATATCAGGAGTGATTCAGGTTGCAAGACACTAATGAACAAAGTAATCCTGGGATCTATCGGAGGAAACCGAAGACTGATTGCAAGGTGCCAATGGAGGAAGAAATCCTGATATGAATCTAAACATAGCATTAAGGTTTGAAGAAGGCGCCAAGACCAATCAGGAAAAAGGCACACTGCACAGCACTGAAGAAAATATGTACATTTCCACTACCTTTACATAGGTAGTGGGTATTGGTGGTTTATGTTTTTAGGAATGTGGCTATGCCGAAATTCTACTAAGCAGGCTTGTTGTTCAACTGAGCGTTATAAATTGTTGTTGTTGTTGTATATAAACACCAACCAGAGAGCAGTGGACCAGACCTTAGGTCAAGAGACTCCCTGTTGTTCGTTTAGGGAAGGTATAACCTTGACTTTTAACACACAGAGGTAAGGGGAAAGAATAGAGAAGAGAAGGAGGAGGATGAAGGTCTTGGAAGATGAATGAGGTATAAGACGAGGATGAGGATGAGCAAGAGAGAGTCTTCAGTAAGACTATAGCGGTTGAGGGATAGGGGATAGATTGACAGTAAGGGGCAAGAAAAGCGAACTTAAGGGAGGAATTTGCTGGAATTCCACTGAGATGATGAAAGTGGGGGGTAAGAATGAATTGAACTGAACTACCTATCCTGGTACAAAAGAGCAGTATTTATACCCTAAGGATGAGGCTATGTAAAACAATAAAAGAAACAAAGTACGCGCTGTCAAAGGAAGAAAGATAAAGAGAGGACAGCTGCGAGAAGAAAAGAACAATGGAAAAGAAAAAGGAACAATAAGAAAATCTGTAAAGTGTCAAAGTGCGAGAGAAAAGAAAAGAAGGCAGTGTACATAGTCCAATAGCAAAAATATATCGACTCCATAGGCGTGTGGTCATGTCAAAAATGTGAAAGGTCCTGAGTCAACACTTGAAAGGCGCAGCCTTGTTCCCGAGAAAACACTACTTGCCCATGGTCCCATGTCGCGCAGCCTTGATAACACTTGACACTCTGCGAGAATAATCCTCTGCTGCTGATTCATCTGCAATTCCTGCTTAGTCGTGATCCTCCTGGACTTCCTAAATTGTCATAAAGAGGGTGGGAAGGCTTCAGGTACCGCGTGAATGATGGTTTTGGCAGTGAATGATAAGATAAGAGGTAGATGAGTGAGGATAGGGGACTGAGTGAGATCCAGGAGCAAGGTATGGCAAGATAGATAGCTGAAGCGAAGACTTGTGGGTCCATAGCCACAACAACAATGACAAAGCCTTTGACATAATGGGAGATGTGGCTGATGCGTCCATAAACGGGCCGTTCTTGAAATGATGGGCCAAAGATATGATCAAACGCGAGCCGATGACCGATGCGAATAGTAGATTGATCGCTTTGTTGTATCACTAGCCAAGGGACAAACAGATGGTAGATGTTAAGGAGCATGTCGATAGTGTAAATGATAGACAACATAGTGGAAGACATTGAGGATATGATGAGCGATGAGGATGTTATCGTTGAACGAATGGTTTTGTTGACCAGGAACGCGATTCAGGGCCGCTTCCAAAATAGGTAAGCAAATTCAAAGTCCGCTTATTTTCATGATGGCGACTTTTAAGCTTTGTTCTCACGCTACCAATCAGTATTGGTGCGCGACAGCGTTACTAATTACACCTTCTGTATTCGTACCCAAATGACATCTATTCGAAGCCATTGTTCAAAGTCGCTATGCCATGTATAAGGGAGTCTTAGGTAGTGGGCCATACCGACAGTGGTCGGCCTTGGTTGGCTTTCTTTCTTTTTGTAAATTTAGGTGCCTTAAGCTTATGGCATTGTATATATTACCGAGTCCAACTAAGTCCAGCTCTAACTCCGGTGTCAAAAGAGGATAAGTATACCACCAGGCTCAATCAAATCCCTTTCCATCATCCACGAGTAGACGATCTTGGTACGAGACTAACTAAGTATACCATACTCAAGAGCGCACAGGGATACATATCCTAAATTAACACTAACACTTCCATTAACATTAACATGAACTGTAAGCCTGGCTGCCAGTCTTACTCGTCTGTCGAGGTTTTCTTATCTTATCTTTTATTCACATCACACGATCAGACTAGTGGTGGACAAGTTCAGTCCTGAACTTTGGTTCAAACCTGAACCACCCTGAACTGAACCTAAAGTTCAGTTCAAGTTCAGAGGATTGGCTGAACCGAACCAAAGGTTCAGTTCAGGGTTCAGGCATTTATGAAAGGTTTGAACCTGGTTTGAACCACTTCATTTTTAGGGTAGAAAAAATAGAAATTTTGTAAAAATTCTGGTGTTTTTCCAGTATAATGTACTTTCATTACTTGCTTATTACTCTAATGGCTGCAAATTGGTTAGGATTTGGCAGTTTTCAGGTTTTATTAGTTATAATATTATTAAATAAACAGGCCCTAGCCCCCCCAAGCTCAAATTAAAGACAAAAACTTCAATTAAAAACCTCTACTCAACCTCTACTTCAATGGAAACCTGATCAGATAAAACATTTACCATGAGTGCAACCTTTTCCAGGCAAATTTAATGCAAATTTAATGGTGGGAAAATTTACAAGTTTGAACCTGAACCAAGGTTCAGTTCAAAGTTCAGCCAAATGCCTGAACCGGACCATGAGTCCAGTTCTCGGTTTGGAAAAATAGGCAAAAAACCGGACCAAACCGGACCTGTCCATCACTAGATCAGACAGTATATAGGGAGATTCTCATTTTCCTATTTCAACATTCTTACCGTTACAGCTCGTACTTGTATCTGTCTCGTTCTCGACAATACAACGTGGTCCTATCAAGCTGTGTGACCGCTCAGTGAGGCTTCCCTGACAGGCAGCCTTTCACTAACCTGGGTCTTAACCAAGTGCCAACGCAACCAGAAACCTAACCACACAAAATCAATTGAATGCCGAGCTCTGGCATGTTGTCATTTAAGTATATAACAAGTAAAAGCTTAAATTTTAAAGACTACCAGCCGCCAGATGTCAAAACACTCTTTATTTACCACTAGCAGCCACATAGTAATCCAAGGTTGCTACATTGTGGATTATAGTCGGAACACATCCAAACTCTCCTATAATACTGGTCAACCCACCTCTTGGTAATCATGTCATCTTTCTTGCCTCCAGGATAATTACTGAAGCCTATGGTTTAGAGTCAACTCCCCTTAGCGTACCCTGTACCCCCTGTGCAGATGGGCCATCTTCAAGTAAGCTACACCTCTTGATGATCCTATGAGCGTGATACTCATAAATATGGTTAAACAGGCACAATACCTTATCAGTCTTGCAGAACGTCCCACACCGAGCCAGAAGCACCAGCGGCGCGTCGCACTGTAGGCGATCATTCAAAAACACAAGCAATATGCTCAAAAACCAATTCAATAGTCAACTTCGTCCAACAATGTCAAACACTTATATCCTGTTGCCATTTAGATGCTGTGTACTTACAAAGTTAGACCATCCTCGCCAACTGGATAGCTTGTGGGTATATTGATCCAGGTTGAGAGTACTAATGATAGACTTGTCTCCAGTCCAAGGATGAAATCAAGTTTAAAACCTGGGTGCCAGCCGACGAAAGGTATGTGACCCCGAATTATAGAGGCCAAGTTCTCGAATCCAAAAATGAAAGAACATATTTTGACAGAGTGTGAGCTGGGCCCAAGGACATATATAAATTACGGAGTTACGCATGTGAATGAGAGCGTGGTTTAATGGCTGAACCATCGTAGGTGGATAGCAGTATGGGTCGGGGTTGTTGTGGATAGCTGATATCAATTGTCGCGATCCGTGATTCACCGGTACCATACATCATGGATAGGGATACTGATGGCAATCAGGCATAATGGTATTGGATCAAGTGGGAGATGAGGGACAGATGAGAGTCAAGGTGTGGCGCTTGACTGATGCCTCATGGTAGAAAATTTGAGTACTACGTGGTACTATTATGTTACATGATCAAAAGAGGGGAAGGTAACACTCAATATTGAGTGAAGTGACCAAATATGCAATGATCATCTGTCACAACGGATTGTTGGGGTCCAGTAAATGTAGTCAGACGTAAATGATCTGTCAAAGTTATAGACCCCAGGGATATCTACAGCCGCATGTGCTTTTATATTGCCAATCAGAAAGAGTTATATTGAACACAAGACAAAGGAATCTTGAAGTTCAGCAAAGATGAATGCAATGGCCAACGAAACCCGTGCTATGCTGGCAAAACCTTGCCTAAAAGACTGGTGTCAAAACGAAGGGCGTGGCTCTAGAGTTGTAATCTAGACACGATGGAGTGTGATCCTCAGTGTCAGGAAACAAGAAAGATGACAACTAATAGATATTCACCTAGACACGATGGAGTGTGCTAGTGACAGAGTTAGCTACATACATAAATCATATATGACGGTAACAATGTAGTGAACTTACATCCTCAGTGTCGGGAAACAAGAAAGATGACAACTGAGGAAAAGTGTAAACAGAGCCAAAACACAGTATATAAAGGAGTGTTGAGGCACGTGATATAGAACGTGATAGACGTCCTGACTATAGACTACCAGTCCAACACACCCCCATCAGGACGGAAAGAAGTGAAAAGAACAAATTATGTGAGAGAAGGAAATTATGTGAGAGAAGGAGGAATGGAAAGGCCAAGAGCAGTGTGATGACGGAGAAAAAGAATAGCGGGAAGGGATTTAGTAAAAATATCCGCAGGCATGTCGGCGGTAGGTATCCAAGTAGTTGAGAAATTGCCGTCTTGGACGTGAGAGCGAATGAAATGGTGACAAATATCAATATGTTTTGAATGTGCTGAAATGGCAGGAGAATGAGAAAGGGAACATGCAGCCTGGTTATCTGAAAGAATAGGGAAAGGATGAGGAATGGGAAATTGCAAAAAGGAAAGGAATGCACGCAACCAAAGACCCTCTTTGAAAGCAGGCGTCATCACATAATACTCAGCTTCAGTGGAAGACAGAGCAATGGACTTCTGTTTAACAGAAGACCAGGAAATTAAAGACCCTTTGAAATAGAAAGAGTAGCCAGAGATACTCTTCTGATCCTTAGAATCCAAGGCCCAGTCGGCGTCAGAACAGCCCACATTTTGCATAAAGCCGGATATGGATGAAGGGAGCGCATGTGATGAGGCACCGAGTTGCAGAGCCAAGGTTCGAGTGCCAGCAAGATATCGGAGTACATGTTTGGCAAGAAGGAAATGGGAGCGAGTGGGTGTCGCATTATAATAAGAAATATCAGGACAGGTAGTAATGGTGAGGTACAGGAGACAACCAACCAATCATTGATACTTGAGAACAAGATTGTTGTCATGGACATCAGGCACAGTGTTGGGGGGTGCAGGTGGTAACTCCATATATTTAGAAGGAAACGGGGTAGATGTGGTCTTACACTGAGTCAAATTCCACTCGGCAAGAAGATCTGCAACATATACATGGGAGGAGAGCTATGCACGATGCGCGGGGCGGTCACGGTGATATGGTGTAATTATGTATATACATGGTCCATGGATATACTTAATTTTCCGAAATATCCCTAATTTAAAAACTAAACTATGGATGTAATCTGGCACAGTGAGGGTCATTGGTGGTGACTACGCCAGTTGATTAAACAGAATTTGCAATGAATATGTTCATATCATAGGGCTGGAGATAATTATGGTGTAAATTCACCTAATTTTCATACTGTCCAACATCCAGAACTTCCAGGTTAAAACCATAAATATCCATGATAACCTGAAGGAATATATTGCAATTTTATGTAATTACTAAGTCTCTACTACGAGGGAAAGCTATCTATTGCATGAAAGACTACTCTGGACGAAACTCGGGAGTTTGTCACAGAGTGTTACAAGAAGTCACGAATGTGCTACGCGCACATCAAAAGAGAGCTGGACACCTGGTTCTTCATTAATTAAAGGCTGAGAGCAGATATTTATGGTGTGGTTACTAATAAGTGACCGGATAACAATAAACACAATAAACAAAGGTCTAGACCCATTGCAAAGAGGTCCAAAAGCCGAACTATAAATAAAATACAATTACTTAGCGGTTTCATTGTTTAAAATATGTATATGTAGTGTACAAAAACTTGTAAGAATATCATCGGATTGTTTCTTTCTTCCCCTCTCATACTTTGTATCAGAGAGTTAAGAAAATAAAAAGAACATCAGATCTAAGTTTGGAATTGTTTAATATTGTACATTGGTTGTACTACCTTCGAAGTCAGTCTTCAACATCTATTGGAGTTATTTGCATTAGTGCATTGGTTGCACATTTGTTTTGAAAAGTGTATTAGTTGCTCTACTATTGAAGTTAGTCTTCAGAGTTCTATTCAAGTTGTTCACAACTATAAAGTGAAATATATTGGGAAATAAACCAAAGACATAAACAGAACGGTTATACTACCTAGGAAACCTGTACTGCGTCATTTGCAGTGGTGTATTTAGTGTGGTTTTCTTAAATTACACTATTTCACACATATATCTGAGTACTTATCAACGGAGAATAAGAATATTCAAAAACTTCTCACATGGACCCATATCAACGATGAGAAGATGATTCCACAGAGTTGTGTTACATTCTGTCACACATTACTCCGGTCCGACTCTGTTGGAGTTGTTTCCGGTAGTCCATACTCCGTTCCAGTACTTTCCCTTGTCTCCGACTCTACTCCTCCTACGTCCGACTCTGAGACTTCTCCATATCACTCCGACTCTTCTGACGATATCCCAAACCCCTTACCACACCTTCGTCATAACAACTATTCCTTTGTCATCACTTTCCCACTATCAGTCAGCACACCAGCCATGGATTATTCACCCAAGAATGCAGGACCTTTTCCGGGAGCAGAACGCAGCACTTATATTTATATTCTATATTTCGGTTGCAATTCCTTTTATATTTAAAGTACTCGAACTTGTATGTTTTCCCTCAGTTCGAATATCATCTTAGTTTCCTCCTCTTGTTTGTCCTCTAAGTCACTGAGGTCTTCTGACTTTCCGTTCTCTTCCGTTCCCGAAATCAGGACATTGTAGGAACTGGGCGGCACAGCACATATGCTGAGGCCAAAGTCCTTTCCGTTACTTGTTCTGGTTCTGTTCCGTCCGATCCAGTGTTACTCCAACGTGACCCCTTGTTTTGAACTTAACAAGTTGTGATGAACCAGAGATAGAGAGAAGGAGAATTGGTAATGGCAAGGCCATCATCCACATGGAGAGGAACATAGAGAACTCAGAACTAAGGTTGAACCGTCGACTGGCATCATGATGGACATATCAGGAGGAGATGTCCAACAGCCAAAAAAGACACCATGATCTACCTCACAGCGGATCATCCCAAGATCAAGGAGGAGGGAAAGGAAAAGCATATAAAATTTATATGCAGACTGACGAAGACCATAGAGAGCAACGAGGATGCGGAGGACAGATTTTTGAGAGCAAACATAGCCAGGATAAGGCCGTGTGTAAATAGGATGACGAATTTTCACATGCAAAAAAGCAGTTTTACAATCGAATTGAAAAACCTCCAGGTCCTGACTAGTAGCCCAAGCCAGGAGAACCCGGACACTTGCCAATTTTGCTACAGGAGCGTAAGTCTCATCAAATTGACCAGCACACTGACTAAATCCCTGAGCCACCACACGTGCCTTCTCCTTGCCACGGAAAATCACACCATCAGCATCGGTCTTGTAATCAAAAACCCAGATGAGTCCAACCGTAGTGTGACCAGCAGGGAGGTCAACCTCCTCAAAGGCACCCATTTCCTGCAAGCTCTGCTCCTCCTGAGCCATAGCCACCTTCCAGACAGCAGCATCAGGGTATGCAATTGCCTCCCAGTAAGATGAAGGACACTTCGCAAGGTCATAGACTTTAGTAGAAGGTGGGGAAGGCGTAGTGAGATAGGATGCAGGAAAAAGACCAGGAGTGAAAAACGCAAGAGAGTCTGTGGCAACAGTAGGAGAATCCGGAAAACAGGAGATCGCATGAAAAGACAGCAAATCCTTGATAGCATCCATAGCGGGGGAGAGATCCAAAGAAACAAGAAAAGCAACAGCATCACCCCCATCCGCAACAACTGCACCCCCATCTGCAACAGCCACATCATTGACATCCACAGCAACACCCCCATCAACAACAACAGCACTCCCATTGGTACGCTCAGCAAACCTCCGCCACTCACACTCCAGATGACGAGACTCCTTCAAATTTAGTATATCATCATAGAGACGGCTGGCAGCAGTACGGGTGCAATCCCGGAGAGGGCGAGGAGAAGAAGCAGGTATCACTGAAACAGGGGAGGACAGAGCAGGGAGTGGCAACGAGTAAGGCACCCCCAGGTGACCAGACAAATCTTCATTGAAAATAACATCACATGAGAAAAGATATTTGCTGGATAGGTCATGAACGCGCCAGCCCAAACGATGCTCTTCATATCCCACAAAAATAGCCTCAAAGCGGCGAAAGCCAGCTTTAGTCTGGAGCTCAGCAGGAATGATAACAAAGCACTGGCACCCCCAGACGCGGAGATGAGAGACATCAGGTTTTGCGCAAGTGAAAACTTTGAAAGGGGTAGTATTAACAGCGAGAGTAGAAGTAGGGAGATGATTCTGCAAATACTGGGATGTGAGGACAGCATCGCACCAAAAAGACATGGGAAGGCCCGAATCTGCAAGCAGAGTTTGCCCACCCTCCTCGATAGTACAAACATAATGCTCAATTTTCCCAGCCTGAGGATGAGCATATGGAGCGGTTTTCTGGATTGCAATACCATGAGAAGTGAGATGAGTACCCATCTGACCCATGGTCAGCTCCAAAGCACCATCAACATGAACAGCCTTGACCTGGCATCCGGTAGAGTGCTCAAGAAAGGCAGTAGTTCATTCAAAGTGAGGGAAATCATCACTCTTTTTGCGAAGGCAAAGAGTGAAACCCATATTTGAAAAATCATTGAGAATAACGTGAAAATGCAGTTTTCCACGAGGGCCTTGAGTAGGATAAGGACCACACAAGTCCATGTGGAGGAGCTCCCCAATACAAGAAGCACGATGACCATGATGCAAGTACGAATGTTGAGGACTTTTTCCAATAATACAGGCAATGCAATGGTCATGGTCAAAGCTACCTTTGTAGAGAGCCCCCCGAACATAGTCTTGGGTCAGAGCGGCCCGTGTGGCCTCCTTTCCAAGGTGACCAAATCGGCAGTGCCAAAGGGATGGAGAAGGGATGATGTTGGGGAAAGAGATAGCGGGGAAAGCAGTCAGGGGTGAAGGATCATCATAAGGCAACACAAAATCACAGTTAAGCAAAGAGAGTTGACAAATGACAGTTGCATGAAATGTGAAGCCAGGAAGATCAGGGTCGTCTAGGGGAAGAGACAGGGTAGTGGTCGCATTGGGATGAAAAATCACCTTGATACCATGTTCTGTAAGAGCACCAATGGAGATGAGATTAATTGGTGCACCTGGTGCGTGCAGACAATTCCGAAGGGTGAAGTGAATATGACGAGCCTGACCAGACCCATCAACAAAAGGAAGCTGGAAAGTAACATCACCATCTCCAAGAGCTGTGAGTGAACCAGAGTTTGCAGTCCCAATGGAAACAGCTTTAGATGCATCATAGCACTGGAAAAGGGCACAATCATGAATAATGTGGTTGGTGCAACCAGAAGTCCAGAGCAGAGTTGAATTGGCCACCCAGAGAAAGAAAGGTGAGA
Organism: Phlegmacium glaucopus; assembly: GCA_015039465.1. Taxonomy (NCBI): domain Eukaryota; kingdom Fungi; phylum Basidiomycota; class Agaricomycetes; order Agaricales; family Cortinariaceae; genus Phlegmacium; species Phlegmacium glaucopus. The sequence continues at coordinate 16,479 of MU130579.1, forward strand.
GAGGTGAAATCTGCAATGGAATGGCTTACAAAAGCCAAAGGGGACTTAGAAGGCTCACGCATGAGATACACATCACGATGGAGAGTAGGATTCAATGCTACGAAAGGAGCTACTGACAAATGTGCCGAAGGTACAATAGGTGCATCATCTAAGGTGTCCAATGGATCCGAAGAAGAGGAAAGTTCGGGAAGAGGAGGGGGTGTGTCGCATGAGAGGAACACATCTTCAATCATATCAGCCAACATGGCCAAGGTCTGACCTTTGTTACTCCAGTACTTGTTGCGACGACCTTCCATACCACCCCCAGGTTGAAAACAAGTCCCAGACACATGACCAGGGTGACCACAGTTGGAACAATGCAAATCAGAATGAGCATGACGGGTAATGGTAGTTGGAAGAGGAGCTGAGACAACAGGTTTGGCAGTAGAGACTGGGACGGATGAAGGGACGACACTGGGAGAGACAATAGAGGGATGAGAAAAAGGAGGTGGTGCATTCAGAATGGTAAGATGTGGCACACCATGAGGCAAATGAGGTGGAAAAGAAGAGGATCGCTGAGGTAATTGGATTGATAAGGGATTAAAAGATGGAACAGGAAAAGTAGATATGTTTTGACAAGGGCGAGGTGGTGTAAGTGGGTAAAACGTTCCGGGGTTCGAAACGAGTACTTTTTTGGTGAGGGTTAGTCAGAAATATAAATTTCCGATGGTGCGAGCAATGTAGTCACAAGATATTTGATCACAATAACAATTTAAGCGCTTGCGAAATTGTAAATGTAATACATTTTGATATTTGAGAGATTAATGCGGTAAAGAGGTTTTTGAAGCCTCTTTATGAGAATGATGTAAAAATCCGAGGCTAGCTAAATGGTGGGCTGTTCCACTGCCTATCTACAGTAAATACGAGCTGCTTTTATATGTAAGGTGAAAGGAAATTTTAAAATGAATTTTACCAGCGCTGTTGATCCTAAAACAAATTGTTCTGTTTTAAATTAATTTTTTAGAGACGCTAGCTTTCTTTAGCTGTCTCCATTCTTTATTTCTCTTGCGCGAACCCGGTCCTGCCCGTGTCCCTTTTCTCCTGTGCGTTACTTCTCCCAGAATGGGAAAGTCACGCGTGACATGTTTCTAAAACGGGAAATTGTTGCGCGCACTGGACGAATATTGCTGTTTAGACGATCATTGATCCTTACACCTCCAGGGAACTATAAAAGTTGACTCCCTAGTCAACCATGTCCTCAACAAGCCCTCTTTTCAATTTTGCCCCTTTGTCTTTTTCCTCGGCACTATGATTATAAAAGTCCTTTCCACTTCGAATTACGATCACATGAGACGGGCGCTTTTCGATCAGTGGCACATGCAACAATTGTTCGTTCAGATGTGTTCTATCCAAGTCATCAATCGCCCTGGCGATATAGGTTGTTTCGAAAATCTGGTATCGGGTTTGGTGAGCGGCTCCTGTTCTTTCCCTGCTCTGTCTCTTTCTTAGCAAGCTATTTTTCAGAAATTTTCTTGCGGCCTTGCTCAGTGTGCCAACTCGTTCGGCGTCTCTGTAGGACTGCCCGACCTCGACCTTAGCGTTATCCAGGAGGCCATTAATACTGCCAGTGGCCACCTTTGCCTACACAAGTACATAGTCAACGTGCTTGCCTTTTCGTGCGAATTAATGGATGATCGCCAACGTGGCTGGTTCGGCTTCGACCATTGGTACACTGAACTGATGGAGATTGCGGTTTTTGGTACTGCCGAGGCGCCAATAATGATAGAAGACTGATTTAGATAATGTTTTTGGGATGCTTTCAATGTTTTCTAGATGTTTTCTTGCTTATATGTTTTCTTGCTGTTTTTCTTCCTTTATTTGTTTTCTAGCCGCTGTTTTCGTGTATAGCAAGGCTTTTAGCATAGTCTAATTTGAATCTAATCTTTGTCTTCCTCATCGACATCAAGAGGGTTTCCCGAGTCATGAGTCACTTTTTCTATTTCTTCACTTGGAAAATCCGAAAGCTTGGTTACAGAAATGGCGCGAACGTCTCTTGGGAGATACGGTATTACTCGGAACGCTGCGAATCGAAGCTTGGATAACGACCCATCTAGTTCTCCTAAAATGTACGACCCTCCTTTTGTTCTTCGTATTACCACCATGGGGCCAAAATACCGCGGCTTCGTCTTGTCCGATAATGTCTTGTCGAATCTTGAATTTCGGACTATGACTAGAGACCCGGGAGTGAAATCGAAATTGTGTGTTTTATTTTTCGTTGACTTCTCCAATTGTCTGACCGCTTCCCATCGGGATTTTACTACTTGCTCTCATACTCGGAGGAGGTCTTGGGGCCTTTTTTGTAACATTTGCGCCCTTTGGGCAATAAGATCTTCTGTGGAGATCAGCTGATCCATTTTCGGTGCCAGATAGGTTGCTTCTGCCAGATCGAATGGCAATAAGGGCTCGACTCCATGTGCTAGGTAATAGGGCGAATACCCTGTAGACTTTTGGATCGTCACTCATTCGGCCCAGAACACCGAGGCTGCCACATCAGGCCATTTAGATTCATCGCCATCGGCTGCTTTGACTAAGGCTTCTCTCACGTCGTAGTGTCTCCTTTCAATCAGGCCTTGTGCTCGGGAATTATAGGGCGATATCCGGATGTAGTTGATATGATATTTTTGGGTTAAATATTCCGCTGCTTGTATGTATTGTGGAGCATTGTCTGAGACTATAAATTCGAGTGCTCCCCATCGGCATAGTAGATTTTTGTGTATGAACTTAGCAATAGCCTTGAAGTTTTCGTTGCGAACCATCGTCCATTCTGGGTACAACGTTAGAGAGCACCTCGCGTGGATAATATATCTATATCCTTTTGCTTTTGGGCATTAGCATTGTGTCGATGTATACTTTGCGAAATAGTCCGGCAGGCATCAGGACTGTTGGTGGAATCACCAGCTTCCTCGTAAGCCGGACCTGGCACTCGTGACACGTCTGTATATACCATTTTACGTCTTCATCCATGCTTGGCCACCAAAATCTTTCTCCTAGGCGGGTGCGGACGGTGAATATTCCCTTATGCCCTAATTTGTCGTGTGCTTGACGGATTAATCCCAGCCGTTTATCTTCAGCCATTACTAATTTATGTCGTCCTAGCCGATCCTTTTTCCATAGCTTCTGATCTAATATGAAGAATGCTGTCGCTGATTTGATAAATTTCTGAAAATCCTTATCTGGCAGATCCGACTGCGCTTCTGGGTTTTCCAAGAAGTTCTTTATTTTGGCTATTTTTAGATCCTTTTCTTCAGCTTTCCCAGATCTGGGTATTTTTAGCACCTCATTGCTCAGCACTGTCGCACGTAGTAGCCCATCCTTATTGCTTAGGCTATATCGTTGATGACCCTCGTCCGGTAATCCATTATTATGCTCTTTTCCTGTCTTGTAGCTTTCTGGTTGTCTGAATACCGAGCTGTTGAGACACTCGATACTGAAAGTGTATGCATTATCTATCCAGTCGTCTGAGTTTTCATTGTTCGTCGGATCTTCGGGAGCTTTTGGCCTTCGTGAAAGCCCATCGGCAGGTGCATGATCTTTTGCTGAAACATGTCGGAGCTTGAAGTCGAATAGGAGAATACCTGCAATCCACCTATTTATAGTTGCGCTCGGCTGCACATCCGGGTTGTTGATCATCCTCTTTATATATTTCGCATCGACTTCAACTGTAAAGTTGTCTATCCCCACGATATACATTTTGACTGCTTTGAGTGCCCGGAATAGGCCATATAGTTCTAGCTTTGCCTGTGAATATTTTTGCTCGGTTTCATTCCAAGTTATCGAGCTGTATCTCGATGGATATCTCTTTTTGTCTTCACCTATTTGGGACAGGACAAATCCCACAGCCATCCAGGAAGAGTCAACTGCCAGTATAACTTCTCTGTTGGATGTATAGTCTATTGCTCTTATTGCTGAGCAGTTTTGGATAAACATTTTGAGCTTTTCCATTGCTAATACGTGATCTTCTGTAAATTTGAACTCCACTCCCTTCCGAGTGAGCTGGACCAACGGCTTGACGTGGGCGGCGAAGTTTTTGATGAAAATCCGAACCGTGCCGAGCGTTCCCAGGAAGCCACGGACTTCTGTGAGATTTCGGCATATCGGCCAGTCTATTATTTTCTGAATTCTGGCTTCGTCCGGCATTCGGCCTTCATAAGTACATTTATGACCAACAATCACTGCTTCCTGGACACAGACAAACGATTTGTATCCGGAGAACGTTCCTCCTGCATGTTTAATTTGTTGAATGATTCTGTTGACATTTTGTAGGTGCTCCCAGACAAACCGGCATATGCCCCTATTTTCTGGAATTGTCTCATAGTCGCCGTCTGATGTTTCATAACGTGTATCTGGCCCTTTGATTGGGATATTGTCCACAAATGGTATTGTCACGTGTGGGATTTCTTCTTGTAGTAGGAAAGTCGTGTCTCCATGGAATATCTGCATAGAGTTGGTATATCCCATAGGTATAGATGTTAATCTAAATGTCCCTAGCGGCGTCTGGAAGGTCGTTAAGTCCCTTGATTGTTGTGATAGACCTCGTTGATCGAATCCCACAAATAGATCGAACATGCCATAGCATGCCCGACTACCGAACGATTCCGCATATGGCTCAATCATAGGAGGTACTGCACTATCCTTGATAGCTACTGCGTTGAGTGGCTGTAAATCGTGCACTATTCGGAGGGCTTTCCCATCTTTCTTCAAGATGCAGAACCACCTTGATCGGTACGACGAGTTTGAGGGCTCGTAGACGCCCGATTGGACTTTGTTCTTGATGATTTCTACTACCCGGTATAAATCAATGTTTGTGTTGTTATAAAACACCAACCAGAGAGCAATGGACTAGTCTTTAAGTCAAAAGCCTCCCTGTTGTTCGTTTAGGGAAGGTGTAACCTTGACTTGTATCACACAGAGGTAGGGAGCAAGAGTAGAGGTGAGGAGGATGAGGATGAATGAGGAAGAGTCTTCAGTAAGACTATAGCAGTTGACAGTGGGTTGACAGTAAAGGACTGAAAAAGCGAACTCAGAGGGGTTAAGGAAGAGGATGAGGAAGAATAAGAGGGAGTCTTCAGCAAGACTATAGTAATTGACAGTGGGGATAGATTGACAGTTAAAGGCAGAAAAAGCGAACTTGAGGGAGGAATTCACTGGAATTCCACTGAGATGATGAAAGTGGGGGGTAAGAATGAATTGAACTGAACTACCTATCCTGGTACAAAAGAGCAGTATTTATACCCTAAGGATGAGGCTATGTAAAACAATAAAAAAAAAAGAAGTACGCGCTGTCAAAGGAAGAATGATGAAGAGAGGACAGCTGCGAGAAGAAAAGAACAATGGAAAAGAAGAAGGAACAATAAAAAAATCTGTAAAGTGTCAAAGTGCGAGAGAAAAGAAGAGAAGGCAGTGTACATAGTCCAATAGCAAAAATATATCAACTCCATAGGCGTGTGGTCATGTCAAAAATGTGAAAGGTCCTGAGTCAACACTTGAAAGGCGCAGCCTTGTTCCCGAGAAAACACTACTTGCCCATGATCCCATGTCGCGCAGCCTTGATAACACTTGACACACTGCGAGAATAATCCTCTGCTGCTGATTCATCTGCAATTCCTGCTTAGTCGTGATCCTCCTGGACTTCCTAAATTGTCATAAAGAGGGTGGGAAGGCTTCAGGTACCGCGTGAATGATGGTTTTGGCAGTGAATGATAAGATAAGAGGTAGATGAGTGAGGATAGGGGACTGAGTGAGATCCAGGAGCGAGGTATGGCAAGATAGATAGCTGAGGAGAAGACTTGTGGGTCCATAGCCACAACAACAATGACAAAGCCTTTGACATAATGGGAGATGTAGCTGATGCGTCCATAAACGGGCCGTTCTTGAAATGATGGACCAAAGATACGATCAAACGCGAGCCGATGACCGATGCGAATAGTAGATTGATCGCTTTGTTGTATCACTAGCCAAGGGACAAACGGATGGTAGATGTTAAGGAGCATGTCGATAGTGTAAATGATAGACAACATGGTGGAGGACATTGGGGATATGATGAGCGATGAGGATGTTATCGTTGAACGAATGGTTTTGTTGACCAGGAACGCGATTCAGGGCTGCTTCCAAAATCGGTAAGCAAATTCAAAGTCCGCTTATTTTCATGATGGCGACTTTTAAGCTTTCTTCTCACGCTACCAATCAGTATTGGTGCGCGACACCGGTCGTAAATTCCGGGCGGTATTGGAATATTCCTTAGGACCCAAGGTATGTGCTCGACTGTTGGAATCACCACCGGCTTGAAATATTCGTCTAAGAATTTTCCTTTCTCGGTTTCGTCCCAGGCAAACGCTGTTTCGTGAATTTTAATTAAATGATGGACCAGTCTTTCTTCTTCAGGCCATAAGAATCGATCCTTGTTAACTGGCATCAGCTCTTTTTGTTCCTGTGTATATCTGTTTCCTGGCGAAAATTCTGGTGGCGATGTTGGCAATATTGGAAGCTCGGCTAGCGGGTCACTAGGTATTTTTCGTATGATTCTAAACTCTTCGGGTAGCGTCGTTGCTACTGGCTTAATTCTATTCGCTACTTTCTTGTAGACGAATACTTCTTGACTGTCTTCTTGTATGTTCTCGTGGCTTGTCTTGGCTATCTTATGGTCTCTGTCTGTGTACTGGGTCGAAATATTTTTATTGGATTTACTGTATGGCTGGCTCGCTGTGTTTTGGTATCTCCTCTATCTCTGGATGGATCATCGACGCCTAAAAACCCTGGGTTATTTTATTTCTCTTTCGAGGCCTTGTGGGGATGGTTATTAGTTCCTGGGTATTTGGGTCTAGCACCCTGAGTCGCGAGTCTCTGTTTGAGTAATGCTGATGTGATGCTTGAGTGAGGGTGAAGAATGGTCTTCCTAGGAGCACTTCATAAGGTGCTTCTCTGACGACTTGAGCCTGTACGTAGAAGTCGTATCCGCCAATGATTAATTTGAGGTCTTTGATTAACCCCAATGTTTTGTCTTGGGTCAAATTAGCGGACTCCATGACAATGGTTTTATCTGCTCGTAACGGAAGGCCAGACTTTTGCCAAACATCCTCCCGGATGCTTAATATCTGAGAACCGTCATCGATCGTCGCCTCCACTTCGCACCCCTCTATTATGACGTCCACTGCTCGAAGCTCTTCTATGTCTCTTGCTACGATCAAGTTTTCGGCTGCCAGGCTAGCCAATAACATTTGGTGCACATTTTCTTGGTCTGTTGTCTCGACGAATGCAGTTGTGCCGACTCGTTTCGCGGTCAGTTGCTCTTTGATGTGTCGTCTGATGTCGGGCGAGACGGATAGCAGCTCTCGGGTAGTGATGGTAATGGGCGCGTCCAGCATCTGCTGTGCCACCTTCTTGATCAACGAAGGGTCTTCAATTGGTGTGGTGTAACGAAACTGAGGCTCCGGTGCCGAGCTCATATTGTTTGCCCTTTTTGGCGGTCCTTGCTGTGTCTGCGGCTTGGATGTGCTGCCATATTTCCTTTGACGAGTGTTATCGATTTTCTTTTGTGTAGACGCTACTAAATTTTCTAGAATTGATAACTCTTCCTCTTCTCGTGCCGTTATCCCAACCGGCTCGTCTTCTTCTGGTTTAGTGGTGGTCCATATATAGCCTGCATGCGTTGATAGGATCCATATAGCCTCTAGGTTCGTAAACTGGTTATTTTTGCGATTTAACAACTTCGCAGTATACGCGGATGCCTCGCGGGTACCAACTTCACTCGCACTCTCATTCGCGGTTGTCGCACGTCCTTTGCACATCACACAACATAATATAGGCCTCGCATAACCTTCGTACATCACTTCTACGACCTTTGTAACTATCCAACGCACCCTCATTCCTCTTTGCATTTCATACTTCGACATATCTTCAACTCTCTCTATCAATACTGGACTTAGCCATTTCTTTCCTTCGCAACCACACCTTCACACAGCTTCTCTTTAATCTCGTGGTCTTTCACGGCTCTCATACACATCCCTTTCACTGGTTTGATCATGGTCCGTGCTGTTTTCAACTTACTTTCTTTTAACTTTCTATATATATTATTATGTTATCATCCCCTTCGAAACAGGAGGTCATTCAACTGACCTCCTTACTCATCACTTCCATTATTATTCTATCTCCTATTTCTTTGTTACCAAACTACTGGGCCCATGTGACTTTGCATTAGCTCAATTTTTACATTACTGTTTTGCATATCCGCACCTGGCTAGCTTGTTGCTCTTGTATTAAGTACCTGTAGTAAGTAGGAGAAAGAGTGAACAAGAGACGGCCAGAGTTTCGATCCCATAAACTTTGCAGCAACGTTCTAAGTTAATAGTCTCATCCTTTAAGTTACTTCGTGTACTGCGTTATCGTTCGCAAACTTCGCTATCTTCGCAGTCTACTCGTCTAGCGTATTTCAATACCGCGAACTCCTCTTTAATTCTATCGAGGAAATCTACATTAACCCCTCCGAACTACATTACTACTTGCGGTCTGACCCCTCCGCCGGTACAACAGCGTATTTGCGGTGCCTACGAGATTTGTTGATACTTTGGGCGCCTCGTGGCTTTTGTGCCAATTGTCTAAGTGTTCCATGATGTTTCGCCCTGGGCTTTCTCGAGCATTTATTTTTTCTCCATTGGGTAAAACAATCTGTCCTTCATTGTTTCTCCGGCACAGCCCTCTTTGTATATATTCCATAACTTTGGGGCACTTGTTTAAGTAATGTGATGGGTCTGAACAGAATATACAATTATTATTTCATAGACGGGGCCCTGTCTCAGGGGCTAGCACGTTCGGATGGAGGTTAAGATGCTTCATGATTTCGGAAGCTATTGCACCTATGTTAAGGCTCCCAAAGCCTTGCGACATATCGTATGTTTCTTTCTTGATTGGGTTTGCTACAGCGTAATCTTTTCGGGGTATCTCCGCATGGTTACATGTTAAGACAAATAATGCTGCCGAAAAGATTTCTGCGAGCGTGTAGGGGTCATCGCTATGGTGTCTAGGATTCTCGGCTCGCAGCTGACTTTGTACTTCGGTTCTGAATGATGGCTCCATCCCTTGCATGAAGTATCCACTGATTTCTCTATCAGTTAGTCGTGATTTATTTCTAAGAAATGCGGCAATCGTTAGGAATGAGCACCTATAGGCCCCGAGATCTTCTGCACTCCGGATATTTCTTAAGGCTTGATCTTCGACTCAGGACGTGAGGCTGGCCACCGAGTATTTTCGCTCTCCTGTAGATCCTGGGTATAAATCAAATAGCTCTTTTTTGAAATCAGCCCAGATTGATGATGTTACGGCATCTTGCATTTGCCATAGCTCTCTTTCCTCATTTGGCGCGTATCTTATTGTCCAATCAATGGTTTGTCTCTCGCTTAATTTGCATGCGCCAGCTAACTGTTCGATTTCATCTATAAATATCAACAATGACGCCGGTCTGCCGTCGAATTTTGGTGCCGCGTGATGATTCCGGCCTGGCATAATTGATGCCGTGTGAGCGGCAATTTCTGGCATTGCGTGATGTGTTACTTCCGTTCGTTCGGCTGGTAAGCTATCTGCTCTAATGGACTCTGATCGTCGTATTTTGGCTGGTGTCCAAATGGCGGGAACGAGACGAGGGCTTGGTAACGGGCTTGTTTCGTTACTGGGTGTTGATTCACTTGATAGTGATTCTTCCGAAGCTGACAGATTATCTGGCGGCCGTGGGTAAGCTGATTCCGGGTATGGAAGGTTACCAAAAGACTGGAACTCGTTGTCCGTGTTTGTTTGGCTTATGTTGCTGACTTCCGGAGGTGTCTGACCTTCCAGAATGTCTCTTGATGGTTTTTTGGTTTATTTATACGCTTGCACCTCCCTCGCGGTGGGCTCCAAGTTGTAAGTGGGTAAAATGTTCCGGGGTTCGAAACGAGTACTTTTTTGGTGAGGGTTAGTCAGAAATATAAATTTCCGATGGTGCGAGCAATGTAGTCACAAGATATTTGATCACAATAACAATTTAAGCGCTTGCGAAATTGTAAATGTAATACATTTTGATATTTGAGAGATTAATGCGGTAAAGAGGTTTTTGAAGCCTCTTTATGAGAATGATGTAAAAATCCGAGGCTAGCTAAATGGTGGGCTGTTCCACTGCCTATCTACAGTAAATACGAGCTGCTTTTATATGTAAGGTGAAAGGAAATTTTAAAATGAATTTTACCAGCGCTGTTGATCCTAAAACAAATTGTTCTGTTTTAAATTAATTTTTTAGAGACGCTAGCTTTCTTTAGCTGTCTCCATTCTTTATTTCTCTTGCGTGAACCCGGTCCTGCCCGTGTCCCTTTTCTCCTGTGCGTTACTTTTCCCAGAATGGGAAAGTCACGCGTGACATGTTTCTAAAACGGGAAATTGTTGCGTGCACTGGACGAATTTTGCTGTTTAGACGATCATCGATCCTTACAGTGGTATGGGAGGAGGACGTGTGGATGGATTGTGTAGAGGATGGTTCATGAAGTGTGGAGGAGTATCACGCCAAAAAATTACAAATACATTGAAAAGTGTCAGGAGATGAACAGTCAAAACGCGGATTTGGGGGAAAAGTAATATTTGGTAAATTAAAAGTACAAGTAGAAGGACCGCCACCAGCAGGATTGAATAAGTCATCAGAATACGAAGCAAGAATAGGGACCTGGGACGAAGAAGCTACACCAGCCGTGTGTTGATAGCCATCAGGTCCATGTTGTCCAACAAAAGTACTAGCTGACAAAGGCGAGGGCGTGACACCTCCCCATTAATGTTGCTCGTTGGTATGAGGAGTACAATGCATGAGGAGTTGGATATATGTGCCCTCGGAAACCGAAAACGGGCAAAGTGGAATATATGCGCATTCAGAAAAACAAACGAGCAGAAGAAGCCAATAAATAACAAAACCTTTTGAGTTGTCTGTTTCCCGAGACACCCTGTCGAGACAGTATTATGCGGGGCCCATAGCCTGTAATCTAGACACGACAGAGTGTGATCCTCAGTGTTGGGAAACAAGAAAGATGACAACTAATAGATATTCACCTAGGCACGATGGAGTGTGCTAGTGACAGAGTTAGCTACATACATATATGAAGGTAATGATGTAGTGAACTTACATCCTCAGTGTCGGGAAACAAAAAAGATGACAACTGAGGAAAAGCATAAACAGAGCCAAAACACAGTATATAAAGGAGTGTTGAGGCACATGATATAGAACGTGATAGACGTCCTGACTATAGACTACCAGTCAAACAAGAGTATTGAAGAATAACACTCCAAGGATATTTGTGTTGTTTTCAAGTGTGGGCAAGCGATGTGTTGCAAGTAGTTGGATGTAGACGAAGATGTAAATTTGGATGTGATTGTGTTGCCTGTTGTGCGATTACATAAGCCTCTCTATTCTCTCCCAATGATTGAGTTCGATTACTCTATGACCAAAATACAACTAATTGGTAACATCCTGCCGTCTATCGATGATTCAAATAAGTACTGCTACATCTTCACCAGCCGTGTGTACAGTACAGAATGGTACAGAATCATCCTCTAATGCATACATCATCTCATAACTTCTTCAAGGTTTTGAATGTTAACAAGACTCGATGCCAAGGTCCCCTGGACGTTTATAGAAACATCTTTCTGAAGAGGAAGCTATGTGTGTACCCTATTTTTCGTTTGTCCCTCTGGCCTCTCAGGGATTTATGTTTTGTATTGCATGGCTTTGAGAATGCTGACACTGACAAAACAGTTTGTTCTCATCATCTAGGTTTCAACTGCTTCCCATGATTCCCTCTTCAGTTTGTTTTTGCAGTACTGTCAGCTATTGAACGTTCTCATCCACCACATATCAACAATTAGAACAACCCAATGATGCGGCCTCAAACAATCATTGCCAATGAAATTTCCACTTCATCTTCCAGCCTACCATCTGGATGACTTTCCATTTTTGTATCCAACTTTGCCTGCGCCCCCAGCTTTTGCATTGATGGAACAGATCCTTTGGCAAAGAATAGCAACATATCGTGGATAGGAGACAGGCAGAAAGGCCAGCATCAATTCCGTGATGGTGATGAAAACATAAATAAAGCGGGACACACAAAAGGGTTATTATGGACAATGTGTGGGAATGGTCACGTGCTTGTTAAGGTAATCTAATTTTAGTCTTTACTGCGCAATTTAATGAGCAAGCACGATGTCAGGCGTCAGAATCAGACCTATTCAGTTTGTACATAATAGATACAAGTACAAATCTTAAACTCCCTGAGACTTTTCCATTATCTCACTCTGTATGAGTCAGGATCTGATTCTGACCCAGAAAAAAAAGTTTTCTCAGTTCTCATTGAGTTTTTTTGACCCACCTTCGACATCCAAAATTGAGAAGGCCTAGGCACAAACGCAGAATTCATATGCATGAATTTATTGTCATCAGCTATTGGACTTAAATCTGACCAGTAGTCAAATATCTTCCCTCTACTAATTACTATTTAATGCCGACACGCAAAGTTATCTTATACAAGGAATACATGGTATCTAAGGTAGTTCAAATAACTTGATGACAAGTTAATAATAATTGCGTTAATGTGACCTAGAAAATTGTTTTTAGTAATGTTAAAAATTGTAATCGCAAAGATCCTGTGACAACTTCCCATCATCACTGTTCGAATAACTCATCCATTGTCTCATCCTAATGCCTGCGCCCCCCAGTGACGGAGCATTGAGAAGGGAAGCGGCAATGATTGGTCTTAAGACAGAGCCACATGGAGTGGTTATATGGAGGGTGCAAGGAATCAGGAAAATGTAAAATTGCTACTTAATTTGTATTGAGCTACCTAATTCAAATTGAGTGATTGTATAAAGGGTGCATGGCATCAGGAGAACGTGAAATTGCTACTTAATTTGTATCAAGCTACCTAGTTCAAAATTAAGGAAAACATAAGAATAACCAGGCTCATTTGTCCAGTGTCATAGTGATGTACCTGTGGTGGGATCAGACCGCAAGTAGTAACGTAGTTCAGAGGGGTTAATGTAGTTTTCCTCGATAGAATTTAAAGAGAAGTTTGCAGTATTGAAATACACAAGAAGAATAGGTCGCGAAGATAGCAAAGTTCGCAAACGAGAACGCAGTGCGTGAAGTAGCTTAAAGAATGAGACTATTGACTTAGAACGTTGCTGCAAAGTTTATGGGATCAAAACTCTGGCCGTCTCTTGTTCACCTGTCCTCCTACTTGCTACAGGTACTTAATACAAGAGTAAAGAACTAACCAGGTGCAGATATGCGAAACAGTAATGAAATAATTGAGCTAATGCGAAGTCACATGGGCCCAATAGTTTGGTAATGAAGGGATAGGAGACAAAGTAAAAATAAAGGTGATGAGTAAGGAGGTCAGTTGAATGACCTCCTGTTTCGAAAGAATGATAAATATATATACATATGGAAAGATGAAAGAAAGTAAATGCAAAAGAACACAAACCACAATAAAACCAATGCAAAGGATGCACGGAGAGATAAGGAACGCGTGTGCGAACTGTGAAAGACTGCGAGATTAGAGAATGGCTGTGTGAAGGTATGGTTGCGAAGGGGTCAAATGGTTAAGTCCAATATTGACTGAGAGAACTGAAGATATGTCGAAATATGAAGTGCAAAGAGGAATGAGGGTGCTTTGGATAGTTATGAAGGTCATAGAAGTGATGTGCGAAGGTTATGCGAGGTGCGAAGGATATGCGAGAACCGCAAGTGAGAGTGCGAATGAAGTTGGTACCCGTGAGGCATTTGCGTATACTGCGAAGTTGTTAAATCACAAAAATAACCAGTTTACAAACCTAGAGGCTATATGGGTCCTATCAACGGGTAAGAATAAGCCGCCCTGAGGTTCTGGGGCGAGAGTTATAGCTATTTGTATAACACATGTGTAGTTTTGACACACACTTTTCAGACAGTTTACATAAAGGTATTGAAATTTGGAATATGACTGTGAAATAAGCGCCTGGGGGTCACCCGCTCACATTAGTACTGTCAGAGACTCAGAGTGTTGGAAGTATTTCGCAGATGGAACTAGAGTGAAATATAATACTAGGTACTGTCAGTAAAGAATTTCATATATAATAATTGCTGCTACTCACTGTCTCAACTTTGGATAGAAGTTGAGACTACTAAATAAAAGTATGCTACATATAAGGGAATGTGATTACATAATGCATTCAGGAAATGATACGAAAAGATAAGATATAAAAGATGATATGATAAGGTGGCAAGTGATAACTTGGAATAATCCAACACAGAGATACACTTTAGAGTAGCCTTACACCTCCTCAAACCTGTTACCGAGCCTCGAGAAGTCACGTTAATCCAAAGGGCCCAGGAGTAGCGGAACATTGATCCCGAACATAGGGTGGGGTCCAAGACTTTTTTGTAACGCTTGATATTTGTGGCCATATTTGGCTTCAAAGAAGCAGTTTCTGGAATGTGCTTCTCAAAAGATGCAATAAGCTTGTTTGCAATGTAAGATACTAAGAATAGTCATTGAGTCATTAGATTAAAATTATAGTCTTTTCTCGTGAACGCCCTGCTCCAGTATTACTTCTGTACTCGAAAGGGGTAATACTGTCGAAATCTCCCCTGGTCGCCGTCCAGGTTGAGATAACTAATCAGATGGGCGAGACGTGCTGTAACACTAGTTGTAGGCTCTGAGAACTGAGTCTACAATGTTTTGGGAAGCTTAAGGTGTGGGATTTCCCAGGAAAACTTCTTTCCAGCGAAATATCTGGACAGAACTCAGGCTCCTAAAAGCAGCCACTCGTCTTGTGAGCAAGGGGGCACCAAGATTCGAAAAACTACACGGGGTAGATTTTTTCCTTTAAGGCCTCACCAACCCCCCCTCCCCCCTCCCCAACCCATATCGGGTATGTTTCCATCCAAATGTGGTATGTTTTTCCCACATTTTTGGGCTCCACTCCCTTCTGACCTAGAACTTGAGCCGCCCAAGCCACAACACTTTGGATAACTAGAAATAACCATCTTTGAGGATGTAGTAAACAGTAAATATGTGAGCTGTACATGGTCTAAGTTATTTTGAAGTCTTAACTTGCTTTTCACTGGACCATCAGTAGTCAACAAACTTGGCCCAGCTGACCTAAATGAGGAACAAATAATCTATAAATCTGTCCAGGGACTGTATTATTGTGTGCTACAACATGGGCAAGTACTTATACACAAGTTTTCAAAGTTTGACCCCCAAAAATAAAAAATTTCTAAGCCTTTGGCACCCCACCCCACCCCAACCCTGGGTTCCAGGTTTGATTCCTGGTGCCCCCTTGCTCGTGAGCTGTTCTTAAGTACTATGAGGGAGCTTATCTAATAATTGATGGCTAAACAAATAAACAAATCTAAGGTCTCAAGCTCGCGAGACAGCGGCTGCCGGAAAAGTTGGTCGGTGATCTCGGAGACCACTGATTAACCCCAAGGTTGGGTTCACTAAGCAGTCATGTCACATTTCGTCACAAGCAATATTATGTAGATGCTAGACACGAAAACTTGAATATGATACGAAAAATAAGTACTTATGAGCCTTATGAGCACAATTCCAAATGAAACTGAAAAGTACACCTAAAACATGAAGGGAATGGACCATCCAAGAGGTCTATGCACTTGTATAGGCAAAGTTTGGTTCTTAAACAGAACACCTATGCACACATTAGTTTATATAACTATGTGGACTACTTAATGCCAACTCACTACTGTGCTGACTTGTAGTTATATTCTTATTGTACTAGAATCAGCCGTATCAGACGGTATCATGGTCTTGTCACTCATTGCCAAATTTGGAACCCAACCTTAGGGTTAATCAGTGGTCTCCAAGATCACCAACCAACTTTTCCGGCAGCCACTCTCTCGCGAGCTCGAGACCTTAGGTTTGTTTATTTGTTCAACCATCAATTATTAGATAAGCTCTCCCATAGTAAGAATAGCTCGTGAGACAAGCGGCTGCTTTTAGGAGCCTGGACAGAACTTATTGTATCCACTATCTACACTTATCTAATGAAGGCCCTGACGGCGGTATCAAGCAGCAAGAGGGCGGAGCTTGAACTTTCGAAGATATGTCCCATCAGCAACGAGGACCCTGGTGGGATGCGGGATACCTCCGTACACATACAGTTTAAAATCAGTACCCTTACTGCGCAAGTTCCATGGCTCCGCATCTAATGGAGGGGTGACATATATGACATGTCATACTCCAGTTATATTTGATGTATTTGGGAGGTCGCTGCGGCATCCGAAGAAGTAACAGAACACATCAGCAAATTCAGGATTTTTCCATAGTTTGTCATAGTCACGTCACACAAAGTTGTAATTTCCCATAGTATCATATAGTCACATCACCATACTTATAGTTCCATAGCATCTCATAGCATCCATGTGATGCGCACCAGCACTGTCCACCAGTGTATCGTCACACTATTGTCACTCTATCACACTGGCATAGCTTTGTCACCGTGTCACATTAGAGCCACATATTTTTCATTTAAGTTAAATAAACCAGCCCTAAACAAAGTCCGTGCGCAAAGTTGATCTTTACATATATGGGAATTTTTTTGTCACTCCAACTTTGTTACTGCGCATCTGTTGCCATGTCTACCCTCTTCTCAACCACCACCATCATGTACTCTGGTGTTGCATGGGCGGCGCCTGTTGAGCCCGTTTTTTTTTTTTTTAATTGTTTTTTAACTAATTAATACTACTGTTTAGGTTCTACCACTGACGACGCCAGATGCTCACTCTTAGCTATGGCCTCGTCATTTACTCAGCTCCTCCCCATCAAAATAGGTTTGCTTTGGTACATCTAGTGATGGTCAAGGGTAACCCCGGGGTGGAATTAGGCTGACCCTTACCCTTACCCTCCAAAAACCCTTACCCTTGGCTGAGGGTAAGGGTTTTGGAGGGTAAGGGTAAGGGTTTCTGAGGGGTTGGAGGGTAAGAAACCCCAGCAGGGTTTAGTGCAAGGGTTTGGTCCAAATCCTTCCTCAAGCTTTGTAATCCAAAGGAGCCTTCAAAGTAGCTATTATTTAAAACATGCTCAGGGTGTTAAAGGTGTTGAGCAATAGATTTTAAATGAAATAGAGAGGGTTTGACTAGTATTTTAAGCTACTGATTGTTGTGAAAGCAGTGAGGCCTCTTTAGATTGCTTTTTCTGATTTAAAGTCAATTTTATAGATACACAACAGTTAGATCACTCTGATATCAGAGAAATAAAAATTCCCAAAAATACCCTGACCCCTCCAGAAGGGTAAGGGTTTTTCAAGGGTCAAAAAATCTGTACCCTGACCCTGACCCTCCTTACCCTTACCCTTGTACCCCAGGGGTTTGGGAAACCCCTGCCCATCACTAGGTACATCTGATACCCACCCACCCCCAGCATACTACCATGACCACTAACAGCAACAAATGACAAGTCACATACCTACCTCCTAGCCCCAGAAGGTGGCAATGAGCGCTGAGCACCAAGCGCCAAGGTGAGGAGTTTTTTGAATTTCTTACTGTTCTTTTTAAAAACTAACAAATTGCTACTTTTAGCTACAATTTCGACAACCTCAACTACCCAGCCCCTCCTCCCCATCCAAATGGGATGTGAGGGGTTCGTTTCAGGCCGTTTCAACATTCCAACCACCTCTGCCTGTTTTCGACACACAACAGCATCCAACACCTCGTTTATGAACCTGCTATTGATAGTATGGGTAGTACATATATGATATGGCTCAGACTCTGTGTAGATAGTTGAATATGATTTATATATATATTAATTTTCCTTATCCTTGCATGAACTCAGAACATTAGCTTTCTAGCCTCAGATTGAATAGTATATTGTAATATTAACCCTACCCTATATAGCACTGTATAGTAATACATAGCACTGTATAGTAAATATATAGCACCCCATAGTGTGACCGTGATGCTTGACAGCGCTGTAAACAAAGGACCCTTTGCTATGGCACTATGGCGCTGTACGGTGCTGTCCAGTGCTGGTAAGCAGACCCCGAGTTTGCTGATGCAGTGACATCCTCATACATTTGTTCAATAAATTGTGCCTCATTTTATGATCAATTCCAATATACTCGACGACATCCGATCTGCTCAGCTCATTGAGGCCTTTCGATGGTATATTTTACCCTATTTTTTCAATGGTGGTGAAAATTTTTGGGATCAAAATCTAGTATGGCATGATTTATGTGGATGACATTGCAAGAATTCCACGATAATTACTGAAGCCGAAGGTTTAGAATCGACTCCTCTCATCTTATCCTGTAACCCCGCTGCAGACGGGGCTTCTTCAAGTAAGCTACACTTATTGATGGTCCGAGAAACATGACACTCATAAGTATGTCAAACAGGCCCAGTACCTCATCAGTCCCGCAGAACATCACAGACAGAGCTAGCAGTGCATCGCAGGGTAAGTGATCATTCGAAAACATGCGAAATATGCTCAAAAGCAATTAAATATGAATAAATAGTCAACTTCTTCATCAAACAATGTTGACCATTTATATCCTCCCGCTCAGCGGTCGACCCAACCCTTGGAATTTCAGCGCGCCCGGTATCCTCATTCGAATATTTTGTCAGAAGTGGATGGATCAGAATCCCGTGACGGAAAATTTATTTCAATATGTGTTTAACAAGATAAAAGAGTGGTTCGATAGGTTGTTGCGTTATATTTTCATGAAACCCTAATTCAAGTTGAAAAATTACACTCACGCCTTTGGGTAGTAAGTATATTACATGATCGGAAGAAACCAGAGCAGCGCCCAACCTTGATCAAATACACGATGATCATCTGTCGCAACGGGTTGTTGGGTGTAGCCAGAAAGAAGTACATGATCTGGCGAAATAGTTGTATATCGATAATCGTATGTGCTTTCCAATCTGAAAGAGTTATATCCAACGCAAAACGAGGGAAACTTGAAGTTCAGCAAAGATGAGCGCCATGGCCCAACAAACCCACGCTATACTGGCAGAACACTGCCTAAAACGTTATTCCAAAACCGAACGGCGTGGCTTTATAGTGTTGACGAATAGGTCCCCATTGAGAAAGTGTTTTATTTTTATTTCGTGTGTGGACGAGGTAGGAGCGTTGATGTGATGTGTTTGTGTCGGAGATCTAATAATAAAGGTTTCCTTTACGACGGACAATGCCACTTAGTATATAAATAATCCTTTCCGTTCTCTCCCGTTGCCTCTTTCCAAGTACTATGGCCTCATAGCAATTCCAAGGTTTTAACTGTTAATAAGATCCGACGTCAAGAGGACCGAGGTGTGTTGGATTTTTGTAGAAGCAGCGTATTTCCGAAAAGGAAGCAATGTGTATACCTCTCTTTCGTTCGTCTTTTGGTTCTTTGGTGTTTTTACGTGTTTATTTCTTTGTATTGCATGGTTTTGAGAACAACTGATACTAGTGAAACATCTTCTCCCTACCACAGAATGCCAACAATTAGCAGAACTGAGTACTGAACGTTGAACGTTGAACCCTAACCCTAACGATGCGGCCTCAAACAATCGACACCAACAGTCTCCGCCCCACCCTCTACCTTCCAGCCTAACCGTGTGGGAATGAAGGTCAGATGGTCACCAGAACTCTTTATCCAGTGACGTGTCTCATAATCCATCGCCGTCGATCCGCTTGACATATACGAATCATCGATGGCATCAAGAATAATATTTTCAGCCTTCAGCGTCTCGCGCGTTATCTGTTATCCATCGTTGCCAACTCTGAATCCTGCGAACAATTGTTTGGCCTCTTTGGTATCATCCGTGCTTCCATATGGCCATGTCATACCTCCCTGAGCTCAGGATGCATCTGCGAGATGAAAATGTCCGATATGGTCCATGGATTGGTGAAGGAATGATTAGAACGAAACCTCGCCACACATTCCAAAACGAGAATGACTTGGACAAGACTCAGGATGTACAGATGGAGCATGAGCCCTCGGATATAATAGCGTCAAAATAACAGCGTTTTCCCCAATCCTCGCTCATGTAACTGAGGAGGCAGAAAATGAAGGAGATGACGATATGGTGAGCGCTCCACCAACTGAGATCCGTCCAAAAACCTCTCCAAATCCCTCTCTGTAAACCTTTTGACTCTGACAATGCATATTAGATGAAGGTATTGATGCGCAATCTCGCATATGAGATGGAACTTCCTTGATGTGATGTTGATGATGGCGATGAAGGCGATATAACTCGAACTTACGATTTGATGTATCTACTATATACGGCAATACCACAGCCACGGCTTGTCGTGGATTTCGTGGATGCCAGGTGGATATCTGCCACGCTCATCTTCAGTTATGTACTTTAACACTTGATAAGGCTGAGCGCTGAGCGCTGAGAAGTTGTATATACACACTAGTTGCTGAGTTATGTTTGAATTATTCTAGTTATTGATATTAGGGGGACATACCGCATGCGCCGAGGAGTACGAGGTAGGAGAGTGATCGGCCTCGATTGCCGCCGTCTATTTCTAGGTTACGTGGGAGAACGAAAGTGTTCTCTCTACCCCTCCGTCTTCCTCCACTTTCCTAACTCGTACTACTTTCAGTTGACCTTACTTAACTATCCGAACAACGTTCAGCGCTCGGCCATAAAACCACGCCTTCACTCACGCGTCAAGTCTCTAATTTTATGTCCTTGATAAGGCCCAGTTTCGCCCTCTATGTCAAGATATTTTGAGACTGGGACTTGGCCTCTCTATAGCTCGGGATCACATACTCTCTATTTCCGTCGGCCGGCGCCCAGGTTTAGACCCGAATTCATCCCCCGGACTGGGAAACAGGTCTATCATTAGTACTCTCAACCGATCAATATACCCACGAGCTATTCCGTCGGCGAGAATGGTCTAACTATACAGCATCTATTTAGCAACATAGACGAAAACAGGAACTTGAAAGTTTTGCAATTGCCGACGAGGGATCCATAAATAGACAGCATGTTATATTACATGTGGAGATAACCCAACAACCTATTGAACCACCCTTTTATCTTGTTAAAAACATATTGATATAAATTTTCCGCCGCAGGGGTGGTAGCAACAGAGTTCTTCAACGTAGTACCAGTGCCAACGGCCTCTGGTATATCCACTTCTGACTTAAGATTTGAATAGGGATACGAAGCGCGCTGAAGTTTCGATGGTCGGGTGGACCGCGGACTGGGAGGGTATACATTTTCGACATTGTTGGATGAGGAAGTTGACTATTTAATTGGTTTTTGAGCATATATACTCGTGTTTTCGAATTATTGCCTACCGTGCGACCCTCCGCTGACGCTTCTCCTGGCTCGGTCTGGGATGTTCTGCAAGACTGATAAAGTATTGTGTCTGTTTGATCATACTTGTGAGTGTCACGTTTATCGGACCAATGATCAAAAAGTGTGGCTTACTTGAAGAAGGCCCATCTACAGAAGTACGGGGTACGCTAAGAGGAGTCGATTCTAAACCGTAGGCTTCAGTAATTACCATGGAGGCAGGAACAAAAAAAATGTACCAAGAGACGGTGGTTGACCACTAATATTGCCGCCTGTGGTAGTTTCGATAGTATTATGGGAGTTTGTATTGCTTGTGTTCCGACTATAATCCACGACGTAGCAATCGCCTTGGATTACCAGGTGGCTGGTAGTGGTAAATAAAGAGTAATTTGACATGATGTAGTAGTACAATTGGGGTATTGCAGATAGGCGAGAGATAGCGGCTGGTACAGTCTTTAAGCCTTTACTAGTTTTATATGAAACCTAGAAAATGATGATAATCTAATTATTCGGACAAACGTACATAGATTACGCCACTGAAACATATCTCCTTAACAGGGCGGCAATGCCAAAAATAGGTCGGCATAGCATACTACCATAGCTTGGATGGTAAAATATCGCTAATCATGGAGTCTATGCACCTGCAGTGGGCCCTTGCCAGGTAATCATTAAGGCCTAAAGTAATTTATTTATTTCAAAAGGCAGAAGAGAGCATTAGGAGACTTGAAAACGATGATACAAAATATTGGTTTAGGGCCAATTCGAACTCAGCCATGTCATCGATATCGGCCGTTTACTGCCATATGAACTCTACCGATACGGCATCCTGCCATAGGTATACCGACAAATACTGCTGCAGAAGGCTCACGGTACCCGTAGGGCCGTAGCCGACATACGGCAGCCGTAACCTGCAGATATGGTTATAGTGCGCAGCCCTACCTGATCTGCCCTAGGTCCCCGACAGGACTTTGCAAGATTTCGAAATCCAGTGCCAAAAGGTGCCAAACGGGGTCAAAAAAAACAAACATCTAATGCACCAGCTGACGGCCCGGGCAGAAATGGAAACAGGGCTCCACTTTTCTCTCCTGCGCCTATGTAGGCCTATGTTTACACCAAACAACCACTTTTAGTGGGGGCACCCTGAGCAATACCCTTTTCTAGGTTGTGTTGGACTACCACGCTAGGTGGAGCCACCGCCCAGTGCGATGTTTGGCCGTTGTCGATGACATAGTGTTTCTATTGAACGGCAACCTCAAAAAGTCAGGGCGGGAATGAAGGATATTACTTAAAATGGTTGCTTACAACCAAACATAGGCGCAGCCTGGAAATTAGTCAACCTGTCTCCGTTTCCACCGTTAGCTGTCATAGAGATAATCGGTTATGGTACCAGCCGCCTAGAGGTCGGTACTTTTGAAATTTGTACAGGGCGCTGAATCGGTGGGAGAAATTTTTTCAAAAGTAGCCCGCTGCCCTCAGGGTGATTTTCGTAATGATTTTCGTACATCGTAGTGTCTTTTGTGGATTTTGTAGAAAATTTCATTCGAAGAATTCATTAATTTAGTACTATCATGGGGCCGAAATTCTAACATGCAACGAAAACATCTGAACCTGCAAGGATAAAACGTGTTCAGGCATTGCGATTAAGTATGTTCAACACCCCATGGGATGATTATGTTGATGCAGGCATACTCAACAGGTATGGATGCCGAAAGAGGCATAGATTGAATTAAATTAGATTAGATTATGGATCCTTAACTACCCTTATTAGATATGCGCCATTTCGTTCAACCCAAAATTAAATAACTCTGTCGGTTTTGGTCCGATTGATCATCCTTTCCACAAATTTATAGCCCTCAATGAGAGGAAGCGATGTGTTAAAGGAATAAGAATCTCCCTTTTTTTTGATGGCCCTATTTAGGTTGTACAAAAGTAGCGGCCTTTAGGCGACTGGCACCATACTCTTACTTCGCTGTCCGCATCTGCACGTCGCTGCGACTGCTGCGCAAATGGAAACTTGAACTACAACCGTAGAAATATGTATATAGGGACATTTGTATGAGTTTGGATTTTAACCTCAAAGCTTTAAAGTTGGCCATCCCGTGAAAAATGGGGGAAAATATGCAAGAATATCACTCGATGAGCTGAGCATGGTTATGCTGAATAAATGTATGAGAAATTCACTGTTCTGTTGCTTCCCTTGTGTGCCATGCGCTGACTCCCAAATGCATCCGAAGCTCGAATATCTGCTTACCGACATCACCGACACCTCCATTAGAGTCTCTCACGAGCCCTGCACAGACATGACAGTACAGACATGACAGCGCAGACATGACAGCGAGATACTAGCCTCGCTAGCCAGTCGTGATCAGGTGAAGTAGCGTGACGTAAGCTCACATTCACTTTGAGGTAACGGCTAGTTGCTGCGGCTTCTATGACACCGAGATCCAACAACTGTCGAGAAATTTCAGAGTCCGACACCGCCCTGGGCGGGTGAGCGACTTTGCGACATTGCAAGTTAATCCTCAAGTTACGAAACAAGTCGCGCTGCATAAATCTTTTTGTTTTCTCTCGTCGCAAAAGCGAACTGCGTGTGATCAATCATTTTCAAAAACTGTCACTTGCTCTGCCATGACGTACTAATTATATTTGGCGTTATGTACACTTACAGATTACTCCCTTCTCCCTATTAAATCTACTTTTCGATGTTTCGATAATATCATAATCTACATTTCCTATATAACAAGTAAAAGCTTAAAGACCGTACCATCCCCCATCTCCCACTATCTGAAATACCCAAGTTGTACTACATCATAATGTCAAACTACTCTCTATTTACCACTAGCAGCCATATGGTAATCCAAGGCGACTGCTACATTGTGGATTATAGTCAGAACACAACCAATACAAACTCCCACAATACTATCGAAACTGTATCCAACGGGAGTCAACCACCATCTCTTGGTAAATATATATTTTGTTCTCGCCTCCAGGATAATTGCTGAAGCCTACGGTTTAGAGTCGACTCCTCTTAGCGTACGCCGTACCTCCTCAGATGGGCGTTCTTTAAGTAATCTGCACTTTGTGATGGTCCGATACATGAGACTCACAAGTATGGTCAAACAGGCACAATACAGCAGTGTTGCCCAACATCACAGACCGAGCCAGCAGGAGCACCAGGGGCGCGTCGCACGGTAGGCGATCATTCATAATATGTTCAAAAGCCAATTAAATCTGGACCAATAGTCGACTTCATCATCAAACAATGTGGAACATCTATATCCCCCCGCTCCACGGTCCACTCGACCCTTGGGATTTCAGCACGCCCCGTCACGGTATTCTTATTCGAATATCCCATCAGAAGTGGATATACGAGGACCCCTTGGAACTTGTACCATCCCTGCGGCGAAAAATCTATGTCAAAATGCTTTTAACAAGATAAAAGCGTGGTTCGATAGGTTGTTAGGTTATTTTTGAAATCCTTGTAATTCAAGTTGGAAACTTACATGCTGCCGTCTATTTACATTTTCACAAAACCCTTGTAATCCAAACTGAAAATTCTAAGTTAATTACATGCTGTATACATACACTCTCTCCCTTTTTTTCGAGTTGAGTACTAGTGATGGAATTTATCGAACTTAGTAACGAAGTAGTTGATGAGATGATTCATGTTTGGCCAGCGCAGGTCTAGCGCGTTGCAAACAAGTGAGTAAAACGGTCAAGACGATTGATATCATCTATCCACGACCCCAACCCATACTGCTTTCAGTTGACCGTGCTTAATTATCCATCTCACCTACAACGGTTCAGCCATTAATCCACGCTACTCACACGCGCAAAGTCTGTAACTTTATGTCCTTGTGCCCAGTTCGCACAAAAGAAAAAAGAAAAGAACAAAAGCACATACCCAAATCATTTTCCACACATTCCTGGAGAAATTTGGATGAGCGAAACTTACCAAGCCAGAAAAAAACTCACAAGGTCCACAAAGTTGCCCCATGCAGGTTCATCGGAATTCACAATCCAAAAACCCTAAATGCCCCTATTCAATATCGGACATCAGGAAGTGGATTAATGTACTAAGAATGAAATCTGACCAAATTTTGACAGAAGTCCATTAGGAGAAGTCATCCGTAGCGGTGTCTTTACAAGCCCTCATCCCCCTCTTGGTCAATCGCATTCGACGATGGCCCAGCCGTATATTCTCGCATAACATAGAAGACACAGTGTTCCCCACGAATGTCATTTGCGATGAGATCCTTGCATCCGGGGCTTCCTAATGACTGAAATTGAGTCATTTGAAGGCGGAACGAGCACAAAGCTATAAGCAGAACTCCAAGCCCAAGGAGTAAAACACCACAGACCGGGCCAGTAGAAGTACCAGCGGCGCGTCGCACGGTAGGCGATTATTCGGAAAGTGCTCAAAACCACTGGCAATTAACATAGTCAACGTCTTCATCCAACGATGTCGAACACGCATATCCTCCCACTCCACGGTCAACCCGACCCTTGACATTTCAGCGCGCCTCGTATCCCTATTCGAACCTTCCGTCAGAAGTGGATATACCAGGATTTCTTGGCACTGGTACCTTGGTGGGGAACTCTGCTGCTACTACCCCTGCCGCAGAAAATTTTTGTCAATATGTTTTTAACAAGATAAAAGGATGGGTTGTTGGGTCGTTGGGTTATCTTTTCATGAAACCCTTGTAATTCAAGTTGGAAACTTACATCGAGAGAGGGGTGGGAAGAAGAGATTTTCGAGAAACTATGCAAGAGGGTGCGAAAGGCCCAGGAAATCAGAAAGCGGAATGGCTCAGACGGTTACTTGTTGCGAGGCAGCGTCAACGTTCCACTGTTGCCCCGATCGCATCTATCGGCTCCTGATAGAGAAGGTGGGCGTCAGGAAAGGAAAGGGTTTCATCTCCAAGTCCGCCTACTCTTGGACTGTTTTATCGGCATTGGCTAGCACCGAATAAATGGCTGTAACGTCATCCACGGCGCATGCCGTTCCAACTTCAGGAAGTACTGCTGCCGCTACAGTACTAGAAACAGCACTTCATTCACCATTGCTATCAACTTCGACTCCACAGCTTCACCACCGGCTCCAGCCCAATTTTCTACTTCATCAAATTGTGGACCCATGCTTACGAATCCGGGTGGGGTAGATTAGAGGTCGAAATGGATGTTTATGAGAAGCTTGGAAGGGATGGGGAGAGAGAGTGGAGGACGACGGAGGGATAGAGAGAACACTGTTATTCCCCCCATCACATGCCACTCACAGTGCTCACTAACTAATGATGTTATCGTCGTCTCAGGGTTTCTGCGAAGTTTCATGAATTTTTCATTATTCCGTATCGTAAAGTCTTGTGGTAATACTATTATCAAAGTAAATTGTTGCGTAAGTAATTAATTACTGCTGTGAGAAAGGGATTCTCCCTATCTCGAATTATTACCTATTTTAATCTTTCAAATTCCATGTAACATACACGGAATTTCGCACCGCGTTACAATTTCCCGAATTTGTACGTTTCCTATTTTATTAATTTCAAATCCATTCCCCTTTGGGAAATTAATCCATATTCCATACTAATTTGCTACCTCCCCGTTTTTACCCTCGGATCTTGGTATCCATTTTTATTCATTTTCAAAACATAGTACTACAAAAAAAAGGTATAAAAACCTGTAGTTACTTTGTAGAAAAAAATTCAATCAATCAATCAGTGAAAACAAGCAGTTCAATCTAATCAAACAAATGAAATTCATAAATAAAAGCTATTCTTAGTGCTGTCAATTCTGACAGTACTCGGAAAACCCCCTCTCTATTATCGGATCTAACATCGGAAAGGCACGAGAGTTGACGGAGTCAAGTCCCCTCTCAATACACTCGCAACCAACCCCAGTTCCCCACTCAGTACATGTGTAATTTGAATTACGAGGGTTTTATGAAAATATAACTCAAGAATCTATCGAACCACCCTTTTATCTTGTTAAAAATGTATTCACACATTTTTTGGGAGGTAGGAGTGGTAGCAGCAGAGTTCCTCGTCGTGGTCCTAGCGTCAAGGGATTCTGGTATATCCACTTCTGACGGAAGATTCGAATAAGGATACGAGGCGCGCTGAAATCTCAAAGGTCGGGTGGACCGTGGAGTGGGAGGATATATATGTTCAACATTGTTGAATGGACAAGTTGACTATTGATTTGGATTTAATTGTATTTTGAGCACATTACGCGTGTTTTCGAATGATTGCTTACCATGCGATGCACCTCTGGTGCCTCTTCCGGCCCAGTCTGCGATATTTTGCAACACTGATGGGGTATTGTGTCTGCTGGATCATACTTGTGAATCTCATTTCGATAGGACCATAAAAATATGCGGCTTACTTGAGGAATGCCTATTTGCATCATCGGGAGAGGGAGCAAGAAACCCGGTGGGGAAGGTGGACTCTAAGCATAATAATTTTATCTCAGTTATATTCTAGAGGCGCTACGATGACCTTGACCTTCGATAGGCGGCGCTGTGTTGATAAAGGTCCTGTCGGCACTTTCGATATCATTGAAGGACCTTATATTTGTTGTGGTTTGACTACAGTCTACATGGTTGAAGTCGCGTTGAATGATTATGTCGGTCCTAGTAGTAAAGAGAGAGAAATTTAACATGTAGCGCAACCGGGGGGGTGTTGATTGGAGAGGAGGGTGGTGGAGTGGATAAAGGGCGCCGCTGGCAGGTGCAGGAACTCTTTCACTGCGGACATTGGCTCTTTAAAAGAGCGCTAAAGCCTGTTTTTCTGGATGTTTCTTCCGGTCTGTTCATTAATGTAAGCTGTTTATCCTTGGAATTCGGTTGACCGGAATCTTGGAGAAAGGTTAGGTAAGAAAGCTTAATATTTTCAGGTGTGACAGTGGGCTACACTCGGGGTTTGCCAGTGAAAGAGATCCATATGTTCTCTTGGCAGAATTTCACGGACACCACCATACCTAGACCAAAGTTAAATACGGGTTATGGCAGTATCAGTGTTCTCACAGCTATGCAATAAACACGCAAAGAAAAACCCCAAGAAGCCAAAAAAGACGAACGAAAAGATAGGTTGTTGTGTGGGAAATTGGAAAATTTCTCCGAGGTTTCATCGATATCATTCATGACTAATTATTTTTTAAATTTCATTTTTAGTTTTAGAGACATTACAAATTTGTGCAGATTCTAAACCAGACATTTCTTGCATCTTCCATACCTTCAGGTGGATAACTTTCGTCTTAATGGTCGTCACTCAAATTTGATAACTAGTATATACAACTTCGCAAGATCTCATCGACATCGCTCATCGGTGAGCATATCTCAAGATGAGTATGGTATGGTATGTATGGTGGGACAAATTAAAGTGAAGACGACGACGATGAACCTCGGTGAACGTCAAGTGATTTATATATCTTCTTGTGTAAACAATTTGCAATATATTTTCTTTTTCTAGGCGGGTATCCTATTTTTGCCTAACAGCTCCGCTAATAATTGTCGGTATTAAGGATCTGAGATTGGGGATCTACGTATTACAAGGTTTCGGCGAGGGCCCAGTATATCTGTAATTTGAATTGTTTCATGAAAAATATAACTCAAGAATCTATCGAACCACACTTTTTTATCTTGTTAAGAATGTATCCAGGTTCACCTTTTTTTTTGGGCGGCGGGAGCGGTCGTCGTGAGACTAGTGTCAAAGGGATTCTGATATGTCCGTTTCTGACGAAAGATTTGAATAATGATATGGGGCGCGCCCAAATTTCAAGGGTCGGGTGGCCTTTGGAATAGTAGGATGTATACGCCCGCCGATATTGTTGGATGGCTGACTGTTTAATTAGATTTTGAGCACATTGCGCATGCTTCCGAATGATCGCTTACTGTCTGGCGTCGATTGTTTGAGGCAGTAACGTTGGATTAGAGTTCAGTTATTGTAGTTGTTTAATTGTTGGCATTATGTGGTGGATAGGAACATTCAATAGTGCAAAAATAATTTGTCCAAGAGGGAATCCTGGGAAGCGAGAGACTAGCAAGAAAATGTTTCGTCAGTATCCGTGTTCTCAAAACCACGCAATAAACACGTAAAAACCAAAAAAGACGAACGACAAATAGGGTACATACAGCCGATAACTTTCTCTTTCTCTTTCTCTTCTTCTTTATCTCTTCTTCTTCCTCCACTTCTTCTCATAAACATTTCCTTCATCTTTTTCAACCTCTCATCTACTCCATCCGGATTCATAAGCATGGGTCTAAGATTTGGTCGAGTGGAAAGTTGGGCTAGAGCAGGTGGTGAAGTTGAAGTTGATAACGATGGTGATCGTATTTTTGTTGTTTCTGGTACTGTAGCAGCAGCAGTGGTTCCTGAAGTTGGAACAGCATGCGCCATCGATGAACGGTTTACAAGCATCGATATGCTGAACGGATATTGAAATATCGTCATCATCTGTAATGAAGGTTGAGTGATGAGTTAAAGCGTTGAGGCATTTACAATAATAAATGTTTCATAGAAATATAGAAAGAACAGAAAGGAGGTAAAGTTCATACAACGAGAAGGAGGGCATATATGCATATTTATGGAAGAAAACGGGTTAGGGTACTATCAGTGTTCTCAAAGCCATGCAATAAACGCGTAAAAAAAACCCCCGAGAAGCCAAAAAGACGAACGAAAAGGTACGCACATAACTTCCTCTTCAGAAATACGTGGTTTCTATAAAACTCCAGTGGACCTCTTGGCGTCGAATGTTGTTAACATTCTTGAAGAAGCTATGAGGCGACGTGTGCGGTAGAGATCATGGCTGTGCTGTGAGGAGCATTCTGTGTGGCAATTGTTGGATGATAACATCGGGGGTCATAACGGGGTAGTTAGTAGTCACCGCCGCGGTGATTTTTTCGTCGCCAAGTGTATGCTGGTGAAAATGTAGCAGAATATGATAATACTTGAAGCGTCGATACTAGATGGTAGGATGTTATCGATTAAGCAGTTATGTTTTGGTTATTGAGTGATCAAACTTGATCGTCATCGGCGACGATAAGTTGGACGACTCGGACGATGGACATAGGGCCTTATGTAAGCAGGTATTCGTAGACATATGCATCACCCTCTACACAGCCTTTGACCTCCATCTTCGTCTAATTCCAACTACTTGCAACACTCACCGCTCGTCCACACCCCAAATCTCAGAAATCTGTGGTCCGATTCATCAACAACTATAAAGCTACGCCCTTCGTTTATCTAAGGGTTTGTCCTTTTGGCAGCAAACGGAATTAGAGTCCACAAGAGTCTTAATTGGACCTTGATAGGGTTATCTTTATTCGCCGTCTGCCGCTGGAGTAGGCCAATCAGGCTAACCCTCGGAAGCTAAGTGCTAATGCCCCGCAAAGCTCGGAAACCCGTCAAACAGCTAGTCTGTTTTCACCTGCAGGGGTCGAACCGTAGATCGAACATTCGGTCGCAATAGACTCACGTGAGTGGCCAAACTCAACGCGACGCGTCTACCGCATTGCTCATGACTACTCTTTCCCGGACTCCTTCGTCTGTAATATGCACATAATTCTACCTTAATTTTATTTATTATTTATTAAACACACTCCTTCAAGTTCTCCAACCATTTTGGAAGAACCTTCTCTCTATAGAAGCCCTGCAGGGCACAAACTCATTCACAACATCATGGCTCAAAATCAATTGATACTCGTCGAACCGTGGTGTAGCTGGTGTACTCTGGAGACGAAATCTGGAAGTTTAAATCATTGGCACTCGATGAGGGAGAGATAGGTTGAGTCTTATAGATATCCCTAGCTTTGAAAATCTCCTTAAAAGGAGATTCACGTGATATGCTTGTTTGAAATGTCGATCTACGGTTCGAGGGGCGCGCGTGAAATCAGACTATATTATAAGTGTCGTCCACATGACTATAAAAAAAGACACGTAATATAGTCTGACTACGGGAGACTATCAAACAGCCACGCAGGATATGTTTGTGGGAGAAGGTTCCTTCCTTACGTGCTCACAAACTGTGCACAGCCACTTATTACAATTTTAATCAAATCTGTGGGGAGCTCGGCCTGTCTTTCTATTTTCTCTTGGTCACCCTGCTTGACTGTGCCTTCTTCGGATCATTATTCTAGCCTGATGCTGCCTGGTGTCAATCATCGCTACAGTCGACTCTATCATCACCCATACCTCTCGGTGCCGCACTGGCCCGCACAGCCCAGTGTATAGTAGCGGTTAATGTTATTTACATGATGTTTAGTCCACTCCTCAATAGGAATATCTTACCAACTCGCGGGTCAGCACAACGAGACTCTATCTAACTGAGCTCTTTGATTTTAGTAATTCATTTAATTTCACACTGGCTGGCAGCTGTTCGAAGGGCGCAGGAGGCTTCATTTGACAAGGACTACAATTTACAATTTAAACGGATCTTGATACGAACCGTGGTGATTTTGTTGTACGCACTGCAGGTGAAGATGTAGCAAAGTATGATATGATATTTGAAGCTTGAAGCATCGATATGGTACGATGTTATCGATTAGTTGGATTTTGGTTATCGAGTGATCAAATCTGAACGGACATAGTCACATAGGCAGGCATCGTCACACAATGACATATACATCACATCA
Organism: Phlegmacium glaucopus; assembly: GCA_015039465.1. Classification (NCBI taxonomy): domain Eukaryota; kingdom Fungi; phylum Basidiomycota; class Agaricomycetes; order Agaricales; family Cortinariaceae; genus Phlegmacium; species Phlegmacium glaucopus. The sequence goes on from MU130579.1 coordinate 48,443, forward strand.
ACGGACCCCAGTCACTCCTTTACTCTCTACATACATCCAACTACAGTCCTTGCGACACAAGTACCCAACTCGAAAACGGAGGGATGTAAGTAAAGAGGTAATTAACTTCAGGTTTCCAGCTTGAATCACAAGGCTTTCATGAAAAGATAACTCAACAACCTATCAAACCATGCTTTTATCTTGTTAAAAATATATTCCGCAGGGGTGGTACGAGTGCCAAGGTATTCTGGTATATCCACTTCCGACGAAATATTCGAATAAGGATATGGGGCGCGCTGAAATGCCAAGGGTAGTGTAGACCGCGGAGCGGGGGGATATAAATGATCGACATTGTTGGATGAAGAAGTTGACTATTGATCCAGATTTAATAGGCTTTTGAGTATATTACGAATGATCGCCTACCATGCGACACACCGCCGGAACTCCTGCTGGCTTGGTCTGTGATGCTCTGCAACACTGCTGAGGTATTGTGCCTGTTTGATCATGCTTGTGAGTGTCATGTACCGGACCATCAAAAAGTGCAGCTTACTTGAAGAAGGCCCATCTGAGGGGGTACGGGGTACACTAAGAGGAGTTGACTCTAAACCATATAGGCTTCAGTAATTATCCTGGAGGCTGGAGGCAAGAACAAAAATATGTTTACCAGGAGGCAGTTGTTGACTAGTAGTATATCTGTTGGTCGTAGTTTTGATAGTATTATGGGAGTCTATATTGGTTGTGTTCCGACTACAATCCACAACGTAGCAGTCGCCTTGGATTACCATGTGGCTGCTAGTGGTAAACAGAGAGTAATTTGACATTACGATGTCGTACAACTTGAGTATTGCAAATGGTGGAAGATGGCAGCTGGTCGCTAAGAGCTTTTACTCTTATATAGGAAACATAGATTATGATATTGATCATGCTATGCCAACATCTAAAAATATATTGTCGGGTCCGTTAGAACTCCAAACATCTAAAAATAGGTTTATTAAACCTGTCCTTGGATTCGGTGGTCTCGGTAACCAGATCAAAGAAGTATTCAATAGTATTGCTCCGTTTCTTTGGCCTCCAAATAAACTGCGTTCGAGCAACTAGGAATTACTATTGGTGATATCGCACTGGAACTTCTTACTAGTAGTGGTGCAATGGAAAGCATTTTCAACAACTGGAGAAGATCCTGGACGCTCTCGGCAAACCCGATGAAAGGGCACAACCAATTATTGGTCGATGGAGTTCTCTCAACACCACAACCTTCCTACGAGACAAGATGTGCAGAATTACACTCGTGACTCAAAGAGATGGGGTTTCATTTCTCAGCTAGAACTACAACAGAGATAAAGCTAAGGAAATGGTCTTACCGAGATCACCGAAATCCTGGCAGGGACACCCAACCCATAGTATTCTCAAGGGGGAGACCTTGTACTTTCATTTCTCTGCTAGAACTACAACAGAGACAAAGCTAAGGAAATGGTCTTGCCGAGATCACCGAATCCTAGCGGGGACTGACCCAACCATAGTATTCTCAAGGGGGAGACCTCGTACTTTCTGCTCCTAACATGCTTTTTGAGTGTAGATCAAATCCCAGGACAGATCCAATCAAATTCACTGTCACACTAGACGGTAATGGATTGTAGTATACATGAGATGCTCTAAGCCCACTGCATCAAAGGATGGGGAAAGGGATATCAAATAAAATAAAGAATGCACGCATGCACGCATTACATAACTAGCTATTAAAAAGGTCAAAAGGTCAAAAGAACACTTTAAAACCTCCGTAGCCCACGTCTCCCTGCACCTAAACTATCCACATAAAAATCCATACGTCCAATAACTTCCTCTGATCCTGGACTAGCACCAATGGCTTCACTCGAAACCGATGCGCTCGTTCTCGTTCTCGTACTTGTAGAACCCAAGAAACCCCCCGCCCCTTCTCTTCCTCTTCCTCTTCCTAATCCAAGTCCGAGTCCAAGACCAATTTGAGCATGGAGAGCAGCAGCAGCAGCAGTGGTTGATTAGAACTAGAACCAGAGCTAGTGCCGGGACTTGAGCTGGGAATTGGGATGAAACTGGGAGTTGAGATCAGATTCGGGTGTTGTTGTTGTTCGCTGGTTGTTCCTGTGAGTATTGAAGGGTCCGCCACGGTCGCTTGTAGGCACTAGAAACCTCTCCTTCAGTAGGAGACACCAAGAACCACAATCCTCGTCTGGTAGTATCCCTCTCAATCTCTTTCTCTCTCCATCTCTCTCTATCCCTCCGTCTTCCTCACTTCCTCCCCTCCCCTCCCCATCCCTTTCAAACTTCTCATAAACGTCTCTTTCATCCGTTTCAACCTCTCATCTACCTCATCTGGATTCGTAAGCTTGGTCCAATTTGGTGAAGTAGAGAGTTGGGCTGGAGCCGGCGGTGAAATTGAAATTGACAGCGATGGTGGTTGTATTGTTGTTGTTTCTGGTAGTGTAGCGGTAGCAGCACTTCCTGAAGTTGGAACAGCATGTGCCATCGATGACGCTGCGGCCATATGCTCGATGTCAGCCAATGTCAATAAACAGTCCCAGAGTAGGCAGACTCGGAGATAAACGCTGCCGTCCGCCTTCACTATCAGGAGAGCCGATAGAGGTGATCGGGGCGATAGTAAAGAAGTTTGGCGCCGCCATGCAACAGGGGAAGCGACCAGTTGGAACCCTTCCCCTTTTTACTTTCCTGTGCCTTTCGCACCCTCTTGCATCATTTCTTAATCATGATCCTGCCCCTATCCTTCTCTCTCCCCCGTTCGCTCTCGTTTCTCCCTTTAACCCGTCCACTCAACAGTTTACGAGCATCGATATGCTGTATGAATATTGAAACATCGTCATCGTCTGCACGAAGATTGGGTAGTGGATCAGTACAGCGTTGAGGCATTTACAATGATAGAAATGTCATAGAAATGTGGAAAGGAGGCAAAGTTCATACAACGAGAAGGAGGGCAAAGATCGACGATTATAATATTCATCGATGTATAGAATGGGTTAAGGTCGTATATCAGTGTTCTCAAAGCCATGCAATACAATGAAAACACCCCCGAGAAGCCAAAAAGACGAACGAAAAAAAGTGGTACGCACATAGATTCCTCTTCAGAAATAGATTGTTTCTGTAAACCTCCAGTGCACCTCTTGGCGTCGAATCTTGTTAACATTCTTGAAGCTATGAGGCGACGTGTGGATTCTCCCTACCTCGAATTATTATGATCATGACCGTCCTATATGCGAGGAGAATTTTATATGTGACAGTTGTTGGATGATGGGATGGGCGGCGTTATGGGATAGTCACCGAGGCGATTTTTTCGTCCCCGAGTGTACGCACGGCTGAAAATGTAACAGAATATGATACATTAAGCATCGATACTAGATGGTAGGATGTTATCAATTCGTTGGATGTTGATTATCGAGTGATCGAACTTGATCGTCATCGTCGACGGTACAGTTACGACTCTCTAGCTGGAGGTGGGCAACGAGAGAGGACGGACGTATGGCACAAGTAGGCAGTGTGACACAACGTATGCATCAGTCACTGGTTTACACAGCGACCTTCTCCATGCAATTCAACTAAGTAATTGCAACACCCACTACTCGTCCACACTCCAGATATCAAAAGACTGGGGTCATATTCATCAACACGATAAAGCCATCTTCGTTTTGGCCCGGGTCTTTTTCCTTCTTTTAGGTAAGGTTCTGCCTAGCTTGAGAATAGCACGGGGTCCGTTGCTCATTTGCCAAGTTTCCTTGTCTTGTATTCGATATACCTCTTTCTGACTGGCAATGGATAAGCACATGCAATTGTCTATATCCTATGGGGTCTATAATTATTTCGACAGATCATGTACCTCTGGCTACATTTACTGGACTCGACAACCCGTTGCGACAGATGATCATCACGTATTTGATCACTTCAGTCAAGTTGAAGGCGATTTCCCCTTCTTCTGATCATGTAACCATACTGCTCAAAAATTTTACGATGAGGCGTGAGTCGAGAACCACACATTAGCTCTACCCGCCCATAATTCTGCCCGACGACAATCACGATGATTGATATCATCTATCCACGACGACCCCGACTCGTACTGCTTTCAGTCGACCATCCATAACTATCCACATCACCTCTGACGGTTCAGCCATTAAGCCTCTCACTCACACACGTAGGGTCTGTTTGATTTTATGTCTTTGGGCCCAGTTCGCACTCTGTTGAGATATTTTGAGAATTTGTTTTTCCCTTTCTCTTTCAGAATCGAGGCCCGGCTCTATAGCTCAGGATCACATACTCTCTATTTCCGTCGTCTGGAGCCCAAGTTTTAGACTTGAAGTCATCCCCGCTGGAGACTGGTCTATCATTAATGCTCTATAACGGGATCAATATACCTACAAACGATCTAGTCGATGGTTTAACATCGTAAGTATATAGCATATAACTAGCAACACAGAAGAAACAAGGAACTTGAAAGTTTTGCCGACGAGAGAGCGTTAATAGACAGCAGCATGTAAGTTTCCGACTTGAATTACAAGGGTTTCATGAACAGATAACCTAACAACCTATCGAACCACCCTTTTACCTTGTTAAAAACATATTCACATAAATTTTCAGCGGCATTCGAGAATACAACTAAGTTACACAGCTTCGAGAATCAGATCGCCAAAAAATTGATTGGTTCAGACTCCCTGATAGAGTTGCTTGTGCGCGCAATTTCTCGATCTTCCATTGTCCAAACATTGTCCAAACAATATCAGAACCTACATTTCCTATATAACAAGTGAAATTTGAAAGCTTAAAGACTGTATGTACCAGCCGCCATCGCGCCATCTCCCACCCTCCGCAATACCCAAGTCGTACTACATCATCATGTCACATTACTCTCTATTTACCACTAGCAGCCACATGGTAATCCAAGGCGACGTCTACGCTGTGGATTCTAGCTGGAACACAACCAACAATAATACTATCGAAACCGCCGCCGACAGGAATATTGCTGATCAACCACCGCCTCTTGGTAAATAGATTGTTGTTCTTGCCTCCAAGGATAATTACTGAAGCCTACTAGGGTTTAGAGTCGACCTCTCTTAGTGTACCCCCTCACATGGGCCTTCTTCAAGTAATAAGCTGCACGTTTTGATGGTCCGATACATGGCACTCACAAGTATGGTCAAAAAGGCACAATACATTATCAGTCTGAGCCAACAGGAGCACCAGCGGCACATCGCACGGTAGGCGATCATTGAAAACACGAGTAATATGCTCAAAAACCAATTAAATAGCCAACTTCTTCATCCAACAGTGTTGAACATGTATATTCTCCCACTATACGGTCCACCCGACCATTGAAATTTCAACATGCCTCGTATCCTTATTCGAATCTTCCGTCAGAAGTGGGTATACCAGAATCCCTTCTCGCTGGTACCATGATGAGGAGCTTTGCTGCCGCAGAAAGTTTAAGTCAATATGTTTTTAACAAGATAAAAGGGTGGTTCGATAGGTTGCTCGGTTGTATTTCAAAAAATCCTTGTAATTCAAGTTGGTTACTTACGCTGCTGTCTATTTACGCTCTCTCATTGGCAAAATTTCCCACTTCTTGTTTTCTTCTATGTTGCTAGTTAGATGCTATATATTTACGACATTAGACATATACTTACAATGGTTAGAGCACTGACTGGATAGCTTGTGGGCACATTGGTCCGGCCTGAGAGTATAGACCAGTCTCCAGTCCGGGGATGAATTCAAGTCTACGTTCTGCGCCAGCCGACGGAAATAGAGAGTATGTGATGCTGAGCTATAGAGAGGGCAAGTCCAAGTCTCGAATCTGAACGGGAAAGGGAAAGACAAATTATCAAGATATCTCGACATGGAGTGCGAACTGGCCCCCCAGGGGCCCATACTTTACGCGTGTGAGTGAGAGCGTGGTTTAATCCAGCGTACGCAAGAGGGATAGTTAAACACGGTCGACTGAAGGCAGTATGAGTCGGGGTCGTCGTGGATAGATGATAACAATCGTCCTGATCTGTAATCAGGCGTAAGTATAAGCGGGGAGAGCCAAAGTGTGGTTCTTGACTCACACCTCATCGTAGAAACCTTTGAGCAGTATGTTACGTGATCAGAAGAAGGGAAAGTAGCGCCCAATCTGAGTGAAGTGATCAGGTGCATTATCCTCTGCAGAAACGGATCGTTTGGGTTTAGTAAATGTAGCCAGATGTACATGATCCGTCGAAACAGTCGTAGGCCACATGAATATCGGCCATCGTATGTGCTTATCCATCACCAATCGGAATTATATCACGAAACCCACGCTATACTGGCAAAAAAAAGAAAAAGACTGGTGCCAAAACGAAGCGCGTGGCTTTAAAATGTTGACCCCGAGCGCTGGTGAGTGTTGTGTAAAGGAGTGACTGTGATATGTCACAATGCCTGTTCTTCAGTGTGCACGAAAAAATCTTACTCCCCCGATCACCTCATCACTCAGCAACTATCAGGTACAGGATCCACAGTCATGATCATCCTCTCTACTGCACACGTCGCCTCATAGCTTCTTCAAGGTTTCGACTGTTGACAAGATTTGACGCCAAGAGGTCCACTAGAAACAACGTATTTACGAAGAGGAAGCAATGTGTGTACCCTTCTTTTCGTTCGTCTTTTTGGCTTCTTGGGGGGTTTTTTTACGTTTTTATTTCTTGGTATTGCATGGTTTTGAGAACACTGATACTATGCATAGATGCATGATGTTGTTGTCATCGACCTGTCTCATTGTATCAACTTCGCCTTCTTTCCATTCCTTCCTTGTTTCTATGACACATATATTGTTATAAATTTCCCCAACGATGTACTAACTCATCACTCCAGGCGTCGCATTTTCCCTCAGCACAGCTACAGATGAAGACGATATTTCAATATTCATACGGCATATCGATGCTCGTAAACCGTTGAGTGGAAAGGTTGATGAAAGAGAGAAATGAGAGAGATAGAGAGCGGGAGGAGGAACGAGGGAGAGAGGGATAGGGAAGAACAAAGGCAGGATCTTAATCGAGAAACGTTGCAAGAGGATGCCAAAGTCCCAGAAAAGCAGAAAGAGGAAAGGTTTGAATTGGTTACTTCCCCTCTTTCGTGGCAGCGTCAACGTTTGCCAATGTTGCCCCGATCGCCTCTGTTCAAGTCTATCGGCTCCTGATAGAGAAGGTGGGCGTCAGCAGAGGGAAAGGGAAAGTCCAAGCCCACCTATTGCGACTGGGACTGTTTTATCAGCTGTGTGTACCTATTTTTCGTTCGTCCTTGGCTTTTCGGGGTTTTTACGTGTTTATTTCTTGTATTGGTTTTGAGAACACGGATGCTGACGAAACATTTTTTTTGCTAGTCTTTCGCTTCCCAGGATTCCCTCTTGATAACTTAATTTTGGCATTATTGTCAGCTATTGAACGTTCCTATCCACCACATAATGCCAAAACTTAGAATGACTGAACCCTAATCCAACCATCCAGCCTCAAACAATCGACGCCACCATGGTCTACGCTTCATCCTCTGCCTTCCAGCCCACCATCGGGACAACTTCCACTTTTGCATTCACAATCGTCAATTAAATAACTGTTGCCTTGATAGGACCTAGAAATATATGCGGCTTTCCATGCATTAGAGAAAGTTATCGTAGTGTGATCGCGCACACATGAACCCAACAATCCCATTCCGTACGTTTCTCTGCCAGTGCCCTCCTTTTAATCCATGTTCTTTGCATTTCCCCTGTGATTATTACTAAACATCTATTATACTTAAGCAGTCTGTAGCATACCAAGACATCACAGACATGAATCGTTTTATCTGTTCGGCCGATGTTACTAGGGCCAAGGAGGATATAAATAGACCGCGATAGTACGGCGTCTGCGTAATTTCCGTCTACCCCTATTAATCTTCATTTAAAAGATACCCTGGAAGGTTTGGTCTGGGTAGAGTGATGTCTCGACAGACCTGTGCCACCCAATTTCTTTGTGTTACGGCCCCGGGCACAAATAGTATAGCATCGTGAAGCCAAGAGAACATATGGATTCTAGCATTCTCTTTCGAACCCCGAGCGCTCCGCTCCATCATACCTATTGACGTGGAATCTCTTAGTGAGCCATGCTTGTGATGACAGGAAACTCAGTTCTTAGTAGCGAAAGCCATATGATGTTAAGATAACATCCCTTTGATGCAAGAGATCGGCTTGGAAAGATATGATAATTAATTGCCATCAGATAAGCCATTGAATTCCATGGTGATCTGATATGAGAGATGGCATTTCGCATGTTAACAATTAACATCCAGAGGTTCTAAGAGATTCTATATATTCTGTAAAAACCTTTGGAATGCATAGATGGTAGTTATACAGTGACTACATACCAAGCCACGCTTACCGGCACCGCGGTAAACTATTTATAAACCTTTACCGTAAATATGACTGTATTCTCATCAAATATTCCAGGACCAAGCAATTGATCTAGATTGAGGACGAAGACTCTAATTTTGCTAGAGGTTGTTACGTGGGCCCAGTCTCCTTGTGATCTTTAGACCAAGGATTGACCAAGGAGCCTTGGTACTAAGCCGACTCCAAACATTGTCCAAACAAGATACCTGTCCTATATAACAACAGAAACCTCCAATACTAATGATTTAATACCAACCACCATCTCCTACCATCTGCAACAGCCCAGTTGTACTTCATTATCATGTCAAACTACTCTATATTTACCACTAGCAGCTACACAGTAATCCAAGGCGACTTCTACGTTGTGGATTATAGTCGGAACACAACCAATATAGACTCCTATAACGATATCGAAACTGTGTCCAACAGAAATTTTACTAGTCAAGCACCGCCTCTTGGTAAATATGTTTTGTTCTTGCCTCCATGATAATTACTGAAACCTACAGTTTAGAGTCGACTCCTCTTAACGTACCCCGTACCTCATCTGAAGAAGGGCCTTCTTCAAGTAAGCTGCACTTTTTGATGGTTCGATAAATATGACACTCACAAGAATGGTCAAATAGGCACAAGACCTCAGCAGCGTTGCAGAAAATCACAGACCAAGCCAGCAGAAGCACCAGCGGGACGCCGCACGGTAGGCGATCATTCGAAAACACGAGTAATATGCTCAAAAGACTGATTAAATAGCCAACTTCTTCATCCAATAATGTCGAACATGTGTACTATCCCACTCCGCGGTCCACCCGACCCTTGAAATTTCAGCGCGCCTCGTATCCTTATTCGAATCCTTCGTCAGAGGTGGATATACCAGAGGTCCTTGGCACTGGTACCAAGAGGAACTCTGCTGCTACTAACCCTGTCGTGGAAAATGTATGTCAATATGCTTTTAACAAGATAAAAGGGTGGTTCGATAGGTTGTTAGGTTATCTTTTCATGAAATTCTTGTAATTTAAGTTGGAGACTTACATGCAGTCTATTTACACCCTCTCCTCGGGGAAAATTTCAAGTTCTTGTTTTCTTCTATGTTGTTAGTTAGATGCTATACGCTTACGATGTTAGACCATCGACGGGATAGCTTGTGGACATATTGATCCGGCTTGAGAGTACTAATGATACACTGGTCTCCAGTCCAAGGATGAATTCAAGTCTAAAACCTGGGCGCTGGCTGTCCCGAGCTATAGAGAAGGCCAAGTTGCGAGTCTCAAAATATCTCGACATAGAATGCGAACTGGGCCAAAGACATAAAATTACAGACTTTACGCGTGTGAGTGAGAGCATGGTTTAATGGCTGAAACCGTCGTAGGTGAGGATAGGTAAGCGTGCTCGACTGAAAGCAGTATGAGTGGGGGCGTCGTGGACAGATGATATCAATCATCGTGATCTGTAATCAGGCATAATTATGGGCTGGCAGAGCAAAAGTGGTTCGCTACTCACGCCTCATCGTAGAAACTTCGAGTTGTATGTTACATGATCAGAAGGGATAATCAATTTGGGTGAAATGATCAGATACACGATGATCCATCTGTCGCAGGGTTGTTGGGTCCAGTGAATGCAGCTGGACGTACATGATCCGTCGACATAGTTATAGACCCCAGGGATATCGACAATCGCGTCCGCTTATCCATTGCCAATCGGAAAAGTTATATCGAACAAAAGGACACCTGAAGTGCAGCGCATGGCCCAGCGAAATCCACGCTATTCCAGCAGAACCTTGCCTGAAAGAAAGAGAAAGATGTGTCAAATAAAACCAAGGGCGGGGATGAATAGGACCCCGATTTTTTGTGTGGACGAGTGGTGAGTAGATGAGAACGGAGGTCAAGACGTCAAATTGTAAAGGAGTGACTGGGGTGAATGATGTATACGTAATTGTGTCACAATGTCCATAACGTTCTTTCTTTCCAAGTACTATCATATCTTCAGCGCGTACAGCTGGCGACAAATCACGGTTACTATCCAATCGCTTCCCCAGCAATTGTCACGTACAGAATCCTCCTGGCAGCACAGTCATGATCATCCTCTCTACCGCACATGTCGCATCACAGCTTCTTCAAGGTTGCGACTGTCAATAAGATTTGACGCCAGTTATGTTGCTAGTTAGATGCTATATACTTACGACGTTGGACCATCCTCGCTGACTAGATAGCTTCCGAGTATATTGATCCAAGTCGAGAGTACTAATGATAGACCAGTCCAAGGATGAATTCAGGTCTAAAACCTGAGTGCCAGCCGACGGAAATAGAGTGTGTGATCCCGAGAAATAGAGAGGCCAAGTCGAGTCTCGAATATCTTAACATAGGGTGCGAACGGGGCCCAAGGACATATAATTACAGACTTTACGCTTGTGAGTGAGAGCGTGGGTTAAAGGCTAAAGATGGATAGTTAAACACGGTCGACTGAAAGCAGTATAGGTCGGGGTCGTCGTGGGTAGATGATATAAAACGTTGTGATCTGTAACTATTGGCAGGCAGAGCCAAAGTGTGGTTATCGACTCACGCCTCATCGTAGAAAATTTGAGCAGTATGTTAAATGATCAGAAGGAGGGAAAATAGCACTCAACTTGAGTGAAGTGATCACATACACGACGATAATCTGCTGCAAGGGTCGTTTGGTTCAGTAAATGTAGCCAGATGTACATGATCCGTTGAAGCAGTTTTAGACCCCCGGGATGTCTGTCTACAGCCGCGTGTGCTTATCCATTGCCAATCAGACTGGAAAGTTGAAGACGAGCGCACGGCCCAACGAAGCCACACTATAATGGCAGAACCATGCATAAAATAAAGAAAAAGGCCCGCCAAAATAAAGGGCGTGGATGAATAGGACCGTGTGGACGAGTGAGACGAAGATGTGTAAGGGCGTGACTGTGATTGTGTCACAATGCCCGTTTTCTGTACAATCACGGTGACTATCCCATTACCCCGATCACCTCATCATCCAGCGACTGTCATATACAGAATCCTCCTCACACCACAATCCTCTCTACCACGCACGTCGCCTCTTAGCTTCCTCAAAGTTTCGGCTGCTAACAAAGTTCGACGCCAAGAAGTCCACTGGAGTTTTATAGAAACAACGTATTTCCACAGAGGACGCTTTGTGCGTATCCTCTTTTCGTTCATCTTTTTTGGCTCTTGGGGGGTTTTTTATGTGTTTATTTCTTTGTATTGCATGGCTTTTAGAACACTGATACTACCCTAACCCGTTTTGCTTCCATAAATATGCATAGATGCCCTCCTTTTCGTTGTGTCAACTTGTGCCTCCTTTCTATTCTTTCCATATTTCTATGACACTAATTGTAAATGCCTCGACGCTGTACTAACTCATCACTCTCTATCCGTCTTCCTCCACTCCCTCCACTCTCCATCCCTTCCAAGCTTCTCATAAACGTCTCATCCATCCGTTCCAACCTCTCACCTACCTCATCTGGGTTCGTAAGCATGTGTCCACGATTTGGTGAAGTAGAGGTTGGGCTGGAGTTGGTTGATGGCGATGGTGATTGTAGTGTTGGTTGTTTCTGGTATTGTAGTGGCAGCTGTACTTCCTGAAGTTGGAACAGCATGTGCCATCGATGATGCTGCAGCCATTTGCTCGGTGCCAGCCAATGCCGATAAAAATAGTCCCAGCGTGGACAGACTCGGAGATAAACCCTTCTGCCGACGACATTAGGAGGTGTGGAGAACATTGGCGCTACCACGCAACAACGGAAGTAACTTTGAACGTTGAACCGTTCCCTCTTTCTGCTTTCCTGTGCCTTTCGTACCCTTTCTCGATGATGATCATGCCCCTCTTCTTCCCAATATCTCCCTCCCTCCGTTCCACCTCCCGCTCTCTCTCTCGTTTCTCCCTTTCCTTAAGCCTTCTCCTCAACGGTTTACGAGCATCGATATGCTGCACGAATATTGAAATATCATCATCATCTGTATTAAGATAAGTGTTCTCTTCCCCCATAACAAACGGCGATCACTCACAACTAATGATGTTGTTATCACGTCTCAGGGTTTCTCCGAGATTTCATCGACTTCGTAACTAAATCGGTACAAACATTCTATGCTAATTTGCAAATTCCTACCCTCGTGCTCCTCGGCACAATCGGTGCGTCTATATCCACTCCCTAGTGCCAACAACCAGTATAACAACACCATCTCCACCTCATCTTTCATACCCTCAGCTGGATAACATTCGTCTTGACAATTGTCACTCAAATAACCGTAGTATATGTACAACTTCCCAGCTTTGCAAGTGTTAAGGGAGGTACATATCTGAAGATGAGTATGGTATGGTGAGGACAGGGGCGGTGACGGTAGCTGATGTCGTTGGTGGTAGTGGAGGAGACGGAGTTGGGGGAAGGACGGGCAGGGAGGAAGTATGAACCTACCCAGAGAGCTAAATACGTGGCTATGGTGGTGTTGCTATCGTGCAGTTGAACCTTTTTGGAGAAGGTGAATTCCGGTGTGATTACGGAGTTTATGTTGAGCCAATTGTTTTTCCTTTATTCTTGGTTGATCATCATTCCCATCATAATAATCGTAGTTGCGTCGGACTAATCTTCACATACAGAAGTGTCGCCAGCAAATCACCACCTCCACCTCCATGACTCGCCGTCATCCCGCAACTCTCTCCTGTCGTCGAAAAATAAGGTAAAATCGTACCACTATGTACATATGTCAATATTAATGTTCCAAGCTGTGGTCAAATGCCAATCCGCCTATCACCCACCTACTGCACGCTATGGCGTAGAACATAGTAAACTGATGGTAAGGAGGTCAATTTGACCTGGTTATGTCCTAATTTTTGTTCCCTGAACTTAAACGCTTAAAGCTTAAAGTAATGTGGTAATATTATCAGAGTAAATTGTTGCGCAAGTTATTTATTCAACTTATCTAAACAATTTTCAGTACATTTTCTTTTTCTAGGCTATCCGGATGATTATTTTTGTCTAAAAGCTCGCTAAAAATCGTCGGTAATACGATCTGAAATTAGATTGACGATACACAGGAACTTTGAAGTTTCGGCGGGGATCCCAGTCCGCGTGTAATTTGAATTACAAGGGTTTCGATGTATTCAAATCTTTCGTCAGAAGCGGATATGCCAGAATATCTTGACACTAGTACCACGACGAGGAACTCTGCTGCTACTACTCCCGCCGCAAATCAATGAACTTGAATGAAGAAACCTTAGCCTGCAGTTTTTCATTACTCTTAAGTACACTCATCTGATTTTATTTATTTTTGGGCATCCTTTATTTATACACCCCATACCTGCAAATAATAATGATGACAAAATTAATTAACACAAATTGTGTACAAGCCAATCGTCAAGAAAAGGTGCTGCCCACCCAGCGGAATCATCTTTGCTCTGCGTTTCTACTTTCTAAACGCGCTAAAGCCCGTCTTCCCACCAACCTTGACCCAACTCAACAGCTGGTAGCCAGCTCTGTGTGAAGTGATAGATGAGGCTAGAATACAACAATCCATATGCTGAGATGTGGAAAGTACGTAGAAAGATAGAAAGGTGTCCGTCCCCAGGCCAGTACAAATCCGCAACTAAGGAACAAAAAACCTATTTATATCCAAGGTCTCGCATTTAGTTCTCCGGGTTATAAGTTCCCTAATGATACCTTACTTCCAAAAGTCCATACACCTCATAAACAATGCGAGAAATGGAGGCCCCCAAGAATGAGTCAGGCAGCACTATACACAGGTGGCAGTTCCAACGCAACACGCGACTCCTCAGGTGGATCCATACTTGTGACACGTACTCCGCTATCAACATGCTGGATAGGTTCTGGTATGGGACTAGAAGACGGCAGTACCGTAAGACCACCGTGTGTCGGAACACTACCACCTTGGCGTTTCCTACTGGGGGTATTTGAGGTTATGATGTTCGGAGTAGTAGCTATAGAAGATGGAGATGTGGATAAAGATGCATTTGACGATGACCGTAGATGGGTTACTGTCCTCGACGTCGACGCCGATGGTGATGTCCCCTTGTGTGATGGAGTCCATATAGGCAAGGTAGGAGCCGTGGTGAAATTGGCATTATTTTCTTCAACTCTGGGTGGAAAAGGTTCAATAGTTACATTATTGGACCAACTGTTATTAGCTGAAGTTCAAAAAATCAACTTTTATGCGTGGATTATCAAAACGGAAATGAAGGCCTTACGAGACGACATGGCATCTGATCCACATTCTTTATTTGGCCATGGCTGAGTGTGATCTAAGCGTCGCTTGTATCGACGACGTAGAAAAATAATGGCTAGAATTATGAATATCAAAGCAAAGACGCCGCCAATAACGCCGCCCACAATAGGGCCAATATGTTTTGACTTAGTTATCGGTGTCGTCGCCGCCACCGCCACCGCCGTCGTCATCGTCGTCGTCGTCGTCGGTGTTGGTGTTGGTGTCGGTGTCGGTGTTGGTGTCACCGTCGTCGTTATAGTCGTTGAGTTCTGAATACCAGGGTCTGAGACCAAGAAGTAGTCAAACCATATGGTTCCTTCGCCTGCTTGAGCCTCTGGATTGACCTGTACCATAGTGACGACAAGCTCACTAGCGAAAGCAGTTAACGTATCAAAAAACGTGATCTCTTCCAAGTATTTTGTTTTTTGATGACATACTGATCTCCCTCATTGAGAGTAGGCGATTGCCAAAATTGCTGCATATATGTGTCTCCAGGACCGGCTGCCGAAGTGGCCTGGGCTGGCGAGGCACTATCGATTGAATAGTTCGTCAAAACTCCTCCAGATGTGATATCAAATGTCCCAAAGACGGTTATTGAGTTTCCTGAGGGAATATATTTTTACAAGGTTTGAATTCGAGGAGAGCCCAGAGAAAAAGGTCTACAGAGACTAACCAGTGAAGCTCACAGTAAAAAAATCGTTGACTTGAGTGGAGCTCGAAACAGTGTCGTTATATTCATGCAAAGTTCCTCCACGAACCCAAGTTCCAGTATACTTAACGTGAGTGAGGTCCTGGTCATCAATGATTGTCTGGGACATGGGTGCTGGTTAGAGAGATTGGAGGAGGGGAGCCAGGAACTTCGAGTCCAGGTCAATCATTCCTACTTGGCACAGCTTTTTAACTTCGACGGAGAGCCTATGGGACTTCATCGTTCGCACCCTATGTCGAAGTTTTGTATCCAATAATAATCGTACCTGATAGAAGTGCTATATCGAAGGGCTTAGTACGTCACTCGTGGGTAATTGATTAGAGAAGATTCAATATCAATGTGGAAGAAACGAGTTCTTACAGTGCCTTGCATATTGTTTTGCACTCAAAATTTTCCAGTGAGCCCCATGGTCATCACTTTCTCACGGTAACCAGGGCAACTTTTTTCAGGTTCTGATGATGACCCTTCACAACTCGCAAGCCTCGTTTGACAACCTGCAGCTCTGTGTGGATCAGTGGAGCCGTTTTCTGCTGTTCATGGTCCCACAAGCATGCGTCAGTGCATATCTTCAGAAACAAGAGGGGCCATCGCGAGTAGTACGAACAAAGTACGAAGCCGCTTACAGCTCAAGCGCTCAAAATCCGTTTCATCAAATATGTTCACTTCAGAAATAAGGTTTGACGTGAAAACATCGTCACATCAAAAGCTCGCTGGAAAATTTCGAGTGCAAAACAATATGCAAAGCGCTGTAAATATTCAAATATGTTAAGTATGTAAGGCAACACCGGAACCACTGGAGCGAACAATTTTTTAGTAAATGATTGTCGACTTACAGTGTCTTGCATAACCGTTTGCACACCTACTTCGTAAATTTGCATTTGTATTTATTTATCTGACAAGACAAATTGGCAGTCACACCCTGCCGAGCTGACACCGCGACAGGCTGTGAAACCAGTGTGAACAGCACACTTGTCGTCGTCATTGTTTTAACTGATCCACTGATATTCCTCTTTACATCCATTGCTCAATGGCTACTTCATCAGTCCGCACGATCTCCCAGTGGAGCTCAGCTTACCAATGCGTGGCAGTCCAGTACGGACAAATATATACAAATGCGAATTCTGACATCCGGAAATCACCGGAAGCTGCCACCGGTTACAAAGAATGATCCCGTGAGTTTCTGGATGATCGATGATGCATTGTACCGGTCTCATCGATTGGTCGATCCCGCGTAAGTTATACTATATTATAAAGGGAAGAAACTTGCATAAAGCGCTCGATACGAAGACTGGTAAATTTGAGTTTCAATTATTATGACGCTACTTGTGATCGAGATATTGAAGACGGCCATCAACGGCTTCCCTTTTTTAAATGCATTTGACTTAATTAGTAACCGTGGATCAACCGTGGATATCTTCTCATTTGGCAGGGAAACACTTCCGACGCGGGTTTCTTGGTGTGGCCTACTGTACTATATCCCTGGCGTTTGAAAGTGGGTAGGTGTTTGAAAATTCAATATTGGGCCTTGGACGTGGAACCTTAAAATTCTTGTAATAAATGCTTACAGTGTCTATTAGTATGGCCATAAAAATACTTTGAAAAAACTCAGCCAAGTTTTGGTGAAATTACAGGAATGGTAAGCAAAAATTATAATGATTGGGAGGAAACAATGTTGGAAATATTTCTATGGACCATGATCTCTGGAATTTTTTATATTCATAATCCTTATATAAAACACGAGCTCTGTTTGAGCTCTGTACAAAGCATTGTGGCTATGGATTGGCTCTAGTATGTTCGACGGAGAATTTAAAATGAGTGTGACAATCCTGGTGGGCGGAGTTTGAAGTATGCTAGTGAGCACTCAAACTCCCTCAAACTCCTTAGGCTCAACTAAGCCACCTCTCAAAATGTAAGAGGGGCTTATAACAAAGTCTGCATTTCATCAGGGCAGTGCATAGTTTTGGGTAAATGAATTTATAGTGTCATGTCAAGTGACTTCTGAGGTCAACATCATAGACGGAATATGTTTAAAGGCATCCTAGGAATATAAATCTCAATTTTTTGTATTTTTCAAGTTCACGCAGGTGGTACAAGCCCTCATTCAAAATGATGGCTCATTTTTTATTCCTTGTCACACTATCCTAGTCCAGCAATAAAAAATTGTAATCATTTCCATCAAAGACAACCTTTTTATCTAATGGTTGTGACCTGGGTGCACTGCCCTGCCATGTGACGGACTTTCAGACAAGACTGTCCACATGTGGACCATAACAGTGACAGTGGATGGTCTTGGTATGAGACTATCAAACTCCTTGCGTCTACTGTTTGTTGATTGAGAGTGAGGCTGGCCTTGGGAACATGACTGATGTGACTGATTCATTTTCAAATACTGCAACCATGATGATGACGGCAACTTTGTAATGAACAATGGCCCAAAAAAAATACATCAACAATACAAAATTTTGTGGACAATCTGACTTCAGATTTGGATTCAGACATTTTGCAGCCTAAGGGAGTCGAACCGACGATCATAGGGTATGGACTTCGATCATGTGACGTGATAAGGTAAGGCTATCAGCGCTGTAGACCGTTGTCCTAAAAGGTGTACACCCACTACCCCGTTAATTATCTTACTACCCAATCTGAAGCTACGGATTCAGAGTTGCCGGACAGGACCGGTTACCAACTATTGACCAATACCAACTGGGTATTGTATGGGGATGCGACTCATGTGTGAAGGTGCCGACCTTTCTGCACATATGACAAGGGACAGGGCTATGATAGCCAGACTGCCGACGGACTGCCGCATTAACGGACTTGTCGTATAGACAATTTGTACGTTGATCGCCACCAAATTTGTAACTCAGTCGGTAGTCTCCGAAGATTGTACCGAAACAGTAATCAAAGTCCCCATTTTAGTGAAAAAAAATCAAGAGTTTGCTCATGTGCTGGCTAAATTTAGAACTGTTACTACTGTATCTTTGTTATTGTGAAATCAGCTCATGCCAATTAATTCATTGGTTTGAAATAATGCCCAGGGTATTGAGGTATCAAATTGGATGACTTTGCTTGTCCGCCCATTGATGAATGACTCTGGTTGCTGTCCTGGCATTTGCAGGTGTTCAGAACATTCAAACCAAATTCACAGCCGATATCCTAGCTGATTTTATACTGAATTTTTGTATGGAGATCAAGGCTTGCATGAACGACGGCCCTATTGACAGTTACTTTTTCAAAATAGACTCCAGAGCTCATGCCAAAGAAGATTGCTATTGCTTAAACCATTCCCAAATCCCTCAGCCTGTATCCAATTGTACACATATGAACGTCCACTGAATCATTTTTTTCAAATTTTATCCCAATGTTGGATCTCTTTTATTGTCTACTCTATACTTTTTAACACTTACTTACTCACTTGCATTGCTTCATTTTTACAGGTGGTACTACTCCTCCATTTCCATTCCCAAGACTCTTGGTTTTGTTACAAAAATTTTGCAAAAAAGGATAATGAATGCACAACTTGTGCATGATGTGTCTGTAATAATTTGACTACCATCAATGCTGAGTGTGAGACTTCAGTGTATTGGCATTGAACATTCAAACCTTCAAGTTTGACTCCATGATGTCACCGTTGATGCAGTTCCATCCACATTATTCACCTGGTTTATAACTTCTTGTTACATTCCGTCATACGTTACTCCGGTCCGACTCTGTCGGAGTTGTCTCCGGTAGTCCGTACTCCGTTCCAGTACTTTCCCTTGCCTCCGGATTTACTCCTTCTATGTCCAACTCCGAGACTTCTCCGTATCATTCCGGCTCTTCCGACGTTACTCCAAACTCATTTCCACATCTTCGTCACAACCACTATTTCTTTGTCATCACTTTCCCACCATCAGTCAGCACACCAGCTATGGATTATTCACCCCAAGAATGCAGGACCTTCCGGGAGCAGAACGCAGCATTTATATTTATATTTTATATTTCGGATGCTATTCCTTTTATATTTAAGTACTCGAAACTTGTATGTTTTCCTCAGTTCGAATATCAACTTAGTTTCCCACTCTTGGTCTTCCTCTAAGTTCTTTGCAACTTCCGGTTCCGCTCCGCTCCGTCTTACTCCGAAATCTAGGACACGAAGGTTCTGGGTAGCACAGCACATAAGCTGAGGCTAAGTCCTATCCTTTCCGTGACTCCGTTCCGTGACTCCGTCCGAAACTCCGTCCGAAACTCCGGAACAGAGTTCTTGAACTTAACACTTCTACAGCACTGATGCTTAATTGACTTGCTGCTGTAATAGTGGACAGACTATAAATGTTCACTCTGGTTAGGGATGCCGAAGTTCAGTTCTGAACCAGTCCAAGAACCAGAACAAACCAAACCAAACCAAGTATCTGGTTCGGTTCTGGTTCTGGTTCTGGTTCTGGTTCTTGATTGGCCAGAAATCTGAGAACCCATTCTGAACCACTATATCCCAAGGCAAACATTTAAGTAATATATTTACTTATTTGCATTATTTTACAGGTTAAATGGCACAATGTACCTGTATCTGTAATGAAAATATTTATTCAAGTCACCAACACAATATATTTCCAATCAGAAGTACATCATTTTTTGGTCTGGCATAGTACATAATCAATAATATGTCTCATTTACTTTATAACTTCAGGTTTTATTAATATTAATATACTCCTATTGCAAGAATCCAATTCAAAGTTGTCACTAGTTGGCAAAATGATTTAGTAGTATTTTTTTCTTTTCATGTTTACTTTTAGTGATGTCATAGTTATAACACCAATACTACAAACTTCTGGCCTCAAATTTCAAGATATATTTATTTCTAAGAAATAAGATGTAACTTTAGAAAATAAAATTTAAAATGAGAATTTCTTGTCTAATTGGTGATATCCTAACAAAAGTCGAACCAAGAGAACCGGTTCTGTTGGTTCGGTTCTGGTTCTGGTTCTGAGAAAATGGGTCCCGAACTGAACTGAACTGAACTTCGGCATCCCTAAAGTCTCTGGTGGACATGTTGTCGATGTTGACAATTTGAGATTGGCAACCCCGTAAAATAACCAGTCCTGGTTGTAATTCTATATAAGGCCATTTGGTTTAGACATTCTCTGGATTCTATGTCATGTACTGTAAGGAATGAAGTTCGTCTACATGAGCAAGCGCACCGAGCATACACATGAAAGACTTTGGGAATTGTCACACGTGACTATTCCCATTCTGGAAAAGTAACACACAGGAGAAAAGGGGTATGGGCAGGACCAGGCTCACACAAAGAAAAGAGAAAATGGAAACACCCAAAAAAGAGCTAGAATGCTCTAAAAAATCAATTAAACAAAACAAATTTTCTTAGGATCAACAGCGCTAGCAAAACTTCATTTTAAAATTTCCTTTCTCTTTACATATAAAAGGTAGTAATTATTTACTGGAAAGGACAGTGGAAATAGACCCCTCATAGATAAGCCTCAGACTCAGAACTCATTCTCAAAAAGAGACCTCAAAAATCTCTTTACTGCATTTAATCTTTCAATATACAAACACATTACATCTATGCAGTCGAAAAAGATTATGTTATTAAGTGTTTTCTGATCCGAAGGATCAGAAAATGAAAAGTAATTGATAATATGTATTTAGAGATAGAGCAACTGGGAATAGGTTTGGGCAAAAACCCAAAGGGTTTTTCGACTGAAACAAGTGCCGGTACCTATGAGAAAAGCAATCTAAGATGAGCTGTGATTAGTGATGTGCCGGGCCCGGCTCAAAGCCGGAAGCCAGGCCAAGCCAAGCCATTTTAGGCCAGGCCATAAGTGACGGCCCAGGAATGGCTTTGGCCTGGTATCGTGCACCAATACTGATTGGTAGCATGAGAACAAAGCTTAAAAGTTGCCATCATGAAAATAAGCGGACTTTGAATTCACTTACCTATTTTGGAAGCAGCCCTGAATTGCGTTCCTGGTCAACAAAATCATTCATTCAGCATTATCATCCTCATCACTCATCATATCCTCAATATCTTCCACTATGCTATCCATCATTTACACCATTGACATGCTCCTTGACATCTACCATCCATTCGTTCCTTGGCTAGCGATTCAACAAAGTGATCAATCTACTATTCGCATTGGTCATCGGCTCGTGTTTGATCGCATCTATGGCCCATCATTTCAAGAACGGCCCGTTTATGGACACATCAGCTACATCTCCCATTATGTCAAAGGCTTTGTCATTGTTGTTGTGGCTATGGACCCACAAGTCTTCTCCTCAGCTATCTATCTTGCCATACCTTGCTCCTGGATCACACTCAGTCCCCTATCCTCAATTATCTACCTCTTATCTTATCATTCACTGCCAAAACCATCATTCACGCGGTACCTGAAGCCTTCCCACCCTGTTTATGACAATTTAGGAAGTCCAGGAGGATCACGACTAAGCAGGAATTGCAGATGAATCAGCAGCAGAGGATTATTCTCACAGAGTGTCAAGTGTTATATCAAGGCTGCACGACATGGGATCATGGGCAAGTAGGATTTTCTCGGGAACAAGGCTGCGCCTTTCAAGTGTTGACTCAGGACCTTTCACATTTTTGACATGACCACACGCCTATGGAGTTGATATATTTTTGCTATTGGACTATGAACACTGCCTTCTCTTCTTTTCTCTCGCACTTTGACACTTTACAGATTCTTTTACTGTTCCTTTTTCTTTTCCATTGTTCTTTTCTTCTCGCAGCTGTCCTCTCTTCATCATTCTTCCTTTGACAGCACGTACTTCTTTCTTTTTTTATTGTTCTACATAGCCTCATCCTTAGGGTATAAATACTGCTCTTTTGTACCAGGATAGGTAGTTCAGTTCAATTCATTCTTACCCCCCAACAATCATCATCTAAGTGGAATTCCAGTGAATTCCTTCCTCAAGTTCGCTTTTTCTGCCTTTAACTGTCAATCTATCCCCACTGTCAATTACTATAGTCTTGCTGAAGACTCCCTCTTATTCTTCCTCATCCTCTTCCTTAACCCTTCTGAGTTCGCTTTTTCAGTCCTTTACTGTCAACCCACTGTCAACTGCTATAGTCTTACTGAAGACTCTTCCTCATTCATCCTCATTTTTCTCATCTCTATTCTCACCCCCTACCTCTGTGTGTTACAAGTCAAGGTTACACCTTCCCTAAACGAACAACAGGGAGGCTTTTGACTTAAAGACTAGTCCATTGCTCTCTGGTTGGTGTTTATTAACAACACAAACAACGATTTATACCGGCCCAGGATAGCTCAAAGCCAAAGCCGGCAGCTCAGGCCGTGGCTTTAGCACCAGAAATATTTTTAAAATAATTTGGATTTATTATAGTCTCCCGTAGACAGACTTCGTAAACTACCAATAATCAGTTGATGATGAGTCGATCTCCTTCATATGGAGTCTGCTCTTAGTCGCGCTGATAGGACTGAAAGTTGAATACCTATGGATTATTCAATTTTTCATAATATTATTCTTCAGTTGAATCAACAAGATCAATAACCCAACCATGAATTAATCTACAAATTGATATTGTAAGGGTCAAAAGTGTTGACTACACTTGTTGATTAAACTGGAAATTGCATAGTAATAAATGTTAAAGCAGCAGATAACTATGATCTGAATTGATCTATTTATCATACTGTTAAACAACACTACAAAAAGTTCAGACTCTAACCATACAAAATCCATAATGGTCAAATGAACTACTTGCAATCTAAAGTAACTATCAAAGTCTACAACTATGAAGGATTGTTATACAAGTCCTAAGGATAACATCAGTAAGTAAAATATCAATAAAAGGCCCTAATAATGAAGCATGTGATATCATGTGATATCATGTGATACCATGTGACATCATGTGATACCATGTGACATTTCGTGACATTTTTGTCACATTATGTCACATTATGTCACATTATGTCACATTATGTCACATTATGTCACATTATGAAACATATGACATCATAAAACAATGATCAGTCATCTAGAAACAAGACATGACATCATAAAACAATGATCAGTCATCTAGAAACAAGACATGACATCATAAAACAAGGATTTATCATCCAAAAACAAGACATGACATCATAAAACAAGACATGACATCATAAAATAGCATCAGTAATCATAAAACATAGACATGACATCACAGACTCTTACCTAATTTTGTTTCTCATTTATGTATAAAAGTAGCTAGAAAGCACCAGTAAAATTAGTGAATTTGCACTCTTCCTTTCTTTCCCAAGTTTCAGCGCTCTGAATTGGCACAAGTTAGAATTGGAATTACAAGTGGACTTGCTTTGCTTCACTCAGTTCAAAGGGTATTAAATCCTAAAGGGGCTTACCTTTGTTCTGTTTAAACCAAGAATACTAAATCCTATAGGGACTTGTCTTGGAAGCAAGGATATTAAATCCTTTGTCAGAGTCTGAGGAGAAATCCTTGTACTATAAAGCTGTCTCACAGTCTGCCTCAGGGACTTTAAATCATTTGTTGTGGATAGTCAAAGAATATTAAACCCTAAAGGGGCTTGTCTTTGTACTACCAAAATTGGTTATCATATAGACAAAGGATATTAAATCCTATAGGGACTTGCCTTTGTTCTATCAAAAAGCACTATATAATAGTCTAAGAAATTGGACTATAAACTTGTTATCAGAATCATAGTCTAGAAAAATTTGGACTTTAAACTTGAATCATAGTCTAGAACATTTGGACTTTAAAAGTGTATTGTTGTTTTATTCAAGAGTATACTGGTTATACTTTCAAGGAAACCCCAACTTGCACAAAAACAGAGTTTGTTGGTCATTAAAAGTTATTGGTTTCTGGATTTGTTGTAGACAAATTCCTAAAAACGGTAATCCTTTGATTACCTTGCAAAAACAAATTCAATCACATCAGCGCCCATCAAACCATACTAAAATTTCAAAGTGCATTTATTCCCACACAAATATCATGTGACCCTGCTAAATGAGGACGCGTCCCATCACGTCGTTTGATTATTGAGAATTCAATGGCGTCTTTGTCTCCATCCCACAACAAAACACCCCAATATAAATATAAAACACCTTTAATACTAGAAACACCTCTTCAGGGCACAACATCCACGTTCTCTACTACCTGGCAATAAACATATACCCCAACACTACCCTATGGCACAGCAGCTGCTCACACCCCATCCAACTTCACTACACTCGTTCCATCGACCCCAGAAACCTTCCAATACAATTATTCAACGCCCCCACAAAAAAAAAAAAGGACCAAAAAACACCCGACTGACAAAAACCCAGATACTCCCACCCCTAAAAGACCTTGAAAAGCTGCTGGCTCGCTATTATCGACAATAACGGCACCTGCACTCAATATAAATCCACCAAGACAGCAATAACATCTTGTCCGTCAAGAGCATGGGTAATTCCTTCCAGCTGATAGTCATGGGGACCGAAAGGAAGTCTGTCAGTGAGAATTTTATGGCAGATCTGCCACCCCTGGAGGCTCTAGAACTTAAATGCTTCGTTAGAGTCGGTGGGAAGCATTGGACACGTCAGATTAGATGGGTAACACATCTACGATAACAGAAAAGAGGCATTAATTAAGAGACGCGTTGGATGTGGCAAACTATGTCACCAGTTGAAAGATGTGGCCACAAACCCGAATCAACGAGTTGGCGTTTGCAGGAGATAAGGCTCTCGTCATCATCATCAAGTGTTGTGCAAGGCACAAAGACACCCAAGATGGGTGCACAATTACGACAAGTAGCGCCAGAAAGATCATGAAGAGATTGAGTACAGGAACTGGTTGATGAAAAGCTATCATGACCTGCAATAGAACTGTGAGACCCTGTAGTAGATGAATCACTAGAAGTGTTTGTGGTGAAATGATGATGGATGGGCCAAGGATGCCGATCTCCGCCAGCTGTGGCCTGGGCCAGGCCAAGCCAGGGCCGAGCCGGCTTTGGGGGCTTTGGGTTGGCCCAGGTTTTTGTGAGGCCGGAGCTGGCTGAAGCCAGGCCAAAGCCGCGGCTTTTGGGCCAAGCCAGGCCAGAACATCACTAGCTGTGATGGGCGGGAGGGTCCAAGCAGCAAGAAAATCTGAGATGATTGATATAGGTCTATGACATATTGCGTCGAGTCACGGAAACGGTTTTGAAAAAGGTTGATGGAGAGGCCAAAGTTGAAGTGAGGAGGACTGCTGCAAAAAGGGAGTGGAGGGTGGGCAAAAAGAAAGAGAGAGCTGCTCTGATGTCGAGCAGTGAAGTCTAACGCAAGGTTGTTGTGGCGGTCACGTCACAACTTAGATCTTTGCGTAGACAAGATTCTATGTTCGCACTCCTTCCTCGTGTTCTCTTAGAATAAAACATATAATTTCGCAACTGTTAGTGTAAATGCACGTCACATGACTTAAGCACCTGCACCATCGGAAATTGATTTTCCGGCTTACCCTCACAAAATAAGATAAAATACTAAAAGTATCCGTTTCGGACACTTGGACGTATTATACCACTACAGTACAAGGCGGCACCTATAGACGTAAGGATCAATATGCAGTCCAAGAGTCAAGGCTACAAAGTAAGCACCGAAGATGAAGATGTTTTGAGAGTTCTTGCCACGCCGATGGACTACCGTTGTAGAGCGCGGGACTAGAGTTCAGGGTGAAAGGCGCTGGTGCAACAGGGGTTCGGCTGGTAGTATGGCTACAAGGACGACAAAAGTTCTTTATCTGAAGCCCCTTAAACGGTGGAGAGAGAAAAAGAGACTGACAGTTTCAGTTTGAATTAAGCCCATGTAGTTGTTAGCTGCGTTGACAATGTTGTACTGGCAAATGGTGTGACGTTCCGCTGCGTTCATGAGAAATGATGAGAGAAAAAACTCCATAAGCGAGTAAAATGGTTCGTACAAGCTGTAGGATCAAAAGTCAATGGCAGAAGGGTCTGAAGATTAACCAGCCAACGCTTAGTGGAGGTGACAACATAGACACCAGCATCGAAAAAAATGATTTTACATCCAGAATACTAGAATCAGATAGATAATTCTGGTTGCTGTGGAAGGAAGGGGTAAGAGAAAGAACAAACTTTGGGAAAAATGGCCTTAAGGGCAGCAGTGTCATCCGTGATGCCATCTCCCTTTCCCACCGTCATCTTTCACGCTAACGAACTGACTGACTGAATAGCTTTCATATTGAGGATGCGTCCTGCCGACGATTCAACCGGCGCCATCGAGGATACTAGAGGGATATTACCCTGTGTAAATACCCCAGCGGAGCCAGTCCCTCGATATAGATTGCCGGTCCCAAGATGTGATCGTTGTAGTCCCACCGTTAAGAACTACAGCACCGCCTTCTACGCCTACAGCAACCGGCACGTTGTTCAATTTTATGTTGTTGAGCACAAGAGTTCCTGCCAAGAACCCAACGTTGGCTGCGGAAGTTCGAAGGAAGATCGGAGTGTTCGTAGCGACACCATCGATTATGGCTAAAGCCCCTGTGGTCTATGTAGATTCGGAGGAATGTCCATGTCAACAGGTCAGAGAAGAATGTGTGCATATCTGGTTTTCCACCGTTAGATTTCCTGTCGCAACGTCGAAGCCACCCTGATATACGGGTTATAAAATAGGAAAAGAGAGAAGGTGAATCAAATGTACCTGACAGTTATTAAATGTGATTCCTTGATAGGTCCAGCCGGCGAGAGGCTAATTAACATCTCAATAGATGCGTGAACCTCTCCTCACCCCAATTCCACAAACTAAAGACACCAGGCGTTGTTGACAGTGATGTTCCTGACAGTAAACCTTAGGGAAATAACGTGTAAGCCAAATGATTCAATGTATGAGACATTAGGAACCATGCTCACTGTTGGTTTCCACCCCAAATACCGAATTTACCTGAAGTTTACGTCTATCATTAAATGAATGTTACCATTTATTTCAACGATCATACCTCCGTTAAAGACAAGATCGCCCATGAAACCGCCACTACGATTTAATCTTGTTAGTAAAAAAGAGTGGCTTTCTGCTCGCGGAGATTACCTTCTGCTTTCCATCCCAATACCTACGCAAATAATATTATTACAAAAACGTTTCATGAAGAAAGAAGTGGAACCTTGATGAGCCGTGTTTGAGACGGTAGACATCTGAACGACGATGTTCATAAGAGGTGTTGCTTGCGCCACTTGCCAATGAATGCCTGTTCCTTGAGAACGATCCGGAGCGACTCTGCAAAACGAAAGCTTGAGATTGAGCAGCGTAGGCAGAACAAAAATGACGAAGTTTCGCACCGAACGATAGCTACACGCAGTGCACACAAATCAGAAAGATTGAAACACCCCGGCGGAAGCGAAATGCGAAATCGTTACAAGTTGTTCTGGTTCGTCCAGTACTGGGCCCCTCCGCCTCCAGGAATATAAGGATCTGCATTTATAATAAATCAATACATGAGTATTTTATCTTGAGGAGCGTTAAAATATTACCAACCAATTACAGCGATACCATCGAAGAATGCTGGTCGGTGGTACTTTCGCATCTCCGATGAGCTGAGTATAGTAATAAGGTATAATCAGTGCGGAGACGAGGCAAGTTCTAGCAAGCGACACGTCACAACTTTAGCAAAGAGTATAGTATGTTTTAGATAGTCGTAAGAACGCACCTTTGAGGGAAGAATACAGTTGCCAGAGAGATACTAGCATATTGTATATTTTAGTTCAAACTCTTTAAACAAATGACGGAGGGTACCAACGTGCTTGAAGGACACCCCCCGCCACAACTGTTTTGAGAGGGTGATCGCAGCACTAAAAAACGAGGATTAGTATACACATTTACTGACGAAGTAAGGATATAATGTTTACTTGATGGCAGATGTATCATCGTGCATTCCATCTCCAACCGCTCCAAAGTCCTGTTAAGGTATTTGAATAACAAGGATCGATAACAAGGCTTGCGCTTACATTGAAATACATTCAAGCTATGTAAATGCATCAAAAGAGCTTCGAGGCGTTGATCAGGCGGATAATCGCGCGACCCATTGTCTCCAAGAATGGGTAGCAAGAGGGCCGAGGATTGATGTATAGAGGACTCGTCGCTGCCATGAAATATAGGAAGTAACCAGTCCGAATCCTTTCTGCTTTCCGGTGCCTTTCGCATTCTCATGCATCGTTTCTCGATCATGATCCTGCCCCTCTTCCTCCCTATCTTCCTCCCTTCCCCGTTCCACCTCCTGCTCTCTATCTCTATCTCGTGTCTCTCTTTCCTTAACACTTCCACCCAACGGTTTACAAGCATCGATATGTGGAACGGATATTGGAATATCGTCATCATCTGCCATATGAAGATTGAATGATGAGTTAGTACAGCGTTGAGGCATTTACAATAATAGACGTGTCATAGAAATATGGAAAGGAGGCAAAGCATCTAATATGATCTATGCATATTTATGGATTGTTTATGGACGTGTGGCATTGTTGGCGGGGCCTTATTTAATAAGCAGGCATTGTGACACAATCAGATCGTCAGTCACTCCTTTACACAGCCTTTGACACACCTACATCCAACTACTTGCAACACCCACCACCCGTCCACGTTCTAAATCTCATCTTATTGATCAAGACGCTAAAGCCACCTTCATCTTGCCACGGGTTCTTTTCTTTCTCTTTTGCAAGGTTCTGCCAGCTGAGTATATGCGTGGGTTTCGTTGAACCATGCGCTCATCTTGAAGTTTCCCTTGTCTTATGTTCAATTTCCGATTGGCAATGGATAAGTGCATATAGTTGTCGATATCTCTCTGGTCTATAACTATTTCGATGGATCATGTATGTCTGGACCCAAAGACCCGTTGCGACAGACCGTCACAGACGATCGTCGCGTATATGATCACTTCACTCAAATTGAGCGCTGTTTCCTTTCTTCTGATCATGTAGCATACTACTCAAATTTTCTACGATTAGGCATCAGTCGAGAACTACACTTAAGCTCTGCCATCCCAGAATTATGCGATTACAGATCACGACGATTGATATCACTTATCCACGACGACCCACACTCATACTGCTTTCAGTCGACCATGCTTAACTATTCATCCCACCTACGACGGTTCACCCATTAAGCCACGCTCGTGTAATTTATGTCCTTGGGCCCAGTTCGCACTCTATGCCGAGATATTTTGAGAAATTGTTTTTCCCTTTCTCTTGCAGACTCGAGACTCGGACTTGGCCTCTCTATAGCTTGGGATCGCAGACTCTCTATTCCCCTCGGCTGGCACCCGACCTGAATTCATTCTTGGACTGGAGATTGTTCTATCATTTGTACTTTCAAGGCGGATCAATATACCCACAAGCTGTCCAGTTGGCGAGAATGGTCTAACATCGTAAGTATATAGCATCCAACTAGCAACAGAAGAAAACAAGAACTTGAAAGTTTCGCCGACGAGAGAGCGTAAATACACAACAGCATGTAAGTTTCCGACTTGAATTACAAGGGTTTCATGAAAAGATAACCCAACAACCTATCGAATCATCCTTGTATCTTGTTAAAAACATATTGACATAAATTTTCTGCAGCAGGGGCGGTAGCAGCAGTGTTCCCCACCGGGGTACCAGTGCCAAGAAATCCTGGTATATCCACTTCTGACGGAAGATTCGAATAAGGATACGAGGCGCGCTGAAATGTCAAGGGTCGGGTTGACCGTGGAGTGGGAGGATATACATGTTCGACATCGTTGGATGAAGGCGTTGACTATGTTAATTGGTTTTGAGCACATTACTCGTGTTTCCGAATGATCGCCTACCGTGCGACGCGCCGCTGGTGCTTCTGCTGGCCTGGTCTGCGGTGCTTTGTGGCACTGATGGGGTGTTGTGTCTGACCATACTTGTGAGTGTCATTTCGATAGGGCCATAAAAATATGCAGCTTACTTGAGGAACGCCTATATGGATCATCAGCAGAGGGAGCAAGTACTGTGGACTCTAAGTGTAATCATTTTATTTCAGTTATGTTCTAGAGGCACTACGAATGAGCTTGACCTTCAATACGCGGCGCTTCTCTGATAAACGTCCTGTTGGCATTTTCGATATCATTGAAGGACCTTGTATTCCTTGTGGTTTGACTAGAGTCTACATTATTAAAGTTGCCTTGAATTGTTATGTCGGTCCTAGTAGTAAACAGAGAAAGATGTAACATGTAGCGCGACCGGGAGGATGGTAATTGGAGAGGAGAATGTTTAAGTGGAAGATAAGGGGCGCCACTGGCTGTATGAACCTCTTTTCACCTTGGTTCTTAAAAACACCCTGATTCAGAAATGGATGAAAAAGGCGGCCTCGTTTGTTCGGGTTATCCCGATAATCCGAATAGACAGGCCGCTGATCAAAAACAGGGCAGTCCAGGTTCTGTTGCCATATCTTTCATCCTTCAAGGTGGAGTTGCCTATTGAATTGGGCCCAAAGGTGCTTCAAGTTTGGGTGTACACTGTAATGGGGGTTGGTTAAGTTGTCAATGTATCTGTTGGTTGTTTATCTTTGGATCGGTGTATAACGTGAGGAATGTCATGTCTGATGTCTTATCACCCTTCATTGATGATGTCCTATTACCCCCCTCATTGGTGACCGATGATGTCCTGTCAACCCCTCATCGGCATTGCCTCTGCCATTTATCTCAATCTTCTCACGTTCCACGACCGAATCGATAGTTGCCTCTTTCTGACGTTTCTGTCAAGACTCAAGCCGTGAGATTCACCAGCTTCAGCTGATTGAGACGAGATGACTCAATGCCCATTCAATTATTCGTCCGAAATATCTTGGGGTAGACAATATGGAAGACGGAAAACTGAGCGAAAGCGGCATCTGCAACTGTTATATCGCGCAGAAAAGTTCCCGACGTCCAGCATTGACAGACGAATAAATAAAATTAATTTACAACAAATACTCTGTTATAGTATTTAAGCTGGGCCGCGCAGCAGGGAGAAAAGGATTGAAAATAGACCTTGTGGGTACCTTGATCGACTTTTCATTAACTTTAAGTTGATCGATTGGTTATCAACGTTATTGTAGGCACCGGGAAATTAACCCCAACCATAATGTCTTCAAAAAGGAGCCTTTCTTTTCTTCTCCTAACATGCTTTTTGGGTGTATACCAATTCAATGGCCAGCACAGGTCATACGACTCGGAGACGGTGGGATTATATAGTATACATGAGACGCTTTAAGCCCATTGCATCAATGGATGGGGAAAGGATATCAAATAAAATAAACAATACATAGCTAGCTATTAAAAAGGTAAAGAAAAAAGGGAAGAAAAAGAATGCTCAAAAACCTCCGATGCCCACGCCTCCCTAATACCTATACCTAAACTATCCTCATGGAAATCCATACGTTCCAATAACTTCCTCCGATCCTTGACTAGTACTGGTTTAACTCAAAGTTGGTGCGCTATTACTCGTAGTTGAAGAACCCAAGAACCTTCCTCCTAACACAAGTCCGAGTCCAAGACTAATTTGAGGATGGAGAGCACCAGCAGCAGTTGGTTGAGAGCCGGTACCGGGATTTGAGCTAGGACCTGAGCGGGGAATTGGGATGAAACTGGGAGTTGGGATGGGATAGGACCCTGGTATATGCTGTGGAATGTCCGATCCAAAACTGCCAAATTTCGGCACTTATGTACGTGCCATTTTTCGGCGGTTCCGTCCGCACTTCGGATCCGACCTACCTTTTAGACCCATTTCCGTCCGCAATACTGATCAGACATCTACAGGCTCGAGATCCGTCCTCATAGAGGATCGGACATAGAATTTAGGCCAAAATGTACGCATAAAACAGAAATGGACTAAAAAACGACTGTAATCAGAGTAGGTTCTCCTCGTCCTCGCTATCACTCTCCAGAGCCTCTACAACAGTGTCTGTTGTGTCTCCCACTGTTCCCGAACAAACCCCTTTCTGGAGCACCTGATCACACAACACCACACAAAGACGCCCTGGGATGAGTTGCACTATTCTAAATTCTAAATGGATGGTCATCAAGAGCGACAAAGGGCGCGCCCACCGAGAGGTCTGGTCCAGGGAGGTAGATCATCAGGTGAGATGGGTGATAGAGAAATTTTTGAGGCTCCCGTCAACAGCCACAAACGTACGCAAATGGGATCGGACCTCGCTACCGACTGGCCATTTATGGACCCAAAATGGATCGGACCTCTGGCCAAATTTCTCGCTTTCCGTCCGCACATGGATCGGACATAGGCCGATTTTGGGACCCACTTCCGTCCGCATACGGATCGGACATCTGACAGCATATACCAGGGTCCTGATGGGATTCGGGTGTTGTTGTTGTTGTTCGCTGGTGGTTCCTGTATGAAGGGTCGCTGCCACCGTCGTTTGTAGCACTGGCACTAGAAACCTCTCCGTCAGTAGGAACGAAATCCTCGTCTGGTAGTATCCCTTTCAATCCCATTCTCTTTCTCTTTCTCTCTATCCCCATCCCATCCAAGCATCTCGTAAACGTCTCCTTCATCCGTTTCAACCTCTCATATACCTCATCCGGATTCGTAAGCATGGATCCACGATGTAGAAAGTTAGGCTGGAGCTGATGGTGCAGTTGAAGTTGATAGCGATGGCGATTGTATTGTTGTTGTTTCTTGTACTGTCGATGACGCTGCGGCCATTTGCTCGGTGCCAGCCAATACCGATAAAACAGCCCCAATCGTAGACGGCAGACTCGGAGATAAATGATGACCTCCACCTTCCTATCAGGAGCCAATAGAGGTGAGAATGTTGGCCCTGCCACGCAACAGGGGAAGCAACCAATTCGAACCTTCCCCTTTCTGCTTTCCTGGGCCTCTCGTCTCTCGACCATGAATCCTTCTCTCTCCCCCGTTCTCTCTCGTTTCTCCCTTTCTTTAACCCTTCCAGTCAACGGTTTACGAGCATTCATATGCTGTAGGAATATTGAAACATCGTCATCATGAGTTGTACAGCCGCCAGCGTTGAGGCATTTACAATAATAGATATGTCATAGAAATATGGAAAAATGGAAAGGAGACAAAGTTCATAGAATGAGAAGGAGGGCAAAGATGGATGATAACAGCGTTCATCTATGCAGATTTATTGAAGGAAAACGGGGCAGGGTAGTATCAGTGTTCTCCAAGCCATGCAATACAACGTAAAAAAACAGAAACCAATAAAAGCCCGTTCTCCCACCAACCTTGACCAACCCAACAGCTACTGGTAGCCAGCTCCGCGTGAAGTGATAGATGAGGCTGGAATACAACAATGCATATGCTGAGATGTGGAAAGTACGTAGAAAGATAGAAAGGTGTCCGTCCCCAGGCCAGTACAAATCCGCAACTAAGGAACAAAAAACCTATTTATATCCAAGGTCTCGCATTTAGTTCTCCGGGTTATAAGTTCCCTAATGATACCTTACTTCCAAAAGTCCATACACCTCATAAACAATGCGAGAAATGGAGGCCCCCAAGAATGAGTCAGGCAGCACTATACACAGGTGGCAGTTCCAACGCAACACGCGACTCCTCAGGTGGATCCATACTTGTGACACGTACTCCGCTATCAACATGCTGGATAGGTTCTGGTATGGGACTAGAAGACGGCAGTACCATAAGACCACCGTGTGTCGGAACACTACCACCTTGGCGTTTCCTGCTGGGGGTATTTGAGGTTATGATGTTCGGAGTAGTATTTATAGAAGATGGAGATATGGATGAAGATGCATTTGACGATGACCGTAGATGGGTTATTGTCCTCGACGTCGACGCCGATGGTGATGTCCCCCTGTGCGATGGAGTCATTGTAGGCAAGGTAGGAGCCGTGGTGAAATTGGCATTATTTTCTTCAACTCTGGGTGGAAAAGGTTCAATAGTTACATTATTGGACCAAATGTTATTAGCTGAAGTTGCAAAAAATCAACTTTTATGCGTGGATTATCAAAACGGAAATGAAGGCCTTACGAGACGACATGGCATCTGATCCACATTCGTTATTTGGCCATGGCTGAGTGTGATCTAAGCGTCGCTTATATCGACGACGTAGAAAAATGATGGCTAGAATTATGAATATCAAAGCAAAGGTGCCGCCAATAACGCCGCCCACAATAGGGCCAATATGTTTCGACTTAGTCGTCGGTGTTGTCGTCGTCAACGCCGCCGCCGCCGTCACCGTCATCGGCGTTGTCGTTGTCGTTGTCATTGTCGGTGTCGGTGTCGGTGTTGGTGTTGGTGTTGGTGTTGGTGTTGGCGTCACCGTCGTCGTTGTAGTCGTTGAGTCCTGAATACCAGGGTCCAAGACCAAGAAGTAGTCAAACCATATGGTTCCTTCGCCTGCTTGAGCCTCTGGATTGACCTTTACCATAGTGATGACAAGTTCACTAGCGAAAGCAATTAACGTATCAAAAAACGTAATCTCTTACAAGTTTTTTTTTTTTGATGACATACTGATCTCCCTCATTGAGAGTAGGCGATTGCCAAAATTGCTGCATATATGTGTCTCCAGGAGCGGCTGCCGAAGTGGCCTGGGCTGGCGATGCACTATCGATTGAATAGTTTGTCAAAACTCCTCCAGATGTGATATCGATTGTCCCAAAGACGGTTATCGAGTTTCCTGAGGGAATATTTTTTTACAAGGTTTGAATTCCAGGAGAGCCAAAGAAAAAGGTCTACAGAGACTAACCAGTGAAGCTCACAGTAAAAAAATCGTGAACTCGAGTGGAGCTCGCAACAGTGCCGTTATGTTCATGCACAGTTCCTCCACGAACCCAAGTTCCATTATACTTAATGTGGGTGAAGTCCTGGTCATCAATGATTGTCTGGGACATGGGTGTTGGTTAAAATGATTGGAGGAAGGAAGTGGGGAACTTTGAGTCCAAGTCAATCATTCCTACCGTGGCATAGCTTTTTAACTTCGACGTAGAGCCTATGGGACTTCTGGTGTTCGCACCCTACGTTTTGTATCTGGTAATAATCACACCTAATAGAAGGGCTATATCACTCGTGAGTGATTGATTAGAGAAGGTTCAATATCAATGTGGAAGAAACAAGGCTCTTACAGTGCCTTGCATATTGTTTTACACTCAAATTTCCAGCGAGCCCAAAGCGAGCCTCTGATGTGACATGGTCATCACTTTCGCACGGTAACCCTGGCAGGTTCTTATGATGACCCTTCACAACTCGTTTGACAACCCGCAACTGTGTGTAGATCAGTGGAGCCGTTTTCTGCTGTTCATGCTACCACACAAACATGCGTCGGCGCATATCTTCAGAAACAGGAGGGGCCATTGCAAGTAGTACGAAACCGCTTACAGCTCAAGATCTGTTTCGTTGGATATTTAGGTCTTGTTCGCTTCAGAAATAAGGTTTGACGTCACATCATCGTCACATCAAAAGCTCGCTGATATGCAAGGACTGTATTGGGCAATCACACCCTGATGATCCAAATGACACCGCGACAGGCTGTGAAACCAGTGTGAACAGCACACTCGTCGTCATTATTTTTACTGATCCACTGATATTCCTCTTCACATCCATCGCTCAGTGGCTGCTTCATCAGTCCGCACGATCTCTAGATCTCAGCTTACCAATGCGTGACAGTCCACACCAGACAAATAGATACAAATGCGAATCAGTGGTTATGCAAGACACCGTAACATAACATGATTTAGCTACTAACTCAGATCTTGTCAGATTGTTATCAATTGAATTTCACTGCATGGCTGTACAAGAGTCGTTGGGGATCAAACTGTACTGGTACATACAGTAGATTAAGTTTCCTTGCTCTCCTCAGGAAATCACCGGAAGCTGCCACCGCTTACAAAGAATGATCGCGTGAGCCGCATATTTTCTGGATGCATTACTGGTCTCATAGATTGGGTATGAGCTATACTATATTATAAGGGAAGAAACTTGCATAAAGCCTCGATTCGAAGACTGGTAAATTTGAGTTTAAATTATTACGACGCTACTTGTGATCGAGGACGGCCATCATGATCAACGGCTTTCCTTTTTTAAATGCATTTAACCTAATTAGTATTAGTAACCCTAGAAATCTTCTCATTTGGCAGGGAAACACTTTCGATGCAGGCTGCTTTTAGGAGCTGAACAGATGTAGATATCTGTAGCATTTCTCTAGGAAATATGCTTGGCGGAGTGGGGAAGTATTAAAATATTATATAATTATGCCCACAAAAAAATATTTTGTTTCCGACAATATTTTGACTCCCCCCAAATATTATATTGTAAATCCCTTCAACATTATGAAGGCCCCGAATATTTTAGGTGCTCCCAGAATATTTAAACATGTGCCTAAATGTTCATTTCACTGCCCCAAATTTTTTTTGTTACTGCCCATATATTATTACACTGCCCGAAAACATTTTGGTATCCCCAGGAATTTATTCACTGCTCCGAAAATATTTTATTTGTACTCGAAATTTATTGTGTCGTATGCGCGAATATTTTGTTTCCAGCCATTTTGGGAATGCCGTGATGCCGTGATGATGTAAATGATCCAGAGTCGGCAGCTTCGGCGCTGCAAGCGGAGTGTAAAATGCCTTGGCAACGCTTTTGCCGCAAAGATCACATGTGGCAAGCCAGCGACGACACTACAATTGTTACAATTAATGCACTATCTACATTACAAAAAAGTAACTAAGCACTACTAAAGAATAGTACCCGATAGCGTAGTGTCAAGGGATAAATATTGAAGCAGTTAATTGGATTCCTGAAGGTCTCTTCTTCCGTTTGCGTGCCGGTGAACAAGGGAATGAACTATTTGATAAAGAGGCAGAGTGGTCGTGATAAGGGCATTTAGGCGGTCGAGCTGTCGTTCCATGTATTCGTGCAATGTTGAGAAAGAGGGTCATGGTGAAGTCTGATTCTGTGATCCGAGTCCGGACTTCAATGGCATTGGTGAGAGCTTTGATGACTGTTACTTGGTGTCTGCGCTTGCGTATATCATTCCACCATAATCGAATGCGTGCACGATTTGACATGCTTGGTTGATGACAAGGAGATAGTGGAAGGCATCGTTCGGGTTGTTTACTCTGGCTGGTGTGAGGTGTGAAATTGGCGGAAATGATCTAGGGGTGAATGATGGTATGCAATTGTTCACAGCAGTTTTTGATTCGTTTGGGTTATTGCGATATGATTAGATTCAACCTGAAACTTTTCCGTGTTTGAGGCTTTGTCGCGAACTTGATAGCAGGGTAGTGCCTGCTATCGAGTTTGCGACAGAGTTTGGTAGGCCAAGTACAAAGCGTGAGGAGTATTTTATAATTGTCTGGTACATCAAGGTACAGGTGAGCGCAGTCAGGTCTGGAAGGAGGGTAAATCTGAACCTTAGAAGAGTTCTTTTCTGTTGATATATTCCTTTCTACCATGGAAAATGTGTTAGTCAATCTTGTGAACTGAGGCCTGGCAAGTTTCTCGGTAAGTAAATTATGTTATGCTAAGGGATCAAATAATATTACCTTGGTTCCATAACTGGACGATGCTAAAATCCCTAGGGTATCGATGAGAGAGATATTCGGCTAGTTCATGTACCAATTCAACAGCTGCACACGTTCAAAGTTATAACAGGTAAAGACTGGGATCCCTACGTTTGATGCGATGTTTCCAGAGGAAAGCGTGACCTAAATGGAAATGAGACTGAGTTCTTTGCTAGAATTTGAGGGGAAAGGAGTTGAACTCACAAGTAGTGACAACCTCTAGCCATGCGTTGACAAAAGTCAATACCAACATAGTCCATCACTTCTTTAAGCTTCTTGAAGCCTATGATCCGGAGAGTCGATGACCTTTCCACCGTCGTTTGATTGTACCCCAAATGTGATGTGTCAGACAATTGGGAACGTTAAGGTGAACAATTGCGCCATTCTTGGAAGCAACTCGCAGCGTCAGACCACCCATGTGAGCATGGCCTGAGTCAAGACCAGGAATGACACCCGATTCTCGGGAGTGAAACATCAGCAGACGAGCAAAAGAAGAAGGAAGTGAGGAAAGTCTGCAACGATGCTAATGCCATCAGATTGAATGACACCCTGTTGATCGTAATACCACCCCCATAGCACATCGCCTATTTAACATTCTGAGTGGTGGGGAGATCCGGTACATAGGAAGAGACGCACCAAAATAGTTTATCCCAGTAAGTCCAATGACCGTATCAAGAAATGCTTGTGGTCCTCCATACATGGCCGCTGGCGTCAGATAGTGAGAATGTACTCGATCTGAGAAAAGGCAAAAGGTGATAAATTTGAGAACAAAATCGCTACATGAACAATTTACAAACTGTGGCTATGGTTGCCTGGATTACGACCTCCTCCTTTTGAACCTGGTCACAGGATTCTTTAAGCCAGGTGAGGATGGAGCGTTTGCACTCCAGGTTCATACCTCTGTGCTCCATTCCCTCCAG
The DNA here is from genome assembly GCA_015039465.1 of Phlegmacium glaucopus. NCBI lineage: Eukaryota > Fungi > Basidiomycota > Agaricomycetes > Agaricales > Cortinariaceae > Phlegmacium > Phlegmacium glaucopus. The sequence goes on from MU130579.1 coordinate 87,177, forward strand.
TGCCTCAGGAATCGAGGACAATGGCAGAGGGTCAACTGGGTGGTGGATACGACGTAGAATGACACAGAACCATTTTTCAGACCACACCTTCCTGCAGGTCCCATGTTGAGCACAGAAGGGCTCATCATCAAAATTTTTTGGAAATGGTGGATAGTTTCCTAGGCGCTTGCGTTCCGCAGCAATGGATTCTTTAGCAGTCGCGATGATCATGTACAGTTCAAAATCGAGGTGGTCCTTGCTATCGGTAGTGTATTGTTCAAGGGGGGCAGAAAGGAGTATTCGAATTGGAGAAGGAACCCAGTCTAGGAGATTATACTGGCGGGCAAGGTAAAGGCGGTGAGCTGGAAGAAGGTTGAAATCGAGAAGTTGTGTGCTGGCGAACTCGATGCCTGGCAATATATCCCACATATGGGATACATGGAGAATGTCGATCAATTGTTGGGAATGTGCTACCCGGTGTGGAGCCCACGAACTGCTTGTCAGAATACAAATCATTAGTACAATAATTAAAGGAGAACTAGATAGTAGAGACGTACTCATGGTTAAGCCAACCCAGGAAGTTAGCAAACGTCTCAACAGTACACCCTTGAACAATGATCGGGTTGTCAACAGAGCCTTCCTTCAACAGGCCAAGGTGGCCGCTGCTGTCAAACAGCATATCACGCAGAAACTTGGAATGCAAGGCCAAGCGTGCAGCATCGACCTTGAAACCCTGACCTTCAACCTTGAAAAACTTAGAATTGATAATCAACATAAGCTAATGATTAGTACCCACAGAGAAGACGACTGTAAACACCTCCCGATCAAAATCTGGATGGAAAGTGTGAGGGCGTTGACTGTTTGGTGGAAAGTCAGCCATGGGAAGGATGGGAGGGCGCTTCTGTGCTCAGAATAGCCAGAGAAGAGATGGTATATATATAATAATATGATAGCGGGTTCTGGAAGAACGCCGTGTTGATATACATATGCATCTCTCCCCTCTTCCACATTCACAGAAACCCTGGTCCAGTGCGGTCCGAACTGCCTACCAGCAACTATATCAAATCTATCAGACAGGATCTTCTTATGTGGACTCAGGAAGTGTGGAAGCTCACCGCCTTCAACAGTATGGAAACACAATCATCATGGACGCATACCCGCTCCTTCTTTTATTAAATGAATCAGCCGAATTTGAATCCCTACCTCTGGAATGGATTGAAGATGTCGCTACTGAATTTGCTGCGCTTTTGGCTCTCACTGATGAAAGATGGAAATCGGCAAAAGAAGAGTACGTAGAATCATCACAGCTGGATTTGATTTGACAAGTAGGTTTTCTAGACTAGCTACCAATGTTACTATCCTGCAACACACATATACAACACGCACGGGGAAACCTGGTCAACCCAAAAAAAACATAAATCCCAAGGTTCTTCACGAAGCGTTTAAGAAAGGGAAACAGATTTCTTTGACATTGCTTGCAAGCATTCTTGGAATAGATCGCAAAACTCTCCGAGTACAAATGAAGGAAATGGGTATAGATTCAGGCTTTGACGACATCAGTAACAATGATCTAGATAACCTGGTTCAACAATACCGTCAAGAAAACCCTAGCGGAGGACGTTCTTACATCATGGGGTGTCTGCGTGCTGCACATTCCTTACGCATTCAACGTGACCGGGTAATTGACTCTATGCATCGTGTTGATCGGCTAGGGCAGGGGATGCGGCAACGTCTTGGAAAGAAGAAGGAGCGGAGGAGCTATCAGGTTCCCCGGCCAAATGCCTTGTGGCATATTGACGGCCACCACAAGCTTATAGCTTGGGGTATTGTCATTCATGGTGTAGCTGATGGGTACTCGCGTAAGGTTTGCATGTGGCATAACACCCTGCCCAATTCTATGGCTAAAGTTTTACGTTTTGAACTTTGAACAGGTCACCGGACTACGTGCAAGTACAAACAACACAGCGGAAACAGTTCTCGACATGTTTACTGATGCCATACTGGAGCACGGTGTTCCTTCAAGAGTGCGTGGGGATAGGGGAGGTGAAAACCGGGACGTATCCATTTTAATGATCTTGCTTCGTGGTCTCAACCGTGCTAGTTTCATATGGGGTTCATCAGTATTCAATACCCGAATTGAACGCCTTTGGGTAGAGGTTGGAAGGCGATTTGTACGTCAGTGGCGTGCATTTTTCGTCCGGCTAGAGAGGTGCCACCTTCTGGAAAGAAAAAATTCACAGCATCGCTGGCTTCTACATTATCTATTTCTTGATCTGATTAATGAAGATTGTCAATGCTTTTGTGAGGAATGGAATGCCCATCCAATGTCCAGAGTAGCAGGAGGGCGTTCTCCAAATGTAAGTTATTTAATTATTATCCTATTGATCACTTTATTTATTCCTCACGTAGGACCTTGTATTCCTGGGAGAATTAGAGCATGGTGTCTACAATGATGAATGTGAAGGTCTGACAGAGAAAGAAATCAATGCTTTTTATGATTTTGGTGGGGATGGACTCGAATTGGATGTTGATGATGAACCTGGGTTAGGAGATGAAAATAACCTGGATTGTAGTTTTGATTTAGAGGTCAGTCTCTTGCGGAATCACCAACATAAACTGACTTCCATTGAAAAGGGAATTGATGCTAATATTCGACATGAGGCTGTCCCTGTCCCATCTGGGTCTTGTCCATTTGGTTACATGGACCTATCCTTGTTCGAACGTGGTCTCAACATATTGAGGGAGAGTATGGACCTTCCTAGTGGCTATGGAATGACGCCAGCTGAATTAGATGAAGATGGATTTGATGAACAGGAGGAGATTAATGTCGGTTTAAAAAAAAGAGGATACCCAATTGAGCTTCCTTGTCAAATATGGAAGCCTCGAACGGAAGTTTGGGCACAGGGGCTTTTTGCAATGAACAGTATCTTAGCATTGTCGTATTAATACTAGTATATATTTTTCACCGCAGTGTCATGTTTCTTGTATATAAACCAGGGACCCAATAAAGGACCAGTATAGAATCCCCCCGCCATTCCTTTCTGACAAAACCCTCCATCTTTAGTCTCTTTCTGGTTCTCATGAGTCGTCGTTCCTCCAAGGGGAAAGGGAAAAGGAGGGCAAGCCCAACCCCATCTCTTTCTTCTCTTGAGGGTGATTCCATCCTGGATCAGAGCCGCTTCGTTAAGAAGTCCCGTATTACCTCTCCTGCACGTGTCAAACAGGCGGTTTTGTCCAAAGTAGCCAATAAGTCCAAGTCGGGCTCTTCCTCAAAGGGCTTGGCTGGCTTTGCTGCTCTGGTTAATAACTCAAACCTCTCTGCTGCTCGCATGGAAACAAATCGTGGCCTTCACTCAAGTAGCTCATCCACACGGTCTCGCAGTGGTGCAAGTGTCAAATCCAAGATTGGAAAAACGGTAAGGCCACCAGTTTCATTTACACTAAAACTTACCCTCATTCTCTATTTTAGGAAGATGTATTTGCTGTAGGCACAATTGTCTTCCTGACGACTGGTGTTATGGAGGTATGAGCTATATTTATTATTCTGTCATTTATATTACCCTAATGTTCGTAATACAATATCTAGAATAGTGTTGTGGAGCTGGATGGCAACACCTCATCTTTTCATCCTATCTACTGCCTTCAATCCGATGTCGATGTATCTCCTGTCGCCCTCACAGGAATGAAGCAGTCTGGCCTTTGCGTTATGAAGGGCGCAGGATTTGAATTCCTTTCCACAGATACTTATTCAGTCATTGATGACAAACTTCATAACCTCTTCCCCAATCTCTTCGACTGGATCATTGAATCTGAACCCTACGATGCGACCACTTCATCCTGGCTTATTTGTGTGAGGCCCCCTTACCACAAGAGCCCCGTTATGTATTCCGACGATCAATCTCTGCCAACGGGTTTCGACATTATCACTACCTGCCAACTTGCAAGAAGTAAGGCAGGTGTCCAGGAGCGTGTCTTATACCTCGGTGAGCTTTATTACTGGATATAACTAATGCCATGTATATTAACTTCAAGTTCCTATATGTTTTAGTAACTCGGGATCGTGTCCCCAATGAAACACTCAAGGAATGGCGTCCACATGCCTCTGGGAAAAGGGTTGCTACTTTGAATGAAGGCTTTGATGTTGAAGATGGGAGCCTTGACGACACTGATGATGAGATTTCAAGCGCAATACCAGGTTCTGTGCCTTTCCCAAGCACCCAACCGTCCTTGGGACTCAGACATCACCAAAATGGTAGCGAGGATGAAGTTGAGCAAGATGTGATCAGTATTTCAGGTAAAAAAAAACTGTCCCGAAATTGACTGTTTAAGTTTTAACCTGATGTCCTTATGCCTTAGATAACGAGCCTGAGCCAGCTCCGAGCCCAGTGGCCAATGCCGCCACCCCTCCTTGTGTCAACACCATCAAGGACCACTTTTCTTCATCAATGAATTTTGATGACGAGGAGAATCCCTGGATTTCTTAAGGTTACCTTACCCCGACTACCAGTATAGCTTACACCATTCATTTTTAGTCAGACATAACTTCCAACTACTTTACTTTCCTTACACCACACCATATAATATATGCAGTGATTGCATGGATAATCATCTAAGTAAGCCCTATAAGGAGTCGAAGAAAAAAAGAAATAAAATTACTGCGTTACCAATATTCTGTTCTCTGCCAGAGTTCACATAAACACAATATCAGAGAGAGAAGGAAGTAGGATAGATAGATAATACACTAGGGTACCGGTATGCAAGGAATTCAGAAGCAAAAAAAAAACCCTCTATGAGCGCTTGTCCTTCATGGTGCAAGCAGGTGCAAGATCTTTGGGTTGGATGGGTGATATGCTTGGTGGATGGAAGTCGCATTGGTGTCTTTGAAGAGGGAGACAAGATAGGCCTCGGTGCTTCATAGAGCATGAATGGTTAAAGGTAGAGAGCAATCGAGTCAGCCCATGTAGATGAGTCAAAGTAAGTGAGAAAGCGCACCTTGAAGTCCTGTGCTATTTCACGTTGTTGTGGTATTCGTCACATCAGTGTTGGGCTGGCGTTGTTGGGCTGGTGTTGCCATGGGGTTCAAACATCTTTGTCAAGCTGGCCAACGAATATTTGAATCATCCGCTTCAATTATCGTCTAAAGACCAAGAGTTGTTCCATTAAGATCTGCATTTGTACCAAATCAAACGACTCACCGTGTTGTGTCCATCAATTGAAAATATAGATGCCAGTCAGAAACAATAATGTTTTCCTGCCAAAACATTATCGGAACGTACATAAAGCCGGCTCGGACCCTCCATGCGTAGCTGTTGTGAAGATTACTGTCCGAAATTCGTCAGAAGGCTTATGTATAAAAGAGCCAAAAAATACTTACACCAACAAACATAGAAAGGTCCCGCAGTTAGAAAACTATCTGCCACGTTTTGATCAGAGCCGGCCTAGTAGAAAAGAGTTGTTAAAAATGATTGTAGCCGAGTGGGGAACAAATCATCGATTTACGCCAATCTTTTTCTGTCATTGAACTCTTCAGACATATATGAGAAACAAATATAATTGAATACTCACCATCAAGCGTGCCAATTACTTTGAAAGAACAGAACCATGGCTTGAATCTCATTTGGCACGATATGGGTACATCGGGTCATGTTGTAATACGCTGGTCGTCCATCGTCTAGCATCACGAAGAGTTGGGGGTTGCTGAGAACTCCGCATACTGAGGTGTCGGACACTGGAGAGTGTAAAAAAACAATAGGATGAGACAGATCCTGCTATTACTGATATCGAGACTACATTGCACAAAATCATCAGTGAAAGTCTGTCGAGCTTCAAATGTATGACTTACAAGTGTTTATGCAGGTCTTGTGGATCATAGATTATGAGTGCACCTCGAAGGCCATCGCAGTATTGGGTCGCTACGCAAGCAGATTGTCTGTCAATTGCAACTATGAGTAAACTTTTGAAGATTGGACCCACCATGATGTGAGTGATACCAAAACATTCCTGCCTGGTCCGGGACAGAGAGCTTGTGAGAGGGAGTTTCCAGGAGTGATTGGACGTTGAGAGACTCCAAGAGGCTGTGAAATCCCGCTTGTCCAACCCCATGATCTTGCAGCAAAAGCGTTGCCAAGGCATTTTACACTCCGCTTGCAGCGCTGAAGCTGCCGACTCTGGATCATTTACATCATCACGGCATCACAGCATTCCCAAAATGGCTGGAAACAAAATATTCGCGCATACGACACAATAAATTTCGAGTACAAATAAAATATTTTCGGAGCAGTGAATAAATTCCTGGGGATACCAAAATGTTTTCGGGCAGTGTAATAATATATGGGCAGTAACAAAAAAAATTTGGGGCAGTGAAATGAACATTTAGGCACATGTTTAAATATTCTGGGAGCACCTAAAATATTCGGGGCCTTCATAATGTTGAAGGGATTTACAATATAATATTTGGGGGGAGTCAAAATATTGTCGGAAACAAAATATTTTTTTGTGGGCATAATTATATAATATTTTAATACTTCCCCACTCCGCCAAGCATATATGCCAGTCCAAGTGGGGAAATATTCTGCACATTTATTGTGTTGTCACCAGAAATATATTTCATCCCCCGAAAATATTTAAATTTGCGCACAATTTTACATTATAGTCCCCATAATATTATGAGTCCCCTGAATATATTTTAAGTGTGCCGAAAATTTTTACTTGAGTGCCCGAACATTTATATACCAGCCCAGAATATTATTATGCTTCCCCAGATATTCTTATGTTGACCTCACAAATATTTTGGTGTCCCCCAGGGGTTTTTTGGCACTTCCCCGGAAATTTATTCATCGCGCGAAAATATTTTCCAACCCGCGAAATTTTTTTGTTAGTCCCGTAAATTTATTGTGTTTCATGCGCAAATTTTTTGGTACTTTCCTTTTTTGGAATGCCGGTTTGCCTTGATTGCAACTTCGGCACTCTAGGCGGAGTTTGAATATCCCTTGCTATCCGAATTCATCCATTGTCGTGACTCTGAGGCACTTTGCAAAACTGATAAGGCTTCACATCAGAAAAAAATAACCTTGGCCTGGCTGGCTCTGGCTGCCCTGGCCTGCCCTGGCCAGCCCTGAACATCTTTGGCTAGGTTTAAAATTTTGAAAAAATGCTAACAAATCACAGAAATATTTATAGCACCCAATTACAAAAAAATTAAACAATTACATAAGACAGATGCTGAGATATTAAAGATATTAAATTATTTTAATATCTTTAATATCTCAGCATCTGTCTTATGTAATTGTTTAATTTTTTTGTAATTGGGTGCTATAAATATTTCTGTGATTTGTTAGCATTTTTTCAAAATTTTAAACCTAGCCAAAGATGTTCAGGGCTGGCCAGGGCAGGCCAGGGCAGCCAGAGCCAGCCAGGCCAAGGTTATTTTTTTCTGATGCAACTGTATTATATGGTTTTGTAAAGAATGTATCGTAGTTGGAATAACATGTGTGGGTGATGTGTATGGAAGGAATGTAAGCTATGATCGTCTTTCTGACTCTTTCAGTGGTAATCAGGAAATCCAAGGATTTCCTTCATCACCAAAATTCATTGATGAATTGAAGTAGTCCTGGATGGTGTTAACATAAGGAGGGGTGGATGCATTGACTACTGGTGCGGGCTGTTCATCATCTAGAGTAGGATTGTATCATTTAAATTGTTAATTTAAATGTATAAATCAATTTCTTACCAGAAACACTGTCAGTTGAAATACTGATAATGTCTTCCTCAACCTCATCCTCACTCCTATTCCAGCGAAGTTGTGAAGGTGGTGGTGGAATACTTGGGAAAGACAATGGACCTGATATCAGGCTAGAAGTCTCACCCTTAGCATCGTCAGAGCTCATGTCTTCAACATCAGAGTCTTTATTCGAAGTAGAAATCTGTTGCAAGGGGACAATTGGACGCCACTTCTTAAGGATTTGACTGGGAACAGGTTCCCGAGTGACTAAAATAAAAGTAGCAAGTATTGATATCAAGTGTCAAACAAATTAAATAGAAGAGCTTACCAAGGTAAAGAACCCGGTTCTGGACACCTACTTTACTCTTGGCAAGCTTACAGGCAGTCATGATGTCAAAACCAGTTGGGAGAGACCGGTCATCTGAATAGACAGCAAGGGACCTTCATGAATATGGAGGCTTCATACAAATGAGCCAGGAGGAAGTGGTTGCATCGTCTGGTTCAGATTCACATATCCAGTCAAAAAGGTCAGGGAAGAGAATGCAAAGTTTGTTGTCAATGATTGAGTAGGTGTCAGAAGAAAGAAAGTCGAATCCAGAGTCTTTCATAAGACAAAGGCTGGATTGCTTCATGCCAGTGAGAGCCACAGGAGATATGTCGACATCTGATCTAAGGCAATACACAGGGCGAAACGATGCAGAGTCAGACAGACCCGCATCGCTATTCTGGATCATTCAAGAACATCAGAATGTTGCTATAAGTAATTAAATATAGCTTATACCTCCATGATGCCAACAACGAGAAAAACGATCATTCCTACACTAAACCCGTCTTCCTGAAATAAACAACATGTCAGATTTTAACACAACAATGAAATTGATTGTCATACCGTCTTTTCTGCCTTGGATTTAGCACTTGCACCACCACCACGAGACCTTAATGATGAGCTACCCGAGCGGAGTCCATGATTCGTTTCCATGCGTGCAGCCGAGAGGTTTGCATTGTTGACCAGAGCGGTAAAGCCAGCCAGACCCTTCGATGAAGAGCTCAACTTGGACTTACTAACCATTTTGGCCATTGCAGCCTGTTTGACGCGTGCTGGAGAGCTGAGACGGATTCTCTTAACTACTGGGCGGCTTGTGTCTGTGATAGAGTCGTCCTCAACGGAAGAGGAAGATGGGGAGGGACTAGCCTTCCTCTTGCCCTTCCCTTTGGAGGGATGGAGACGCATGAGACTGGCAGATAGGGGGTGAAGACAGAGGTTTTCGTTGTAAAGGAATGGTGGGGAGGGAATTTGATGCCAATCCTTGAGAGAATTCCCAGTTTATATACTATGGGAATCCAGGAAATAAAAAATATGGATTAATGTGACAATGCCAGTACTGAGATACTATTCATCGCAAAAAGTCCCTGTGCCCAAATTTCTGTTCGAGCCTTCCAGGTTTCACTTGGAAGCTCAATTGGAAATCTCTTTTTTTGTAAACCAATATTAATATCTTCCTGCTCATCAAATTCTCCACCTAATTCAGCCAGAGTCACACCATACCCATAAGGAAGGTCGCCACTGTCTGTTAACATCTCTAAACCCCGCTCAAATAATGATATTCCTGTTTTATCAAATGGGCAAGGCCCAGAAGGGACAGGGACAGCATCATGTCGGATATTGGCATCAATCCCCTTCAGACAGAAGTTATTTTATGTCAATGACTTCACAAAAGACAGACCTCCATGTCAAAGTCATGATCAGGGTCAATTACCTCTCCAGACCCTGGTATATCTAGTTCCATGTTCGCTTCACTTTCTTCGTAATTGTCACTGCTGTATTCTTCCTGCTCCTCATCTGATTGATCAGGGTCTTCATCATCAACCTGTGGTTCTCGGTCTTCACCAAAATTGTAAAAACCATTGACTTCTTCTGGTGTCAGACCTTCACATTCATCGTCATAGGTTCCATATTGTAATTCTCCCATAAATACGAGATCCTACAAAAGACAATTAAGTAAAGTATTTCAATTACTAAATAACTTACATTTGGGGAATGTCCTCCTGCCGCTCCAGGAAGTGGATGGGCATTCCATTCGTCACAAAACTTTTGACAATCCTCATTAATCAAGTCGAGGAATAAATGATGTAATAACCAGCGATGCTGCGGATTATTTCTCTGCAAAAGATGGCACCTCTCTAGTCGGGTAAAAAAAGCACGCCACTGACGTACAAACCGCCTTCCAACCTCAACCCAAAGACGTTCAATTCGGGTATTGAACACTGATGGACCCCACATAAAGCTAGCACGATTGAGGCCACGAAGCAATATCATCAGAATTGATACATCCCGGTTTTCACCTCCTCTATCACCACGCACTCTCGAAGGGACACCATGCTCCAATATTGCATCAATGAACATGTCAAGAACTGTTCCAGGTCTGTTATTTGGACTCGCACGCAGTCCTGTGACCTATTCAGACATAATATTTTGAATAGAATCAAGTAGAGTACCATATATACAAACCTTACGTGAATATCCATCTGCTACCCCATGAATAACAATACCCCATGCAATAAGCTTGTGATGGCCATCAATATGCCACAAAGCATTTGGTCGAGGCACCTGGTATTGCCTCCGCTCCTTTTTTTTCCCAACTTGTTGCCGCATCCCTTGTCCTAGCCGATCAATGCGATTTATTGAGTCAATTACACGTTGCCGTTGAATGCGTAATGAATACACAGCATGTAGATGTCCAATGATGTAAGAGCGTCCTGCAACAGGGTTTTCTTGATGGTACTCCCGAATCAAGTTATCAAGATCATTATCACTGATCTTGTCAAACTGTGAATCTATACCTGCCTCATTTTTACGGGCTTGGAGAGTTTTTCGATCAATACCCAGAATGCTCGCAAGAACTGTTGTAGAAATCTGTCTTCCCTTTTGAAAAGCATCATGAAGAAGCTTGGGATCAATGTTCTTCCTAGGTCGGCCTCGTTTTCTTGTGTGTCTTATATGAATGGGTTGCAGAATAGTAACATTAGTAGCCAGTCTGAACACCTGAATTTTAAATTAATTTCAGCCATGATGCTTTCTACGTACTCTTCTTTTGCTGATATCCATCTCCCATCAATCAGAGCCAGGAGTGCGGTGAATTCAGTAGCAACATTTTCAATCCATTCCAAGGGTATGGACTCAGACTCTGCTGTTTCTGTCAACAAAAGGAGAAGAGGGTAGGCATCCATAATGATTGCCTGTCCATATTGTTGGAGGCGATGAGCTTCTATGCTTCCTGAGTCGACGTAAGAAGACCCAGTATGGTAAATTTGGTGTAGTTTCTGGTATGCGGTTCGCACCGCAATAGACCAGGGACTTTGAGAATGTGGGAGAGGGGAGAGGGGCATGTGTGTGATATGCTTTTGAGCATGTATCATCAGATGTATATATTGTGCTTTCTGTCGTTCTGAGAAAAGGAACTGCTTCTGCATTCCCTTGATCACATGGTTGATTTCCCCTCTATCAGTCAACGCCCTCAATCTTTTCACCCAGACTTTGACCGAGAAGTCTATGCAGTCGTCTTCTCCGTAAGTGCTATCAGTGACTCTGGATCAATACTAAGTCTTGTCAAGGTTGAGGGCCAGGGTTTCAAGGTTGATGCAACTCGGTTGACAGCCCACTCCAAGTTCCTCCATGACATGCTTTTTGATGGAGATGGCATCCTTGGCACCGCAACAGAAGGCACTATCAACAACCCGATTATAGTTCAAGGGTGCACAGTCAAAAGATTTGCCAATTTTCTAGGATGGTTAAACCACAAGTGCGTTGGCCATCTTCTTCAAGTTACAATTACTCTCAGCTAATATAATCTGTATTCTGACAAGTAGCGCATGGGCACCACTTCAGGCTTTACATGCCTGTCAACTTGTCGACATTCTCCATGTCTCACACATGTGGGACATACAACCAGGAATCGATTTTGCGACCCAGCAACTTCTTAAGTTTGATCTCCATCCAGCTCACCGTCTTTCCCTTGCCCGCCAATATAATCTCCTTGACTGGATCCCTTCTCCTGTTTGATCCCTTCTTGCTTCACCTCTTGAGCGATACACCAAAGATAGTAAGGACAACTTGGACTTTGAGCTCTATATGATCATTGCAACTGCCAAGGAATCCATTTCTATGGAACGGAAGCGTCTTGGAAACCACCCCCCTTTCCCACAAAACTTCGATAATGATCCTTTTTGTGCTCAACATGAGACATGCAAAAAGGTTTGGACAGAGAAATGGTTCTTCACTATTGTACGTCACATCCACCACCCAACTGCTCCTCTCCCCCTGTCTTTGGTTCCTGAGGTGCTGGAGGAGATTGATCATCGAGGAATGAATCTGGAGTGCAAGCGTTCCATTCTCACCTGGCTTCAACAATCCTGTGCTCAAGTTCAGAAGGAGGAGAATTTAATCCAGGAGACGATCATGGCAGTTCAAAATTTGTTCACATAGTCTAGTACAATATTTTTGCTAAAGACCCCAGTTCAAAATACCACTAGTACTTGCTGTCTTCTCATACAAACATAAGGATCATCGAGTACAGCATGACATCGCTCTGAGGTGCTTAGATTTACAAGCGGTTCTTTGGACAGTTGAATGTCCAGATGTAAGCAAAGAACAAATAAAAAGGTCAAAGATAGGTATTTACAAGAGGTTCTTTGGACAGTTGAATGTCCAGATGTAAGCAAAAGAAAAACATACCAAGGTTGAGCTTTACAAGGTTATAGAAAGGAGAAAAGTAAACTAAGTTTCATCCATCAAGTGGATTGTTTCCTTTACTAAGTGGGTCTCAGGCAAAGCTATCCAAGAACCTCGCCCATCCCCCTTTGGAGCAGGTGGATGAACCCATACCCACCTAGGTGGTAAATCATACAAGGTTTGGTGCGTGCATACTGAACATCGGAGGAGGACCTTTGAATTGTCGGAACTTGGCTTAGGTACTCTGGTTTTTAGTCGCTTACAACTAGGGCACTGGTTGTTGATCCCAAACCCCAATGGACGTGCACCTGGGTGTGTCCATCTGAATGTGGTAGTGTTGCCACGCTGAAACTGGACAATATCGGTGTGGGCCCCTATGTTTTGGTGATCACGAAGGATGTTTTCAAGTTTAGGTCGGTCAAAAATAAAGTGAGAAAGGGCTAGACCCATGATGAGTCCATGTGCGGCAGAGGGCTGAAAGTCAGCCTGTGAAAAACATAAGATTTTTTGGAACAGTCCACTATGAGTAGAAGAAGAACATTAGATAATTACTATTGTCATGATTTAGGAACACACCAATCAGCAAAATCTTGTATAGCAGTCCTTGAAGCATCATAGCTTGAAAGTGCACCACAGGAAAGAAGGCTGAGGATATTCTTGTTCAATCCTCTGCGTAAAATAGTTTGAAAGTGATCTGTGAAAATTACATCCAAGATCTGGAATAACACTCAGAAATTTAGAGTAAATAAATAAAATCAGAAGACAGGACCTCATTAACAGGAACTGAACCAATGTTATTTGGCCCAATATGCAAATACCCACTTGTTGGATCAGAGTGTGTAGTTATCATGACAAAAAATTGTGTGCATCTAAATGAAGATTTTTTAGTATTAGGAAGATAAGAATAAAATTAACATACTCTTGCAAGTCACCAGTCTCAAAAGAATCAAGCATAAGACCTAGCCGGGATTCAAAATCATTGTGAGGACCATCATCAAAATTAAAGTCCATCTCAATATGGACAAGATTTCCTTGGAGCCAGGGATGTAAGTGGTAGTAGGTAAGGAGAGAGGGTGTGTCGTCCATGCCCTCCATGTGGATGGAGATTATTGCCAACTTGGTGGTGAGGATCTTTGGCCAGTGTTCTCTGGTAGAGGAGACAGCTTTAAAGGAGAAAGGCTGGATTGCACTTAAATATTATCAATAAAACATTATAAAAGGTTACACACATAAATTGCTTTATTATCCTTCTTTAAGAAGCATGGTGGGCATTCAAATAAGGTAGATTCTTCATCCTCCTTGAAATCGAAATCTATACAGTCTGTGCAAATGGAAATAGTCTCACAAGTTGTGCAAAGGACAACTGTTCCACCATTTCTACAACCACTGCACCACTTGATTATTTATTTAGCGCAGTAAATTAGAGAGGAATAACAATCACTTACAGCTCCTACAGGCAACTTGGGGCCTTTGATAGTGTAAACCAAATTACCACCAGTGTGAGTTGGTCTTGAGGCTTTTTTTGGCTTGACTAGTTTGGTTGAAACAGTCCCAGAACTCCTTTTCAGGCTTGCTTTTGGAGCAGGGGCGCCACAAGTGTTTTTATAGGACCGCTTAATATTGGCAGCTCTGGGTCGAAGAGAACGTGTGGGGGGAGGAGGGGAAGCCATGAAGAATTAGGATAGAAGTGCTTTGTTTTGTTGGAAATATAGGATGTGTTTATAGAACAGGTTACAGAGAGAGGATGATTAAGTGAGTAGTCAATGAGCTCTGAGTAGCCAATACCTGGTGTATCGGTGTAAACTGATGAAGATTTGCCTCAATTAGTTAATCTTCTTATACACTCCAGTTGTGGCTATGTATCTACCAATGATGATGCAAGATGATCTAGTGACGATGCAAGATGATCTAATGATGATGCAAGATGATCTAATGATGATGCAAGATGATCTAATGATGATGCAAGATGATCTAATGATGATGCAAGATGATCTAATGATGATGCAAGATGATCTAATGACGATGCAATAATGATGCAATTAGATCAAATATTTTAATATGTTTATTTACTTATCATCTATCGGGCACAACCAATTATGTACAATTTCATTTTATACCTCTTTATTTTGTCAATTTCATTGAATAGCCTATAGATGGCCATAGACAACCATCAGCAGTCACAAATTGTCACACATAGACTGTAGTCACTTGTTGTGACAGCTGGGCTTTCGATAACATATGCTAAGACCATGTGATTACAGTAATCACGTGGTCTTTGTTTACTTTCCAAACTTAGTATTTTATGGTTCGTTTTCAACCACTATCATCCTCCCTCGGTGGAATTATCCCCAGGTCCCCAGATGTCCAATGGCAAGTGGCATGTACTCCTGTGAGGTACATGCCATGCAAGAGCCCTCCTGTGAGGGGTTCTGGCAGCCAGAGGGTTGATGGAGCCTTGGGCAATTCCACCTCCGTCACTTATGTATCCAATGGCAAGTAGCATGTACTCCTGTGAGGTACATGTTATGCAGGAACCCTCCTGTGAGGGGTTCCGGCAGCCAGAGGACTGATGGTTGATATATACATATATATAATAAAATAATAATTGTTATGGTTTTTCGAAGGTTTCTGTACCCTGGTTTGGTGTAAGCATCTGGTTCAGACTTTTATATAATTCAGTACATATTTCATGTATGTATATTATTTTATTATATTAAATACTACAATATATACAATACATATGATGTAAATACTATACATATGACGTAAATACAATAGAAACACACCAGCAAGTCATAATGACTTGCTGGAGGTGGCCAGCATTGAAGCCAGATGAAACAGCACTAGCGAGTTGGACTCGCTGGCATGTCATCGTCGTCGGTGGTGGTTGAGATGGAGGTCGGAGTAACGAAACAGCACCAGCGAGTTGGACTCGCTGGCGTGTTGTCATCGTCGGAACGAAGGTGGTGCTGAGCTGAGATGGAGGTCGGAGTCACCAGCGAGTTTAACTCGCTGGTGTGTCGTCGTCGTCAGAGTAGAGGTGGTGGTGACGTGGTGAGATGGATGTCGTCGTCGTCAGAGCAGGGGTGGTGGTGAGGTGGTGAGGTGGTGAGATGGAGGTCGGGGGTCACGAAACAGCACCAGCGAGTTGGACTCGCTGGCGTGTCGTCATTGTCTGAACGGAGGTGGTGGGTGAGGTGGTGAGTTGTTAAGACGGAGGTTGCACTCACGAAATAGCACCAGCGAGTTTGACTCGCTGGTGTGTTGTCGTTGTCGAAACGGAGAGAGGGATGGGATAGGGATGGAGAAACAGCACCAGCGAGTCAAACTCGCTGGTGTGTCGTTCTCATCGAAACGGAGTTGGCTAGGTGGTTGGTGTTGACATAGAGCCCAGAGAAGCGAAACAGCACCAGCGAGTCAAACTCGCTGGTGTGTCGTTGTCGAAACGGAGAGAGGGATGGGATAGGGATGGTCAAGGAACAGCACCAGCGAGTCAAACTCGCTGGTGTGTCGTTCTCATCGAAATGGAGTTGGGTAGGTGGTTGGTGTTGACATAGAGCCCAGAGAAGCGAACCAGCACCAGCGAGTCAAACTCGCTGGTGTGTCGTTGTCAAAACGGAGAGAGGGATGGGATAGGGATGGGATATCAGACGCAGCCTGGTTGGGGGGATATTTAAACTCCGCCTAGAGTGCCGAAGTTGCAATCAAGGCAAACCGGCATTCCAAAAAAGGAAAGTACCAAAAAATTTGCGCATGAAACACAATAAATTTACGGGACTAACAAAAAAATTTCGCGGGTTGGAAAATATTTTCGCGCGATGAATAAATTTCCGGGGAAGTGCCAAAAAACCCCTGGGGGACACCAAAATATTTGTGAGGTCAACATAAGAATATCTGGGGAAGCATAATAATATTCTGGGCTGGTATATAAATGTTCGGGCACTCAAGTAAAAATTTTCGGCACACTTAAAATATATTCAGGGGACTCATAATATTATGGGGACTATAATGTAAAATTGTGCGCAAATTTAAATATTTTCGGGGGATGAAATATATTTCTGGTGACAACACAATAAATGTGCGGAATATTTCCCCACTTGGACTGGCATAAGCATAAGGAAAAGTGTAGGACATAGTATTAGTGGCTCTTCTTTATTTTAACTTATTTAGCAATCTTTATTTATTTTAAGTTCAGTAGACCAGCCCTAAATATGGTTTATGCACTACATCATATCCTGTAAGCTATGCGCACGCCTCAACCTCAACATATACCGTCACCACATTTACCACATCACATAACACGTATGTCACAGCCACATTGAACGTCGTCACAGAACAACAACTATTACCACCTCACCACCTCCTTAAACAATAGCAACTACCGCCACTTCATGGCCTCAATAGGCTGGTCGAGCCGCTCTCTGAAGCCATCAGAATTGGCCTAGGCTAGCTCACCTGAGCCGAGCCGTGGTGATAATGCGACAGCCTTTGGGCTCCAGCTTCATCTAAATCCAACTACTTGCAACATTCACCACTCGTCCACATTCTAAATCTCAAATATACTCATCAATAACTCTAAACCCACGCTACCCTTTTTGGCATGGGTCTTTTCCCTTCTTTTATTCAAGGTCCCGCTATTATAGCGTAGGTTTCGTTGGGCCGTGCACTCATCCTCAAGTTTCCCTGGTCTCATGTTTGATATAACTCTTTCCGATCGGCAATGGATACGCGCACGGTTTTTGATATCCCTGTGGTCTATAATTATTTCGAGGGATCATATACGTCTGGCTACATTTACTGGACCCAACGACCCGTTGCGACAGATGATCATCGTGTATTTTTATCACTTCAGTCAAGTTGAGCACTATTTTCCCTTCTTCTGATTATGTAACACTGCCCAAAGTTTCTACGATGAGGCATGAGTCGAGAACCACACTTTGACTCTGCTCGCCTATAACTATGCCTGATCACGATCAGTGTCTATATCCACCATGTATGGTACCGATTGGTATCATCTACCCATGACGTACTGCTTTCAGTTGACCGTGCTTAACTATCCGTGTCACTACAACGATTCAGCCATTAAACCACGCTCTCACTCACACACGTAAAGTCTGTCTAATTTTATGTCTTTGGGCCCAGTTCGCACTTTTTTGTGTCGAGAATTTGTCTTTCCCTTTCGGATTCGAGGCGGACTCGTCCTCCCAATGGCTCAGGACCACATACTCCCTATTTACGTTGGCTGGCGCCCTGGTTTTAAACTTGAATTCATCCTTGGACTGCAGACTGGTCTATCATTAGTACTCTCAGGCTGGATCAATGTACCTACAGGCTATTTAGTCGGCGAGGGCAGTCTAACATGGTAAATACATAGCGTCTAACTAGCAACATAGTACTTGAAAGTTTTGCCGACGAGAGAGCATAAATAGGCAGCAGCATGTAAGTTTCCAACTTGAATTACAAAGGTTTCATGGAAAGATAACCCAACAGCCTATCGAACCACGCTTTTATCTTGTTAAAAACATATTGACATAAATTTTCCGCGGCGGGGGTGGTAGCAGCTGCATTTGTCATCGTGGTACCAGTACCAAGGGATTCTGTTATATTCACTTCTGACGGAAGATATGAATCAGGATACGAGGCGTGATGAAATTTAGAGGGTCGGGCGGACTGCGGAGTGGGAGGATATACATGTTCGACATTATTGGATGAAGAAGGTGACTATGTTAATTGATTTTTGAGCACATTACTCGTGTTTTCGAATAATCGCCTACCGTGCGACGCGCCGCTGGTTCTTCGACCGGCCCGGTCTGTGGTGCTTTGCGGCCCTGATGGGGTATTGTGTCTGCTTGACCATATTTGTAAGTGTCATCTCGATAGGACCATAAAAATATGCGGCTTACTTGAGGAACGCCTATCTGGATCATTGGCAGAGGGAGCAAGGAGTATGGCGGGGAAGGTGGACTCTAAGTGAAATAATTTGATTTCAGTTCAAGTTGAAAGTTTTGGATCATTTTAGCGGAAAGAGCTCTCCGAGTGATCGACGTCGACGAGGCTCCGTATTTGGTGCAGCGAGACGTGCGGTGTTGGGGACCGCAGCTCTCGTCAGATACATTGGCAAATCTAAGAAGGGGTCATCTCGGCGATTCCGAAGTTTATAAATCAGCGTTCGGCTTTATTCATTAATCCTTTCATTTGCTTTTTCCTCTTTATTTATTCAGTAGCTGGACATGTTTCGGCTGATGGCAATTGGCTTGTCACTTGGCTTTCGAAAATGAGCATCCGGGAGAGGTTGTGATTAGAAAAAATAGCACCATGTCCGTCACATGCGGTAAGTAATTATTAAGTTATGAGAAATGAGGGCAGAGGGGGGGGGGGAGCTAGACACGAGGGAAATACTTTTTTTTGCGGAAATCTGACATAGACAAATTTCTCCTTTTTGAGAGGAGCGAGCCGAAGCAGAGCAAACAGGCGCAGAGCTCTGAGCGGCACGTAAACTTGCAAGTGATTCTGAGCAAGTTGTAGATATACATAACAAGTTACACCCCTTTCACATAAAAAACTTTCTATAACTCTACCACCAAAATTGTCACGTCATCTTGAAGCCCGCAACGTAGTTTCAGGTCCTCGTTTGGAAACTCCATTGTCACCTCGCGGGCCAGTTTCCTGTCATCTAGTCCAAATAGAACATTGTGGAGTACTCTCTCCGCCACATTGTCCCCATCACATCTTGGAATAAAGGAATGCCCAATCCTGCTGCTCCACTGCCCAAGAGTGTTCCCGATTTGAATTCCTGCAAGAGACACCAAAAGCTTTCCTCGGCTTTCTAAATCAAAACCCTTCAACTGGTTTGCGTTCTGAAAGCCGTCCGATACAAGAACCACGATATCGCCTCGAGCAAGCGAGTAATGGCGAACTGACGGTTCGCAAGACAAGTACGGTGGTGTTTTATGATGGATGCACCATTCCTTGAGGGCCTCGGACGGTACGGGACAAGGGTAGGCGTATTTGAGAATTTGATCTCCAATCTCCGGGTCGATCTTGTAGATGACGTCCCCCAAAGCTGTATGTACAATGAACTCCGAGAGAAACTATTTCTCACAACTTAATTACTTACCGCGAGTGACAGATAAGGTGCCAAGAACACGCTTGTATTTGATCACGCCCTCTCCCGGATGCTCGTTTTCGATTCTGGAGATTTCAGAGGGATTTTCGGCATTGTGAAAGTCGCCAAGAGAAGTGACAAGCCAGTTGTCATCAGCCGAAACACGTCCAGCAACTGAAAGATAAAGTGAAAAATGAATGGACACGCAGTCGAACAAAGCTGAATATTGACTCACATGCTTCGGAATCACCGAGGGATGCCACCCAAAGATCCATTTTGGATTTGCTAATGTATCCGACAAGAGCTGTGGTCCCCAAGACAGCACGTCTCGCCGCACCAAATACGGAGCCTGGCTCTGCTTGGTTATATTTAGGTCCTAGCACTTCATGGACGTCGACTTCCGTCCACTCGGAGAGCTCTTTTCCGTCAAAATGATCCAACACTTTCAATAAGGATGCGTCGAATTCAGCAAAAACTTGACGGAAGGCAGCGGGGACGTTATCGTCAGGCGGGGGATTGGTGAGATTGGCGGTGATGGCAGCAGCCAATAGCGATGGAAGTCTTTGTGCCGCGAACTCGGACAAGTCGGGTCCACCATGACCTGCCAGCAATCGAAGTATACATTGGTATCCACGTGAGAAAAAATAGGGAATACACACCATCGAGTACTCCGAACAACAGACCGTCCTGGAACTCGTGAACAAATGATCTATCCTCGTTGCACTGCTTGAAAGCCTGAAATGTTGCCCGAGAGACCGCTAACCCGGCAGCAACGACACTTGAGGTTTCGCTTTTGCTAGCCACCATCGTCATGAGTTCAGACCGAGGGAGAAGACGATAGATTCCAGAAGGGGGGTCACGGATAAGCTGGCCTGCCAAAACCTCCGCAAAGTAACGGACGCCGGAATCACTCATGAATGAGTAGGCATTAGGATAAAGTGGAGTCAAAGAGTATGTGTTATTGTCTCTTGCGACGAAACTCTGGGCCTTGTCCATGACGATAAGAACCAGCAGGTGGATTAAGAGCCCATTCGGCAGCAGAAAAAAAAATCCACTTTGATCCTAGTCTCCTAAAACAGACCTAATGATAATGACAATCGATCACTATTATATAAGGTCTGTCCCAATTTGACAGCCCTTTGGTGGGTGGGTTGATTCGGCGTTCTCGGTCAAAAATCAACACATTTTGAACATCACGTGGTATGTTGAATCCAATCTAATCTTATCAGCTTGAGGTGGCTCTAAGACATGTTTCACTGTTTCGTTTGCATAGTGATGAATATAGCGGAATTAAAATAGTGTACAATTTATAAAACCACTACCATGCACCCAGAGACTCCCCACCGAGGGCATTTTAGCAATCAACAGACTTTTCAAACACCAAACCAACTGGCAGCCTCAGCAAACCAGCCTCATCTGACGTCCTCATCTTGCCATCAACCTCCATGTTCGAACACTGTGAAACTGAACATCATCTTTGATGCTATCGAGCAGGTAGGCTGAGATGTTCCGAAGTTTTTGGCACAGCTATTTCAGAAAGAAAAACTTGTTGAAAGACATGAGAGAGTGGTGAAATCAATGTTAAATGGGACAACCAAGCCTTACCTCAGCACCATCCTCAAGCTCCTCTATAACAATGTGCAAATAACGACATTTCTAAAGAACAATACAAGCACTCCATCAGGAACCAATATGTTCATGTCAAACTCGAGCCTTGATATGATATGTCATGCATATCTGGCGTTGGTGACATGGGCAACAATGTTGGTGTCCAGGAATAGGGTTACCAAAGTTCAGTTCAGTTCAGTTCTTCACCTCCTCAGCCTGAACTGAACTGAACTGTTTGCATATGGTCCTGAACTGAACTGAACCATTTAAGAACTGGTTCGAACTGAACTGAACTGAAGAACCATTATAAAATCTGAAATTTTACCTTTTTCTGAAAATTTATTGTACAAAGACCTTCCTTAGCCCTTAGCCACTTGATTTCCACTCATATATGATCTCAGAACTCCTTTTGAACACAGAAAACCATTGTTTTATATTTATTTTCCTAAATAGGCAGTACTGATCTATGCTGACATAATAACATCACATACCAAGTCTGGCCATTACCTCCTTCCTTAGCCATTATTTCATGCTCAAAAGGACTGCCAAACCATTCCAATGTTCATAAATTACTGAAGGATCACTTTCCATACAATGTTAAGTCAAAAGAAGAGAATTGCCTGGCCTTCTGGGACCTAACGGTTCAGCAGTTCAGTTCAGTTCGAACTGCATGAACCGTAAATCTCTAAAAGCCTGAACCTGAACTGAACTGAACTGAATTATCAGTTCAGTTCAGTTCAGTTCAGGTTCATGAGTCAGTTCTGAACTGAACTTTGGTAACCCTATCCAGGAAGGTTAGTGACAAGGCCAATGACATGATTTCCCATGACATGGGTCTCCATCTTTGGGCTAAAGTGAAGGAGGGTGGACATGGCAAGAATGAAGAGTACAAAGTGTCCTGGGATAAAGTCAATTCCTTCAGTCTCACAGCCATTTGAGGCATTGCAAACAAGAACGCACCTATTATGTCCTTCCTTCTCAACTCTTACATAACCAAAGAACAACATCCAGTGAATTTTAAAGATGTAGTTCCAGTCTATCGCCCTGAAGATGGTGTAAGTCATAACAATGATGTGTTGAACTCTTGCTCATGAGTTAAACAGGTCACCTTAAACACATTAATGTCCTTGACATTTGGGCACTCCAACCGAGCCAGTTTATATGCACTGTGTTGTGGGATGTGGAGGTAGATGAAACAAGGAACAAAGTAATGTACCAATGTTTTGCAAAGTAGAAAGATGAACACGTTGGGATCATGTGATCCCTGTTCCTTGTCCTTTATCCACCACCATACATGATTTCGCTCAATTGCATTTTAATTCTAAATTCCTTGTAGATACTTATTCCTCTTCTGCAATAGCCTCGCATTCTTTTTGCCATCATAGACTCGACCTGCATTAGCTTCACATTCTTTTCGCACCTCTTTAGCATCCTTTTCACCATCTCTTCACATCAGCAAAATCAGGAAATTCCCATAGCTTGTCACAGTCACATCACCAAAATTATAATTTGTTATAGTGCCTTATAGTGCCCATAGTATCCATGTCGTGCTCGCTAGCACTGTCCAGCACTGTCCCAAATGCAGAGTTCACTATATCACATTGTAGAGTTCACTATATCACATTGTAGAGCACTGCAAGGGATCCATTACTACTATCATGCATTATGAATCCCAGGCTATCCGGTAGATATCCTTAATATGAATTCTAATAGTCATTATTTTCAAATATATTTCATTCAAACTACATTGTAATATGAGAGTGAACAAACAGCCAGATACATGTATCTAATGAAATGAATTTTAATAAGGAAAGCTAGAAGTAAAGCTAAGAAAGAGATAGATAAAGTTCCTTGTCAAAGTACTTATTCAACCGGAATTCTGAACGGTAGGTAGAGGAATTATACTTGGTGAGGCGGTGATCGGCTACATTTCCAAAACAAGGAGTCAGGTCAACAGGCGCACTTACTTGCTGCAAAGGAAGTATGTCGCCAATGAGTTCGCCATTGGCTCGCCTTGCCCGTTTGAGAATATATAATGATGATTTTGCCTCAGGGTAAGGTCCTTGAGCTGTGGATGAACCTGAAATGTTTTTGTTGATCTGGGGTACAATATCAAAACGACGTGCATATGTAAGGAAACAATCTCCATGAAAGAGGGATCTTGTGTGTTGAATAATACAGAAGATGAGACATAATTCCGCAACTTGATGACCTTGAAAGATTGGAGGTTAGCAGGATATTCAACCAATGAACTGAAATCTATGAAATCCATACCTTCAAGGCGGCTATGTGGCCATTCAAAATCTGGATCCAGATTGACGATGACTGGATTGTAGCGCCCCAACTCCCATTCACCAGATGGAGGACATGCATTTACAGTCTTGGATGGGAGAGTTTCATGTGGAAAATGATATGCTTTATTTTGTAAATGAAGTTTCTTCCACACCTGTAAATGTGTGAATGGTAATTGAGATCCTTGAGATGCAGAGCGGCGGCCACCAAGGACTCTGATATATCCATCGTTAGCATTAGCGATACATTGTATGTAGTCGGAGAGTGCTTCATGTAAATCTGGAATGTTGAACAAAGTAGCTATGTCATTGATAGGCTTATTAAATGATGGATCGCGGTTGAGATGGAAGGCTGCTTGAGGTGAGGAAAATGTATGTGGTTGCGCTTGTGGTACTCGGCCAGATGGAGGATTTTTCTTGAGGTCAGCAGCTTTGGCAAAATAGTCAACGTGAGAGGGCGAGGACTTGCCCGAGAGAGCTGATACAGGATTTATTTGATTGACAAGGTTAGCTGTTGTCTCAATAGTTGAGTCATCGCTGGCAACACTTGCACAGTCGCTATTGTCTTCTTCTGAAGAGCCATTTGTAGAAAACCTTGCGCAAAAGTCTACTTTGGCATCACGAACTGCTGTAAAAAGGTCGAATCGCTGACATTTCTCTATGCGATCAAGATGTCGACAAATTTGAGACTCGAATTTTTGGTTATTGGAGAAATCTGAAGGATCTTTTATCACTTCAATGTGAGCACGTTCCGTTCCATCTGCTGACCATTGGAGTGCAATACCGTTTGCGCAAATACTTGGAACGACACTCTGTAGAAATTCCAGTTTTGGAATATACCAGTTATCAATAACATGGTTTTTCCCCCGTCGAGCCCCCGCAGCAATGATCGAATCCTTGTGAGTATGAAATTCCTTTAGTGCTGCATCGATCTTTGCGCACATTGGTTCATCAATCTGCATAGATTGAGCCAAGTAACGGAAGTCCATCAGAGATTGGATGGCAACGAGGAAGTCTGGTGGAACAGCATCTGCAATCACAGCAACAATGTAGTGCTGGATCTCTCGGTGTTCACAACCAGTAACCTGTTTGAGAGACGATATGCCTTCTTTGAACTGTCAGAATCCCACATGCTGATGAAGGATGGAGAAACAAAAGTCAAGCTCAGCGGCACCAACAGTGTTTATGCACCATTTGGCATTATGGTCCCAAAATGCTTTATGCCAGTGATGCAGCGGTTCTGGCGTTAGGAATACGGATGGATCGGACATAGGCCAATTCACCCAAAATGGTCAATGAATGCCATTCAAATGGAACTGTGAAGCTGCCTTAAAATAAGCTTCCAGATCCCATGGATCAGCTTTTTCCTCCACCACATGGAGTTGTGCGAGCGTTGTTGATGCCGTGCGTGGTTCATGCCGGAAATTGTCTCCCAGTTGTTTATATGAAGCCATTGTAACCGAAGAAGTCCTCCCTGCAACGCCAGCGATAAGGGTGGATTCTGGAGTGTCGACAATATATGCGGCTAGAGGGGTAAAGCAGAACCGACGCCATCCAAGTGGGTCGGACATCATGATTCCTATACTGGCAGTGGTTTTCAACGGTTGAAGAATGAAGTCGAGGCATTCGTGTACCAGCCTATCTCCCAGCAGGCCATGTAGACGCTTTTCTGATGAATAAATGACGGTACCGGTAGCAATGCTAAAAGAAGGAAAGCATGGTTGGATGATTTCATTCGGAAGTTCATTTTGAGATTGGCAAGGCTGATAAGCAATGGGTGTGCCATACAGTTACCGGTCATGGCAGATATATTTGTTTTATCTGATGATAAAACTGTTCCAAGGAGTGTTGCCCCTCGTGGAAGAGAATCCTTTGATATATAAGATGATTAGTCTTGGAGTCGAAATAGAGGAAATCGAATATGATTACATACCTGCATTTCCCAAGCAGCATTGCCTGATAACCATTCTGTATACACTCGTATTGCACCCTCTACTGACCAGAACAACTGAAACGAATGGAATTGGATGTAGTCTTGGACTAGCGGGTTGTGTAAGATTGACTGAAGACAATCTATGGGATCTCGGTAGTAGAGAAATAACTTTTGTTTTGTCGGAAAAGCTGTTGGCCATGGTTTACTTTTCCATGAAGGTCCCACCGGTAGCATTTCAGCACGATTTCGTAAGTCCTTTGTGGTATGGAAGGAAAGTCCAATGTTTTTCACCTATTTCCAAGGAATATTTTGGTAAGGAGAATATATACTGCATTTTAGATGCGTAACTCACCAGTTTGAGCTTCAGAAAATGATCCACGGCAGCCATGCTTAGGCGAGAACAAAGTAGAAATGAGGCTAGCTCCCATTCATCTCTCAATGTGAAAGGATAGTATAGGTGCCCTTTCCTCATTTCGGTATATCTGTCCTTGTCACATTGATCCATAAATGTCTCTCCACATCTTGAAGACTTGGCCAGATGTAGGATGATTCTTGATATTAAATGGATTTCGCCTGTCTTCAGGGTTTGGGGATGTAGACGCTGGAAGGGAAGAATGAGATGAGGCTGGCAGATAATCTTCTGCTGTATCCATAAAACCAGGCGGTTCAAAACTTTGTTGACCCATGTCATCACT
>MU130579.1:121343-139917 GCA_015039465.1 Phlegmacium glaucopus
GCACCTCGAGCGTTATGCAAAGCACGGTCAGGAAAAAACGGGGTAATATCAGTGTTTTATTCTTTATAAGTTGTAACTAACTTTCAAGTAATTAGAAGCAAGACTCAAATGTAACAAAAACCACTCCAAAGTTGCCACGACCTGAGGCTACGTTGCCTCGAGCTGGCCCAGAGCCAGTTTTTCAGATGGCCCCGAAGGACTCACGATTTGGTTTTTCTACCAGAGAAGGACTGCGTCCGCAAGCTAACCAATTCAATCCGACTCAGAGGAGACCTGTTCCCAACATCGAGGGAGACAGTGACAATAGTAATAATGATGACGACGGCAACAACGATGATAATGATAGCAACAACGACGATAATGATAGCAACAATGACAAGGACAATAGCAACAATGAAAATGGCGACAACAACAATGATGATAACGACGACAGCAGCAGCAACAGTGACGACGATATCTATTACAATGGCAATGAAAGTGACAAACACATGGGTAAGTGACTATTACAGTCGGTAGTTATATCTTAACTGATTCTATGAGGGCCTGATTTGCCCTGACAATAGAAATCGATGAAGCTTCACCTTCAGAAGATGAAGCGGCAGCTCAAGCGGCTCTACGCTCATTTCAAGGTAATAATTCCTTTCATTTGCAGCTTCAGCAACTCATATATTATAGATGAAAACCTTAACGATGAGGTACTATATCATATCGTCACTCATTCCTTACTGAATTTTTTGTCCAGAATGATGCCATTGATGTGCTCGAAGACCACCGTATGCGCAACCATCCCATACATCCACCTCACCCTGAGGCCCTGGAAAATGCTGCTGCCCGCCAATCATATGGGCATCAACTCGAAGATGACAACCTCGAGGCCGATGAAAATGAAGACGATGATTCATCTACCCATCAGGCTCGTCGCTATTCAAAGACACCAAGGGATGCAGAACCCAAACCAACAACCATGAAATACTACCCCCCAGGCTGGCAGACTATGCTCGAGATGGTGAAGAATAACATGAGAAGGCATGTAGCCCTTGTTAATGCCTTCCCACGAAGAGACAGAGACCTCAAGGAGGCGACTCTCATTCTCAACAATACAGTCACTGAATATCAAAGGATTGAAGGCAATGCTCTAGAGCCAGGTTGTTTCATACGTCTTTTTAACCCATCAGTTATTGATCATCTATTTTAGAATATTCCCCGGATCGAGATATGAGCATTCTGGTAGAATCTTACATTCCCATCATTCAACATCTACTAATTCCCTGCTTAGGTTTTCAATGAGCATTCGTCGTTTCGCCAGAAATTAAAAAAGGTTATTCGGGGCATCATGTTAGCAAAATATTCAAATCTACTTTGCCCACCCGAATTCGAAGGAGGCAATCAACAAGAGGAGTACGACTTGGTGCAACAAGCGGTTCACAAATCGCTAAAGGAAGGTCTCTTTCTTCGGGGCGGAGAAGATGAAAATGTGCGTTTTCTTTTGTTTCAGTACTTCTTTCTTACATTTCTTGCTACATTTGAAGGGCAAATGCAAAAACATTGCACATCCGGCAATACCTGCTGTGATTCACGAGTTTTTCTATACCGATAAGGATTGTCTCGCAGCGCTCTACCGCCAAGACTTCGAACACACCGTCCCTGATTATGCCATTGCCCTAGTCATGACTTGCGTAAGTACCTCTTTCTCATATCAAATGACCTCCACTAATGATTATATTATAGATTCAAAATTGCCTCGAAGAATACGCTGACTACGGTTATAGAAAACCAATCACCTTAGACGGAGACACATACAGAGTGGTAATGAAACATCATCTCCACCTGATTGATACACTGAAGGGCCATGCGTATCATGGAGCACAATATGAAGCTCGTCGCACCAAATGGGCACGGAAGGGGATGTAAGAAAATTTCTTTGTCTTTAACTTATTAATTTAATTCATTGACCCTTATTTACTTTATTAGGCAACTTCTGGAACGAGATGAAGCCCCAGTAGCTCGTTATGCTCCCGCGTTACAACTTGACTGATAATTGATGTCAGTATGTTCTCTCTTCAAGTTATCCCTATTGTCTGTATAGTCCACTGACAAGTTTAGATGCAGGTTCTGTCAAGATAACCTTCTTCTGAGTAGTTAACACCCTGCTTTATTGCAATGTCTAGTTACTTGTTTTATGTAGCTTCGGAACTCGGTACTTTAATACAATCAATAATGTTTCCAATTATTTTGTTATGCAAAGCTATCAGTATTCGGATACAGTATATAAACATATTGGGTTTATATACTATATATAGTCTATATATGACTATACTGAGCTTTATAGTACTAAGTAAAAGCCAGGTGTTTCTGGAGAATAACAAGGTAAGCCTATATAGTAATGAGCCAAACCTATGTAGCGCTCCATAGTAGCAAAGTAAGCCTATATAGTAATGAGCCAAGCCTATATAGCGCTCCATAGTAGCAAAGTAAGCCTATATAGTAATGAGCCAAGCCTATATAGCGCTCCATAGTAGCAAACTAAGCCTATATAGTAATGAGCTAACCCTATATAGTGCTTCATAGTACCGGGCAGAGCAAGGGTATTTCCGGACAGAAGTGATGTGACACCGGCCAGTGCTGTAAATTAAAGAACCTTTTCTATGGTTCTATGACGCTGTCCAGCACTGTCCGGTGCCGGCAAGCTGACCCCCAGTTTGCAGATGGTGCCTGCAATTGTAGATAATGCCGTCCTTCAAGGGATAAGGAGACCGGAGCATGTGCAGTTCATGATAGAGCAGAGGGATGAAGAAATAAGGCTTCGCCGTTTCTCTGATCCTTTCCCAACATTACTCTGATCCTTTCCCAACATTATTACCTGGCATGACGACAATCCCATTATGGGTTGTGCCCAAGCCGCATTCAGATAAATTCCGTCTTGTGGTCGACCACTCGGCAGGAGAATACTCACCAAACTCCTATATATCACCTGCTGATGCGAGTATCCATCTTGATACGCTTCATGTCCTTGGAAACGCTCTTATCAGAGTAAGGAAGCTATATGGCGATCTCCCACTTGTTCTGTTCAAGACAGACGTTTCCCAAGCCTATCGGCGTTTACCTGTGCATCCCCTGTGGCAACTCCGACAAGTCGTTACCATCTTAGGTTTCCATCACGTCGACAACAATAACAATTTCGGAAACCGTGGAGCTGGTCGGCTATGGATTACTTTCTTCGGGCTTGCCCTTTGGATTGCCATCGTGATTAAATGCATATGTGACCTTTTTGCTTTTGTTGATGATGCCTTTTCATGGGATTTCGCTGACCATCTTGCTTTCTACCCCCCATACAAGAAACTCATGCCGGCGAAGCAAACCCAACTGCTTCAACTTTTCGATGATCTTGGAATCCCTCACGAAGAGCGCAAGCAGGTCTCGGGAGCACCCCTCCTAATTATTGGGTTTGAAGTTGACCCAAACCTCATGACGATCACGATGTCAGCTGATGCTAAATCCGACTTAGTGACAGCTATCCATGCCTTCGCTAACCCACAGCAATGTCGCTCGCTCAGAGATTTCCAGCGGTTAGCTGGCTGGGTGAACTGGGCCCTGAATGTCTACCCTTTACTCCGACCAGGTTTGTCCAGTGTGTATGAGAAAATGCGACGTGGCATGCATCCCTTCCAAAAACTGTCTATCAACAACACCATTTGTAGCGAACTCCACTGGTTGGCTAATCACATCGAAATTTCAGACGGCGTTCATATTATCGAGTCTCGAGAATGGTCCAGATCAGAAGCACATGACACGTTCCTTTGCGACGCCTGTCCGACAGGCATGGGATACTGGTCACCTAAAACCTGTGAAGGTTTTTCATGTGCTGTTCCTTCTACCTCTCGGAATGGCATCTTCTTTTTTGAAGCGCTGACCATTTTATCTGCCCTCAGCCATGTTTGCGCGTCGACTTCTCCAAAACCTCATCGCCTTGCCATCCTTACTGACAGCTCAAACTCTTTCGACATGTTTAACACACTTCATGCCTTACCAGCATACAATCCTATCCTCATCACTGCCATCGATCTTCTCATCAGCTCCAAGATCCAGTTACGTGTTTTCCACATTCCTCGGAATGAGAACAAGGTCGCCGATGCCCTTTCCCACCTTGACAACTCCACAGCATGCCGGGTCTGCCCAGGTTTGATAGTCACTAAATTTTCACCCCCTCGATTTACGCTGGGGGACACTCAATTATGACCAAGGAGCCCTCTATGTCCAGGCGTTCTCATCGAGAAGCCTGGACTCGCGAGCGTTTACTTCGTGAATGCGCTATCGCTATTGCTTGTGCTGTTGAGCCGAGCTCTATCTCCTCCTACTCCTCTGCCGTTTCATCTTATTTTGATTTCTGCGCTTCCCATTCTTTCCCCATCGAACCTACTCCTGACACCCTCAGTTTCTACGCAGTTTATATGTCTCACCACATCAAACCCAGATCAGTCGCATCCTATCTTTCAGGAATATGCAATCAGCTCGAGCCTTTCTTTCCAAATGTCAGAACTTACCGGCGACATTGGCTCGTGTCCAAGACTCTTGAAGGCTGCAAGAAAATGTTTCCATCTGCCACATTGCGGAAACGGCCGCTCGCAAGATCTGAACTTGCGAGTGTCTTTCGTTTCTACAGGCCTTCACCCTCCTTCGATGACAACCTTTTCCTTGCTATCCTTTTCACAGGGTTCCATGGTTTACTGCGCTTAGGCGAGCTAGTTTGGCCTGACCACAAAAATCTACAAGACTATCGCAAGGTTATCATGCGAAGCACCGTCCAAATTAACCCCCAATCTTTCGAGTTTCTATTGCCTGGTCATAAAGCTGACCGTTTTTTTGAAGGAAACCAAGTCATTGTTCAATCCACCGATCTCGACGATAACCCGTCAACCCCCTTCTTAGCTTACCTCTCGTCGCGTGACCAACTCTTCCCTCTCCGCGCCGAGCTATGGCTCAAACGAGATGGCACGATCCCCACTCGTTCGTGGTTCCTTCACACTCTTCGTAACCACTTCCCGAGCGATGTTGGCGGCCACTCTCTCCGTGCTGGGGGCGCCACTGCCCTTGCTGAAGCCGGGATACCTTTCCATATCATTCAAGCTATTGGGCGTTGGTCGTCTCAAGCTTTCCAGATTTATATTCGTCGTCATCCCGTCCTCCTTGCTTCCTCCCTCTATAGCCCAGCATCATAAAGTCATTGCGCTCACCATCATCATTCTTCACATCTGCTTCCCTTCCTCTTTCTACTTCCCTTTCTTCTTCTCCTTCCCACCCATTCCCACCCTACACTACCCTTGTAGCCGTCGCGCGCAATTCCATCTCAGGGGGTGCCACTGGTTTCAGGGCACGCCCGTTTTTGGCTAAATTAGGCTCCCTTTTCGCTCCGAGCAGGTGGTTAGTTATTCTTTAAACTTGTTTACTTTAAACTAACCACCGTGAGGGAGATGACAGCCGACTCAGCCGCGCCTGTCACAGTGGACTTGCTACACCCTCATGCTGTACCTGATGTCAGCTACTTGTCTCACTTTTCTCCGCTGACATCATGTCTCACATTGTAGTTTAAAACCTCACTGGAGTGCAGGGATGGTTCTTCGCCCACCGTTTCCTTGTACTCAGGTGAGTTTCCTCTTTGCTAACTTTTTCCTGAGTTACCTACCATTTCCGTGTACCTTTAGCGCTTAGTCCTTTTTCGCTCACCCACCCTCCATCCCGTGGTAGCTTTCCTCGCGTTGTCCGTAGTTTTTCCCACAGGGTTTTCGCGGCAACAGAGGTTTTAACGCAGCCACCATCTCTTCCACCCTGTTTCCTTTCCTTCTTCTCTTTCGTTTTATGTAGTTTTCATGTAACAATTACTAGCCGTCGCGCGCAATTCCATCTCAGGGGGTGCCACTGGTTTCAGGGCATGCCCGTTTTTGGCTAAATTAGGCTCCCTTTTCGCTCCGAGCAGGTGGTTAGGCAGTTGCGAACTCGTATATGTAACGTGTTTGTATTGTGAAAAGAAATTGTAGTAAAGAGATTTGTTAGATCTCCTTTTGAGAATGAGATAAGAGATCCGAGGCTAGCTAAATGGTGGGCTGTTCCACTGTCCTTCTACAGTAAATACGAGCTGCTTTTATATGTAGAAAGGAAAGAAATTTTAAAATGAAATCTCTTAGCGTCTGATCTTTAAGAAATTTTATGCTGCTTTAATTTAATTTAAGAGCGTCCTAGCTCTTTTTTAGGTATGTTCATTTTTCACTTTCCTTGCACGCGCCCGGTCCTGGCCGTACTCTTGATGCTTGTGCGTTACTTTTCCAGAACGGGACAAGTCACGCATGACTCGTTTCTAAAATGGGATTCACTGGTGAAATACCCTGCTGAACAGTTACCGTTCCTTACAGTGGCGAACATATTGGAGGGTTACAATATCCTTTGACTGCGATTGTCAAAAATACAAAGCTGGGATTGGGCCCTGCGAAATGAGTTGTACTATTCTTTAGTTTCTTTTTTCTTGAGCGAAAGATTAAACACTGTTGTCAATGGAATTATGGAATGGAGTCCTTGAAGGGTTTATAATAAAGACTGGTTACTTGTCTGGTATAGTCGATTCGTTGAACAATGACAAATGCTATCACCATCCTTTGTCAGTTTATGTATCATCAACTTGAATTTGACTATTAGTTGGTTATAATTATTCAGATTGGAGCCCTGTGGCGGTGTTTAATGCATCATGGATTTCTCGTCGTGGACCTATACTTATCGAGATCTACTGTAAATTTGGATTGGATCCGAGCACTGCTAACTGGGTATCTCGGGGTATGTACTACTAATATTAGCACTATTCAAAGTTGAACGCAGCTCGCATTTGCATCTGTGACCTTATATAATATTGTTAGTGCCGAAGTAAACCTGTTGCCGACATCACGGAGATATTTCCGAGCTCCACATATAGTTGATAAGATAACTGTGTGATAACTGCCAGCTATTCTAAAGCCATTGGGTGCCATTTCAGCCTTTTATCGTGATATATAAGTTGTATTTTGGCGGAATGATTCAGAATCAGTACATTTTTACCTCAACTACGGTTGAAGAGGCAATTTTTACAATCTAATCTCATTTGCTTGCACGTCATTTTGATGGTGACGCAGCGTGTGATATTTTGTGACCAATGACAAATCCTCACGTGCTGCTGCGAGATAGCTGCGAATGTGAGCTGCCGCCGCCTGCGTTCAACTTTGAATATATCGCTTTCCGTGACTAGGCTGGTGCTTGTTGTTCCGTTATTTGTCCAATCATGTCGAACAAAGTTTCTCAGTTGCGTTCGTTCTTGGTTCGTTCTCCACAATTTTTACCCTCCTTTTGCAATGCCAGTGCCTAGCATCATCTACTAGCCTCTTGAGCTATGGTTGATGGGATCCTGGTTTGAACTTGGTGTAATATTCGTGACATCAGCGGCTGGGCCATCAATGCATCAATACTAGTGTAACTGATCAATAATTGTTAGAGCTCACTGCCTCACGTTGCGGCCTCGTTGACCTTGCACTCATCCACCCATCCACACATCCACACCCTCCAGCTAGTCTGCAAGATACCCAAGCTTTCCAAATAGAATTAAAATGGCTACTGCACCGTCACCATTTGGAAGGAGTTCTGCATTTGAAGAGCCTGTTCTCTCAGCACAAGAATACTTATTGTTGCTTCGCATCTGTCCCTTGTAATTTTGCATTTATCAACTGATGGACCCGAGTATTACGCTGATAGCAGTGCGTATATAAGCTCTGGTACCCTTGTCGTTCTGTTCCTGACTCACATTCGTTCTCCAAAAAATCCCTCCTTTGTGTACAATGCCGGCGCCGGCGCCATCGTCTATCGTGGCCGTTGGGGACAGATCTACTCTTGAACTACAGATGATAGGCGTCATCATTTCGGCAGTGATGTATGGAGGCATACTATCTCTCAGTCTCTCTTATGTTCCTCTCCTCCTGACAACTTCGCAAAACATGTCTCGATGGATGCGGAACTTTTTGCTGGTATACGTTCTGTTCATGGTCGCGATCAGTACCATGTACATGATCATAACGACTTTCGCCCTCACACAGAACATTTTCCATAGTAAACCCTTCTCTTACATCATTGTACCATACTTCTCTCAAATTGGATTCGTGGAACCGACCTGCACTACACTCGCTAATTGGGGTGCTGATGGGTTTATGGTAAGCAAATTTCAAAAGATCTATGAGGAAGGCGTCTTGACTGTTTATATTTTCATGTGTGCTACATAGCTCTGGCGGTGTGCAATGCTATATGGGGGAGTCTCGCGACGTTGTCGAATAGCTTTGATCGCTGTTCTTGTCGTTTTGGGATTATTGTCATTTGGTATGGGTCCTTGCAATGTGGCCTTTCTTCATTGACGTTTTATTTATCAAGTCTCCGGCACTCTCAATATCCTATTCGAAATGACTTACACCGTGACCGGAGTCACAGTTATTCTCAACATCTTCACTGCCGTCCTGATTACTTTCCGTATTCTATATTTTGAATGATACACGCAGAAGGCGGTGGGAATGGAATGTGACAGTCCCTACATGACGGTCATTACACTGCTGCGGTGGGACTATTTTGTAGCTATCCAAAATCCGATCCAAATGTGCAAAATTTTATAAATATATTTTGATTTTCACAAAAAGAAACCATAATTTTATCTTTTGTATAAAACAAAATTGCTCCAAAATTGAACATTTCGGCATCCTATTGTTTTTTAAAAAATCATTTCCAAAATGTCACCACTTTCTATATAAGTTAAATTTTATTGACTTATATAGAAAGTGGTGACATTTTGCAAATGATTTTCAAAAAAACAATAGGATGCCGATATGTTCAATTTTGGAGCAATTTTGATCTATACAAAAGATAAAATTATGGTTTCTTTTTGTGAAAATCAAAATATATTTATAAAATTTTGCATATTTGGATCGGATTTTGGATAGCTACAAAATAGTCCCACCGCAGCAGTGTTATTATCTGCGTTGAATCTTCGGCGCTGATTATCGTCTTCAGCCTGATCTACTTCATTCTTCTCTTAAAGTTGGGGCTTGCAAATAACGCATCAAACCTTCTAATGCAACTATTGGTCCATATATATGTAAGCCTTCGCAGGTTCCTCTAAATTTGCGGTAAAGCAATAAAGAAACTCATTCAAAAACTCATATAGGTCCTATCTCCACTTCTCATCGTTTATCGGGTCGCCCGGGGGAGGTCTGTAACCATCAGAGAGCAACCTTCGCAAAATGGGCGCGCTTTATCAGCTATTCGCTTCCAACCACTACCACTATCATCGGGAGATAATGAAGTTTAGAAATACTAATGCAGACGTGGCTCGAACTGTCGAACGTCTGGATCATTCCGCCACAAATTGTTGAAGTCTAGATGATAAATCTCAGTGTTAACGTCAATGAGACAGAGAACAACTATGTTATTATGTACCTAGATGATAAATCTAAGTGATAATGACAGGAAGTAAGTTCTAGTAATGTTGTATGGATAAAGTAATACTCTTACCTCAGTGTTAACGTCAATGAGACAGAGAACAACTGAGGATAAGATGTAGACGAGAACAGGCTTCATATAGCAGATCTAAGGTATCTACACGAACAAATAAAGGAGAGGTGGCGCGACGTGAACATGTGATGAGACAAAAAGCGAATGTGAACAGCCCCCCTCAACGAGCTGAGAGCCCGAGGCGGGCGACGTGAGATTGAAATATAACACAAGCAAGAGGCTTGGTGAAAATGTCGGCAGTGTTTTCAGTTCCGGGAATGTGATTGACAACGAAAGACTTGGATTCAATGTGGGAGCGGATGAAGTGGTAACATATGTCGATGTGTTTGGCCTTCCCGTGATTGGAATCATTAACGGATAGGCATTTGGCGCCGTTGTTGTCGGTGCATATGACGAGAGGGCTGGGACAATCAATTTGGAACTGAGTGAGTGATTGTCGAAGCCACACTCCTTCTTGGATCGCTCGAGTGAGAGCGACATACTCAGCCTCCGTTGTGGATAGAGCGATGCAGTTTTGTTTCTTGGCAGACCAGCTAATAGGTCCACCACCCATCGACCAGAGAAAACCAGACACAGAAGCGCGATCCTTCTTGTCACCAGCCCAGTCTGCATCCGACAGACCAGAGAGTGCAAGACCGTGATTGTCGCCGCCGTAATGAAGACGATATGTCCGTGTTCCCTTGAGATAGCGAAGCACTCGTTTGGCAGTAGCGAAGTGTTGAGGTTCAGGGGAGGAACAGTGTTGAGAAAGCAGGAGGACAGCGAAGGAGATGTCGGGTCGAGAGCATATTTGAAGGAACAGTAAAGACCCAACCAAGCGCTGAAATGATTTTGTGAGATTCGCTATGGGTGGATATGTATCGTCAGGAGACCCGAAAGGCTGATCGCGGTCGAGTGGAGTCTTGACAGGGTTGCAGTTCGTGAGGTCGTATTCGGCAAGGAGAGTGTCAATGAACATCTCTTGATGTATCCAGAGCTCTCTGGTCTCCTCTCGACGTTCGAACTGAACACCGAGAAAGCAACGAAGAGGACCAAGGTCCTTGATTCCGAAGGCCTTCTTGATTTCACCTTTGATGAAGTCCAGGAAAGGCATTGAAGTGCACCCTGACAGACCATCATCAACGTGCATTGCCAGAAGGCAATGTACATTCTCCCCCCCCCACGACCGCTTATAGACAAAGACAGTGTGATCGAACTCGGATCGAAGAAAACCGAGACTTTCAAGAACCTTGCGAAGAAGGTTGTACCAGATCAGACTGGCTTGCTTCAGGCCGTAGAGTGACTTCAGTAGGCGCCATACACCTCGAAGTCCAGATGGAGAGGTATAGCCGGGAGGGTAGCGCATGTAGATGGTGCGGGTGAGATCCCCCCAAAGGAAGGCGCGAGTTGCATCGAAGCATTCTAGGTGCCAGCCTTTGAGAGCAGCATAGACCGCTATGAAACGGATGCTTGCGGATTTTGCGACAGGGGCGAAGGTTGCGTCGTAGTCGACAAAGGGCACCTGAGAAAACCCTTGCACGACTAGACGCGCTTTGTGAATAGGCGGTCCACCATCCGGGTCAAGCTTGAACTCGAAGACCCATCGATTCCCGATGGCTCTCCTCCCCTCTGGCAAAATTTCCTCCACATACACCCCCATTGACTTCAACATCCCCAACTCTTTCTCCTCCACTCTCTTCCACTCCTCTGCATCAGAACGTGCCATAGCCTCTCGATGATTTGCGGGAGGAGTGTTCATGTCATAGCCGGAACTGTGGGGATTACGAGCGATGTCGCTGCGCAAGGAGAGAAGCGCCAGTTCGAAGCTAGCATCAATGTCACGCTGAAGATAGTTTTGAACGTCGAGGGAAGCAACGAGAGACGTGAAGTCGTCAGTGTCTTCAAACAAGTTCGGTAATTCGCAGCAGAGATAAGAGTAGTCCGTCACTTCATCATGATCGTCGACTGTCACCGCATCCTCCCTTTCGGCTATCATGGAGGCTCTTTCCGTTATAAGTCGTTCAACTGCAGCCCTTCTTTCCTCGCGCTTCTCTTTATTTACCCTGATTTTCTCCAGATGTTCTTTCGCTGATCGAATGGACTCGGCATAATCACGTCCTCTAGTGGTGAGCAAACGGCTGCTGCGAAGAGTGGGAGCAAACTTGGTCGAGTGCTCAGTGGTAGTGAGAGGAGATTGCGAAGTAGTGTTGGGTACGGGAACATCAGGTGAAGATGTCTCATCGATAGGGAGTGAGGTCGTAGGTGATGATTCCGAAGAAGGTTCAAGAACGGAAAGGGGGAATGGTAGTGAAGAGTAGTCGACAGGGGTAGAGGAAACCTCGTGTATCGCATGGTAGGGGATGTTTTCGTCAAAGATGACGGAGCCTGAGTCGAAGAATTGATGGGTTGCGAGTGAGCATACCCGGTATCCTCTACCTGAAGGAGGATATCCCATAAATAGACATTCGACGGACTTTACTCCGAGTTTTGACTGTAGCTCAACGGGAACATGCACAAAGCATCGAACACCCCAGACTCGCAGGTGAGAGACGTCGGGCTTATGATTTCGAAAGATTTCAAAAGGAGTTGTGTTCTTTGGAAGCGTAGATGTTATTGTGAGGTTATAGAGGTATGTCGCGGTGAGTGCTGCTTCACCCCAGTACGTGAGGGGCAGCTGAGCGGCAGTGAGCATCGCGAGCATCCTCCCCTGTATGGTTCGGAACACCCGTTCCATTTTTCCGTTTTTCCAATGTTCGTAACGCGGCACAACGTCACGCTCGATCCCATCTCTCTCTAGGGCCTGAATAAATTCATTGCTCCCAAGTTCACCTCCTCCATCAATCCTCAACTTAATCACTTTCTCCCCAGTCTTTCGCTCCCAGCTGGCTTTTGTTATGCACCAAGCTTGGTAAGCTTGATCCTTTCTCGAGAGACAATGGATTTTTAAGGCATCGGAGAAGTCGTCAAGGAAACCGATGAAGTAGAGCTTCCCATGCGGCGTAGCGACTGGGAAAGGACCACAAAGATCGCTGAAGACGAGTTCAAGAAGTCGGGTTGACTTTGGTGTAGAAGATGGTGGGTTTGGCATGTGAGAGTGCTTCCCGATGATGCAGGGTTCGCACTTGGACAGCTTATCGCCGGGGGGAAATGCGACGCCCTTCACAGAGTGAAGTAGGTTTCTCGTAGCATCTTCACCAATATGCCCCATACGATGATGCCACAGGTCCATCGATTCGGTAACTTTGCTGAAGAAAGCGGTTTCAATGGGGTGAATCCCTGGTGCGGGAATGAACTCGACATTTACGAAGAAGAGCTTATTTTGTTGAGTACCCTCATATATGTCTTCCCTTGAACCATCTTTCATCTTTCTAGTTATCACAAATTTCCCATCCTCGAAAATACACCCCACCTTGCTACCACTCGCAGTCATTCAACCAACCGATAGAAGATTTATGCATGCGTTAGGAGCGTGAAGACAGTCACGTAGCTTGACGACCGTTGCCTTTCCTCTCAGAACGAAACGCGCAAGACAGTCACCGCTTGCCATGGTTCGCAGTATTCCGTGGTTTGCAGTGGTCATGTCTCGAGCTTGCGTCACTTCGTAAGTCCAGAAAACTCTTCGGTCTTTGAGCAAGTGAGACGAAGTTCCGGAGTCTAGGAGATTTGCAAGATTTCCTTTGGAAAAGAATCCTGCGAAATCAGCAGCGGTAGGATCATAGTCAATTGAGGCGTTTGACATTTCGTTGACACACATAGTTGTAGCATCTGTTGCAGGTGCAATACAACGAGGATCGAACAGCGCGCAGGATAAGTCACCCATGTAGGTGTTATCGGTATCTGGTGTGGTCTCGACAAGACTAGAGACAGAGGATGAGACGAACAATGCACAGGATAAGTCACCCATGTAGGTGTTATCGGCATCTGGTGTGGTCTTGACAAGACTAGAGACGGAGGATGAGGCGACATGGTCAGGAGAGATTAACGAAGTCGAAGTGGCGGCCAATTCAGGTGATGCTTTCGATTTTCCTTTTGATTTCGACGCTTGACCCCTCCCTTCCATTCCTCCACCTTTAGCAAAGCAATGATCCTTATCATGCGATTTTCCCCCGCAATTTGAACACAGGACACCTAGGGGATTTTTGTCGTGTTTTCGGATTGAATCGCCCGCATGATTGCAGTATTCAGATCCAGGACCAGATTTGGAGGGTCTCGAGGACTCAATACGCTGGCATTCGACAACTAATCGGTTGATTATACGATTCAGCAGGGTGTCAGGAGGAGCAGGAACTACAGCAACGGATTGGCTGTCGGCAAAATCTTGGTTGATTTGCGTGAGGAGCATTTGAAAATGAAGCCAGGAGCCATTCGAGGGAAGTCCTCGAATAATCGAATGAACCATTTCATATTCGGAGTAAGGTACGTTCATTTCAATGAAACATATACGACCTGTTTTGAATTCTCCAAGGTATCTCTCTAGATCACGATGATCTTTGAGTCTCACGTTCGACAAACGATCCCGAAGATCAAGTTGCGACATGACATCCTTTCGACTATATAGATCCTTCAAGGTCTCCCAGATGCTCCGAGCAGTAACCGCAACACCGTGAGGTAGTAGCGATAGAGTGACAGGAGTTATGCGTCTCTCTACTATAGTACGTGCTTTTGAATCAGACTTCCA
Source organism: Phlegmacium glaucopus (assembly GCA_015039465.1). Classification (NCBI taxonomy): domain Eukaryota; kingdom Fungi; phylum Basidiomycota; class Agaricomycetes; order Agaricales; family Cortinariaceae; genus Phlegmacium; species Phlegmacium glaucopus. Next base: position 135,562 of record MU130579.1, read on the forward strand.
CCATTCGCGAAATGCAGTGATGTCATCTGCGCTCGAAAGTGCAGTAGGAATGGGTGGCTGAGGCTCGATTGGGAATGGCGAGTAGATATTGGCATCGCCCTCCACATGGCCCCAGTAGCCTTCACCTTGAAGAACTTGGCTGATTCCTCGTTTCCAGGTCTCATAGTTAGACGATCCAATGAGCAATTCTATATGGTCGAGTTTGATGGTCGACATGATGGGGAAGTGATTATATGCGCGAAATTGTTGACAGGATATGAAAAACAAAAGCGTGGAGTGGTCTTAATAGACTCGAAAGATTGTTGACAGAGAATGTGAACAATTTGAATATATGCATGGATGTGAACAGATAGAAACTATCTGATTCGAGCGATTGAAGAAAGAGTTGTTCTAAGCGATCTCGCCTAGACTTATGATTGATTATGTTGCTTGAATTATCAAGCGGGGCCCATAACCTGTTGAAGTCTAGATGATAAATCTCAGTGTTAACGTCAATGAGACAGAGAACAACTATGTTATTATGTACCTAGATGATAAATCTAAGTGATAATGACAGGAAGTAAGTTCTAGTAATGTTGTACGGATAAAGTAATACTCTTACCTCAGTGTTAACGTCAATGAGACAGAGAACAACTATGTTATTATGTACCTAGATGATAAATCTAAGTGATAATGACAGGAAGTAAGTTCTAGTAATGTTGTACGGATAAAGTAATACTCTTACCTCAGTGTTAACGTCAATGAGACAGAGAACAACTGAGGATAAGATGTAGACGAGAACAGGCTTCATATAGCAGATCTAAGGTATCTACACGAACAAATAAAGGAGAGGTGGCGCGACGTGAACATGTGATGAGACAAAAAGCGAATGTGAACACAAATCAATTTAGGGATTTAGCTAGAGGAATTCATTCGTCCCAATCATATTTTGAAGAACGTGACCAATGAAGTTTATAGTGTGGAGATTACGAAGCGGCTATGCGAGGAATGGACTTAATGTTGTATTGTCTGGGCCGCTTTCCTTATTTGGACATTCCTGTAGTTTCGTAGAATACTATATCCCTCAAGTGGCCACCCTTAGGTTCTGTGGCACCATTATCTGACTTATGTATAAATAGGCTTAGAATTACAGACAGAGAAGATCATAAAAAACATATTATCTTTACTCAACTATAAATCTCACTTGATCTAAAGAGACTACTATCCCCTTCGAAACTCGCAAGCAACCCTACAATAGGGACGTTCTGCTTTACGATCCAGGGCCTTCTGAGCAGGGAGATGGTTGAGAGTTTATCTCTTCAAAATCATCACGCATTGACACAAGCCATGTACATGAAGCTTTGAAGAGTGGGTCGTAATTATACATATTTAATCAATCTCAATTTTGTACTGGGTATGGGATATCTAAAAACGCCAACATACCCCAACGTGATCTGGATAAAAGGCTTTAATTATGGGATAAATTCATACTTGTCCGTTATAACTATACCTTCCAAGTTGAAGTTCCAACAGGATATCTTCAAAGGACATATCCTCTCCTGTCAATACAGGAAGGCATGATCACAGGGGAAAAAATTGTCATTGTCGTTTCATGTTCGAACGCACAAATAATATTCCTGTGCGTGACCCGGAAGATAATTAAGATGAAGTTGGGAAGGTATGGTTTGGGTATGGAGTTGCTGATGCGGGGAGCCTGAGCGGCGTGGTTGGATTTCTCTTCCTCAAATTTTGCCCCCCTCCACCAGGCTGCACCGAAAGTCCGAAACCTCGGCTCAAATAACCTTGGGGTTCTCCATGGTTGGCTACTATGATGGGATGGATGGTCAGAAGGTGAACGTACTGGAGCAACAGGCGGGTTACAAGATCCTTTGCTGCGATTATCGGAAATACCAAGCTGGGATTTAGCGCTGCGAAATGTGTTGTACTATTCTTTAGTTTCTTTTTTCTTGTTGACCGAAAGGTTGAACAGTGCATTCTCTTTGTTAATGGAGGTTGTGGAACGGAGTCCTTGAGGGTTTCTAACAATAACTAGTTACTTGTCTGGTATAGTCGCTTCGTTGAACAATGACAAACGCTATTGTAAGTGCTGTAAACGTTCCTGGTTCGAAACGGATATAGTAGGTTTATTGAGGGTAAGTCGGAAAGTCAATTTCCGATGGTGCGGGCGCTTAAGTCACGTGATGCGCAAAAACTGACAGACGCGAAGTCGTATGAGCAATGCGTTTGTTATTATAAGAGTAAATGAAGTAAAGAGGTTTTGAAGCTCCTTTTGAGAATGATTTCGGTTCTGAAGCTAGCTAATGAGGGGTGATTTTCCACTGCCTCTCTACAGTAAATACGAGCTGCTTTTATATGTACAGAGAGAGGAAATTTTAAAATGAATTTTTTACCAGCGCTGTTGATCCTAAGAAAATTTATCCTGTTTAATTAATTTTTTAGAACATTCTAACTCTCTTTAGATGTTTTCATTCTTCATTTTCATCGCGCGAACCCGGTCCTGCCCGTGCCCTTTTGCCTGCCCGCGTCACTTTTCCAGAACGGGAAAAGTCACGCGTGACTTATTGCTAAAACGGGATACGCTTGCGAAATACGCGTCTGAACGATTTCCGTTCCTTACACTATCACTCCTTCGCCAGTTTATGTATCATCAATTGGACTATTAGTTGGTTATTCAGATTGGAGTGGCGGTGTTTAATGCATCTACTTATATTGAGATCTATCACTTGTAAATTTGGATTGGATCCGAGTACTACTTACTGGAAGCGATACCTACTACTAGTCACTTAGTACATAGCTATAGCCCGTGACTAGGCTGTGCTTGTTGTTTGTCGAACAAAGTATCTCAGTGTCGATTTGTTTAGCAGGTCGGCTTCTGAAAGATCTGAATATCTCGGACTTTGCACAGAAGTGTCGACATTCGGCTGCCCGTCGAACCAAAAGTCCAAGGGCCTCCGCCGTCTTTCATTCCACCAAATGTCTCGAAACCAACAGGCGTCATCTACAGAGCCCTAGGAACTCAGTTAGAAAGCTTATAGGAACACGAACGACCCCATCCACCTACAACCGCATGTCCCTGGATCAGCACTAAAACAAAAGTCCTGGCGTTACAATGGATACGCAGATAAGTGAGCTCCCTAATAGTATCGTAAGATATCTGTTTAACACTTGATCTGACAGAACTCGGATCTGCTGTGTTGAAGGCAACGGCCCACTCAAACCACTAATACTAGTGTGACTGATCAATAATTGTAGAGCTCAGTGCCTCACGTTGCTGCCTCGTTGACCTTGCACTCATCCGCCTGTCCACACATCCACACCCTCCAACTAGTCTGCAAGATACCCAATCTTTCCAAATAGAATTAAAATGGCTACTGTGCTGTCACCATTTGGAAGAAGTTCTGCGGTGGAAGAGGGGCTTCTCTCAACACGAGTGTTGTTTCGCATCTGTCACTTGTAATTTTGGATTTATCGACTGGTGGACCGGAGTATTACGCTACTAGTGGTGCGTATATAAGCTCTGGTATCTTGTCGTTCTGTTCCTGACTCACGTTTTCTCTCCAAAAGAATATCTCCTTTATGTATACTGCCAGGGATTACAGTAACATCGAATTCGCCTGGGAATTTGATCTTGAACCACAGATGATAATGATAGGCGTCATCATTTCGGCAATGATATATGGAGGCATACTGTCTCTCAGCCTCTCTTATGTTCCTCTCCTCCTGACAACTTCGCAAAACATCTCTCGAAGGATGCGGAACTTTTTGCTGGTATACGTTACATTCATGGTCGCGATCAGCACCGTGTACATAATCATAACGACTATCGCCCTCACACAGAACATTTTCCATAAGGACCCTGGGCACAATCCACTTATCTTCTTTAAAATTGGAATTGTGGATTCAATGTGTACTACACTCGCTAATTGGGGTGCTGATGGGTTTATGGTAAGCAAATTTCAAAAGATCTATGAGGAAGGCGTCTTGACTGTTTATCTTTTCCTGTGCGCTACATAGCTCTGGCGATGTGCGATGCTATATGAGGGAATCTCGCGACGTCGTCGAATAGCTTTGATCACTGTTCTCGTCCTTATGGGATTATTGTCACTTGGTATGAGTCGTTGCATCATGTGGCCTTTCTTCATTGACTTTTTATTTATCAAGCCTCTGGCATTCTCAATATCCTATTCGGAATGACTTACACCGTGACCGGGGTCACAGTCGCTCTCAACATCTTCACTGCCATCTTGATTACTTTAAGAATTGTATATTTTGAAAGATACATGCGGAAGGCAGTTGGAGTGGAACGTAATAGTCCCTACACGATGGTCATTATTATCTGCGTTGAATCTTCAGCGC
>MU130579.1:151244-232186 GCA_015039465.1 Phlegmacium glaucopus
GCTGCTGCAACGCTCTGAGGGTGTGTATCGTAGCGCGTTGCGGTCTCGATACATCGCGTGTCCTTTTCTCTTTGTCAGTTCTGTGGAAGGAGTATCTAGAAAACTTTAAACGAATGGTATTTGGGTAGTCGTGGGGTTAATCGCTCACATTATGTACAGTTTAGGTCTTAAGATTAAACTTGCTTATTCGCACCTAACCCGGGCAGGAGTGCCTTTTACAAGACACACTCCCGTTGTCAGCAACACGAATCCATGTCACATGACTAGCGCTGGTACTTGTATCACATATGGTCGTTTTTCAAGGCATAGGAAGCTCTCTGCAAAACGCTTCACCAGTCCTCCTCTCCTTGCATTCTCTACGACTCTCTTTCATACGGAGGTATATAGTGACGTCTTTCCTATTGCGGATAGTAGGTATTAAGTAATCATAACCTCAATCCGCGACAGTAACATGTGTTTCCTCTCCAAAAAACCTCTTACTTGCACTCAGTCCTGTCTTGCTGTTCCATCATCTCCAATATATGCGTGGTGAGAATCGGCATTATGAACCTAGGTAGTCAGCTAGTTAGGTTTTAATGTCCACTGTCTACGCTTTGTTGTTATTCATAAGAGCACGATGCTCTTCCCTGAGAAGTTTGCGTCTTACCACTGTCTCGTCATCGGTAAAATCAAGATAAACCTTTCGAACCCATAGAACGTCTGATCAACTTCCCACACCTACTCACCTGCCCGCCTACTCATGCTCCGCCGTCCGTCACGATCAAACTCCTCCAAACCCCAACCACAACTACCTGTTTACTAATGTACTACGACTCGGCTCGTTCTCGGCTCTGCTCTAAGGTGGCTGTTTGAAGTTGGAGAGGCATCGTCACAACCTGTCAGCCACTGACTTTCAGCTTTCAGTCCAGTACTGCTGATCAGTTTCAGTCACTGATCAGTTACTGACACTTTACTGGTACTGAAAAGAGTAGTGTACCATGACGGTTTGGTCGAATAGTTAGTGAAGAAAATGTAGTATAGTAACTGCTATAAGCACTGTATTAACTACAACGTAATCTCGGACTCCGGACTCTAAGGTTAAAGTAGAAGACGCGACAGCAGCACAGTATTCCACCCTATAAAACTTCGGAAAACCAATGGACTTAAATCACTCAAAGTCGACAAAAATAACTAAACACACCACCATACTAGTTGAATGATAGTTAAGGCACGAGTGTTAAATCTTCGTTGTACATAGCACTCGATAAAATTGGCTAGGTAAAAATTAATAGAAGCCCAGTACACATCCTTAAAAAAACCCTCAAGCTTGACCTCACCTCCTATCCAGGAAACTTCTATAGAACAATATTCCGTCATTGCCTGCTTACACCTAAATAGGGTACCAATTACCAAAAAGAAGCTAGGACCCAACCCCATGCAACCGCAAAAATCTATAGGGTCTACGCCATCGTTATTACTCTAAGTATTTGAACCCAAGATGTTGGTAGAGGTGGACGCAAATTTACCACTGCGACACGGTAAACAACTACGAGCCTAGGGACACTATGGTTGGCAGCAGCACTCGCCGCCCTACTAGGTCTGCAAGCTGTCAAGTTGGGTTAAAACGTAATCATAAAGATTTGAAGTAATAGCCTTGATCGCTGTTCTCGTCCTGTTGGCGTTATTGTCACTCGGTATGAGTCGTTGCATCATGTCGCCTTTCTGCATTGTCATTTTATTTATCAAGCCTCCGGTATTGTCAATATCACAATAGGAACGACTCTCCCCGTGACCGGGGTCACAGTCGTTCTCAACATCTTCACTGCCATCATGATTACTTTCAGAATTATACATTTTGAAAGATACATGCGGAAGGCAATTGGAATGGAACGTAATAGTCCCTACGCGATGGTCGTGATTATCTGCGTTGAATCTTCGGCGCTTATTATCGTCTTCAGCTTGATCTACCTCATTCTCGACGCCCGGCAGGATTGGTACGTGAATACTGAGTACTCGAAATATCTGAAGGACAACAGCGGCAACCCATCATATGTTCCACTGCAACTGTTAGTCAACATATATGTAAGCCTTCGCAGGTTTCTCGGACTTCGCCGTCAAGCAATAAAGTTACTCATTCAAAACTCTTATAGGTCTTATCTCCACTTCTCATCATTTATCGGGTCACCCGGGGGAAGCCTGCAACCGTCAGAGAGCAACCGTCGGAAAGTGTGCCCTCTGTATCACCTATCCACTTCGAATTGCAGCCAATTTCATCGGGAAATATTGAAGTTTAGAAAAACTGATTCAGTCGCGCGTCACAAATCAATTTAGGGATTTCACGCGTGACAATCGTACTTTGACGGGCGTGACCAATGCAAGTCCATAGGCACGTTCTGCGTTACGATCCAAGGCCCAAGCAGAGAAGAGAAGGTAGAGGAGATTTTGGGTTGGTCATGCATCCTGAAGAGTTTATCTCTTTAATAATTATACAATAGTTATTATGATCAATCCCATTTCCGCTACTGGGTCTGGTATATCTAAAAACGCCAACCGTATGTCGGAAAAATCAGAATTAGCATATCAGCCATTGCGACAGAATGTGACAGGTGATGGTCTAATATGAACTCATCAGTCTCTGCGGGCAAACATATCAGCATGCTATCAGGTTGTGTAACCACATGCTTAGTGCTGGTAAGTGTTCCACGGTTCAACATGTCACCGCATGTCAGCAATGTCAATGACATATCAGGGATATCACCCACATATATGGCCTTACCAAATAAGGACATTTATATTTTCTTATTGTGGGCTCATCAACGAGTCGTCGTAGAGTGTAGCCATAGATTATGATAGTAACTCTTAAGTGGCTGAGACCAGTGTCAATATACCTTAGGAACATAGGTACATATTCACTAAAGAAAATATTTTATATTATGTCTTAGTAGTGTAGTGGTAAAAAGTGCTAATTCTAGATCTGTTCCATAATACTACGGTACCTTGTGTTCGAATCCCCTTTGTGCAGGAATCAAATTGTAATTGTATGTAATGTTACTTGAACTTGTGGAGTAAGTGGAGTACCAGTAAATCCCCGGTTCGAGTGTACAATTAGATCAAAATTAGTGGCATGAGTCAGCAGTTCAGTTCGGGATAAAATGTTTTTTATTTAAAAATACGCTGGTATACTGACATGTGGAATCAGTACTAATCACTGGTGAACAGGGAGTAATGGTGTGATAACTACTAGTCCAGCTGACAAAGCTTATTACACTTATAGAAACGTTCTGTGGCTGATAGAGTACCCCAAAATCTGACTGTCTAATATAGACATATGTGCCAATATCGGTGCATATACGTTTTTCTCAATTTTTCCGACATATACGCCAAACATGATCGGAACCGAATAAAAAACATTAACACTCACATTCGCCCGTTACATCTTTAAAACAGGATATCTTCGAAGGACATATCCTCCACTCCAAGTCCATGGAAGAAAGTGTCTGAAGAAGTTGGCTCTCCGTTACGGTGTGTAAGTAGTACGAACTGACGAAAAAAAATCCTGCATGTGACCCGAAGACAATTACTTCTAAATTGTGAGCACGGAATTGATAGTAAGTTGATCATACCGCACGAATCGATAAAAACGGTCGAAACTCACTACTCTGAGGTAACCAAAAGACTTGAAAATATCCCACCTTATGACACGACGACAGCGCAGGGGATGGGATTGGAATCTCAGGCCTCAGGCTCTGAATTACCACCTCGAGGCTAACTTGCTCATCGGAAGTTATCACAAACTTAGGGTTCTTCGGTGGTTTGCTTGGGGGAAGCATGCACTTCGGCATGACCTGATTGTATAAAGGTCTACATCTCAATCGCTCTAATGATAACTGAACTGTCAACAAGAAATCTATCAGCGAAGAAGCCTATCTCCACTGCGATAAAAGTGCACCACCTTAACTTTTCTATGAACACCACCTCCTCGCATTCTGGAACAGTTTAAACCATGGCCCCATTCCATCCCAATGACGCTTGATCGACGCCGGATACCAACTATTACTCTCCAGAGCCACGACTCGTTCAGGATGGGGCATAAGGGCCAAAATACGACCGTCGGATGTTTGGACTCCCGTAATTCCAGCAGGACTTCCATTAGGGTTGAGGGGATAAACTTCCGTGGGCCGTCCCGCTGAATCGACAAATCGTACAGCAACCAGATTTTGGCTCTCTAGTGCGTCTTTCTGCGACGAAGCACTGAATGATGCACGTCCTTCACCATGTGCGACAGCTACTGGAAGCATGGATCCCGCCATGCCTGAGAGGAATACGGAATTCCGAGTCACCTCATTATCCACGATCTCTACCATTGACACGCGTCCTTCAAATCGTTCAGTCTGATTCGGCTTAAATTCAGGCCACTCTTCGGTGCCAGGTATAATCTCTCGCAAATGACTCAAGAACTGACACCCGTTACACACTCCCAACGTGAACGTAGTCTCTCGAGTGAAGAAATCAGAAAATTCACGATGAGCGATGTTGTTTAGGAGACTAGAGTTTGCCCACCCTTTACCGGCACCGAAAACGTCTCCATACGAGAAGCCTCCGCAGGCTACTAGGCCACGGAAGTCACAGAGGCTAACATCTCCTTTCAAAATATCTGACATATGGACATCCACTGCGTCGAAACCAGCCTCAGTAAATGCCCAAGCCATCTCTAGTTGCCCGTTTACGCCCTGTTCTCGAAGAATAGCCACCTTGGGACGTGTTTCAAATACAGGAAAAGGGACTTTGGGGAATTTGAGGTTGTAGAAGATCCCAGTCTGAGATTCGTCACTGATAAGATCAAACTCCTCTTGTGCTGCGTCAGCGTTATCTCGAAGACTCTGCATCCTGAAGGACGTTTCCGACCATATCTTCTGTAATTTTGAACGATGAGCGCGGTATATGGTGCTAGACTCGTGGATGAAAGAAATCATTTGATCCTTCGTTACGCGTCCAATGACATGGATCGAGGCCGAAGGGAATCCAGCGTTATTGAAGGTGTTCATCAACCGGCAAAAGTCTGATTCCCGAACTTGAACGACGGCTCCCAATTCTTCGTTGAACAATGTCGAGATAGGGTCCTCTGCACCATCCAATGCACTAAGAAAGATCTCAGCTCCCACCCGACCAGCAAAACACATCTCAACAATAGTGGTGAACAATCCCCCATCGGATCGATCATGGTAGGCGAGAACTAGTCCAGGAGCATTAATTTTAGCATCCTGACAACCTTGCAAGAATGCCTTGAGAACAGCGGGGCTTTCGACATCTGGTGCTTCATTGCCGATCTCTTTGAAAACCTGAGCCAGGGCTGAACCTCCCAATCGTTGTTTACAGTTGGCAAGATCGAAGAATACCAAACTCGTAGTTCCCAAGTCGGAACGAAGCTGGGGTGTCCATGTTGTTCCAACGTCCCTTACAGGAGCGAAAGCGGTTACGATCAGAGACAACGGCGAGCTGACTTCCTTTTCTTCTTGTCCATCCTTCCATTTCATCGACATGTACATGGAATCCTTTCCTACTGGTATCCCCACCCCCAACGCAGGACACAAATCCATCCCTACAGCCTCGACCGCCTCATACAACGCGGCTCCCTCTCCTTCCTTCGACGCAGCACACATCCAGTTGGCGCTAAGCTTGATCCTGGACAAATCACACAAAGTAGCAGCAACGAGGTTCGTTAGGGATTCAGCGACTGCCATACGCGCTGATGCAGCCGCATTGAGTAAGGCTATAGGCGTACGTTCACCCATGGCCATGGCCTCACCACAGATGACATCGAAACCGTAGGACGATCGCGTAACTGCCACATCTGCAACGGGAACCTGCCAAGGCCCCACCATCTGGTCGCGAGTGACGAGGCCAGTGACCGTCCGATCCCCGATAGTGATCAAGAATGATTTAGATCCGACTGAAGGAAGGCGAAGAACACGTTCAATGGTAGATGAAAGTCGTTCAGTTAGTGTTTTTATGGATGGAAGGTACCTGGCCAGCGAAGAATCGAAGTCTGGCCTATCTATCCGGCGGGTAACGTCCTTCCTTGACATCTTGGGTGGTTTCCCAAATAGAGTTGACATCTTCAACCGAATAACGTCTTTGTTGCATAGACGATCTGTAACAATGAGGTCTTCTTCTGCCGCCGCCACACCAACAATCGAGAATGGGCACCTTTCCCTGTTTGCAATGGACACAAACGCCTCTACCTTATCCACATCAACAGCTATCACATACCGCTCCTCACTCTCGTTACACCAAATCTCCATAGGCGACATGGAAGAATCCGATGTCAATACGTCTCGGATCTCGAAAATGCCACCCAAACCCGAATCATGGACCAACTCAGGCAGAGCGTTCGACAAGCCACCACTACTAACATCATGAATGCTCTGAATCGGGTTGTCCTCGTTCAAGCTCACGCAAGCATCAATCACTTGCTGACACCTCCTCTGCATCTCCGCATTGTCTCTGTGTACGGCCGCGAAATCTAATTCCGCAGTAATCGCCCCTGAAACTTGACTTGCCGCCGCTCCTCCTCCCAAACCAATCAATTGACCTGGGCCTCCCAGCACCACGATCTTCGCCCCCGGACTGATAAGCGCCTTTCGGGCAAATTGAGGTCGAACATTCCCATATCCACCAGCGATCATTATAGGCTTATGATAACCTCTAACTTCTCTCAGTGAACCGTCCTTGGAAATGGGAACGCTCTCGGAGAACGTGCGGAAATAGCCAGTCAATGCTGGCCTCCCAAACTCGTTATTGAAATCACTTGCGCCTAGTGGACCTTCCATCATGATGTCAAAAGCGGAAGCTATATGAGCTGGTCGGCCAAAATCGGTTTCCCAAGGTTGTTCATAGCCTGGAATGAGAAGGTTTGATACCGTGAATCCACAGAGACCTGCTTTCGGTTTGGAGCCTCGTCCTACAGCGCCTTCGTCGCGTATTTCGCCTCCAGATCCTGTGGCGCCCCCTGGATATGGTGAGACAGCGGTAGGGTGATTGTGAGTTTCGACTTTGATCAGAATAGGGATGTCCTCCCAAGTTGACTGATATAGGTGGGTGGAATTAGAAGTCCGGACAGCACTGAAACGGGGCGCGGGATGGCCCTCGAGAACAGCAGCATTGTCAGAGTAAGCTGATATTGTACCCGTCCCGTTCAACTTTTCCGTGTTACGGATCATTTGAAAAAGAGAGGAAGGTAGGGGTTTCTTATCGATTGTCCAAGAGGCGTTGAAGATTTTATGACGACAATGTTCGGAATTGACCTGAGCAAACATGAAGAGTTCGGCGTCGGTGGGATTTCTATTCATTGCAGAACCTCCGGTAATGTAGGCGTCCACAAGGTAGTTAATTTCATCTGTAGCGAGAGCAAGTCCCATTTCCGCATTAACAGAAATTAGCTTCGCTCTGGCGTCTTCGGCGATAAATGTCGAACTTTGGAGGTCGACTATGCGGAGAGGTCTGGGTTCTTGATGCAGAAACAGTGAATCTTTCTGAGGGGGAGAAAGTCGGACGATTTGCGTCATACGATCATGAATGTGCTGGGAGAAAGTTGAAATATCACATTTTGTGATATTTTGATCGCCCTTAGTGGTAAACACGAAAATTGTACCACGCTCGACTCGTTTTATATGGTCTCCGAGCTGGCAGAGGACAGCGATATCCGTAACATTGGTGGACCATGGTGATATGGAACCAGGTAGTGGCAAGATATAAGCAAGATTCCGTTGCTTTGCAAGTGCCTCGGTAGTACCATCCAATCTCACATCGTCTCCATAGGTCAGAAGGCGATCGAGCAGAGCTTCGAACTTTGAAGTAGGATCTGAAACTTCTTTCTCTAGCTTTGGGGATCTGCAATGAACCCAGTGTACCCAAACGGCATCAACTGAGATAATTTTTGGACACGATTTTTGGATGTTGCGCAAAAGGGTCTGTCTTTTTGGTTTGGATATCGATGAGGATCCTACGAGAGTTAGCATGTCTAAAAAAATCAGGACGAAGTAATATTTAAGTGAACTGGTTTCTTACCACAATCTCGTTTAAACCTCAAGAGACGTCGGGTTCTAAGGAACGATTAGCAACCTGCCAAAAATTTTTAAAGGGATTCTGATCGAGCTTTAAGTAGTTATGCCACAAAAATTCGACCTTGAGGTCTTATTCCTCCTCCACAGTTTCCGAACGGTTCCGTACGGAATTTTATCGGAATTCCTTCGGTATGAAGTGGAGAGGGGAGATGCAGTACTTTACAGCAGTGTTGTGTAGACTGGTATAACTTAATTTAGATCACCGATGGTGCGTGCCAACTCCCGATCTCCGGTCCCGTCAAGAAGTTGGGTCCCGTCTGATGCATGCGGCATCCCGCCGTAGGTACTATGATCAGTAGGACCCGGAAACGGAGACCTATTGATGGACTTTAATACTAATAATAAATACTCGCGGTCACCTTGTGTATAAAACGACCTCTCGAATTTTGGTTTTCCAAACTTGAGGACTGGATTAGCGGCTGTGTTATATTATAAGGCCTGACTGTGGTATGGCTTATTTTTCGAGCACGTCATTTTTATATTCGACTCATATACGCATACTTTGAATTATTTTTTCCCAACACATTTTATTAATGAACGACACGAGCGATGAGTATTTCTAGTAAGGTCAAGTAGTAAATCCGGTGATAGAGTCAAGATACGGTTTTTAGCAAAGTTCAAGGCATGTAGCTTTCAAATCATTCATTCAGAAAATATTTTTAGCTACTTACTTTGTTAGATTAATTTGTCAACAGAAAACTGCGAAGTCTCCTTGTGTTAACGCACATTCACTGGCGCTAGATGGTTTGAAACTCCGCCATCTTTAAGCGCCGTAATCCGACTTACCCTTTTCGGCGACATCTTGTCGTGGTTGCTTACGAATACTTCGTGCGGATTGTGTTTCTTTGGGTCTAGGGAAAATACAGGTATTTTTAGGGATATGATTTCTTCCAAGCGGTTCCCAAGTCCCTACTCCAAGCTCTCGGACTTGATCTCGCTGTTCGAAAGAAGTCCCGGATATTGGTGGATCGAAATTGAGTTATAGTATATACCAATCAACTGCAAACTCAGGGTAATATGAGGACCCCTGACAGAGGTCAGCACCCTCAATCCAAACAGGTTGCGGAATTTTCTGAAAAACCTTTTGTAGCAGAACCCGTTCAGATCCGAAGTCATTGGGCGTGGGCTTCAGAACGCCTTTTTTGTCCGGACAGGAGTTGTAGAATCATTAATTATTTTGAGTCAACCTCTGAGCATATGTCAAGGGTCCTGGAGTGTGTAGTCACCGTCCAATCGGACTCTGATCGGTGTCCTCCAAGCTAAATCTGGGGAAGCTATCACCGATATCTGGGCCTTCTTTCTGGGGAAGCATGCTTGATTTAGAAACTACGACAGATTCTGTGAGGTGATCCGAACAGTGCGTGTTGCCAAGGGCCCATTTGCCTTGAATCACATGACGTCGCAAGCTATAACAGGATGGTTTCCCAGCACAGACGAGGAAGGGTGCCCTATTACTATTAAGGTAGCTTTGTAGGTAATTGTCAGGCTTCAGCAGAAATTCGTGGGCTTCCAAAGTGCACATTTTTACTTCAGAACACCCTTGAAAATTGAAATGACTAATTTTTCCATCGGTTCTATATATTACAAGGCCGTACGTTGGCCGCACGAGACTTGTACGGGAATATCAAGTGATATTAACGCAAAGCGATTATAGCATATATGTATACTGAATTTGCTCTCATTCTATGTGCGAGAGAACGGCTTTCATTGTCAGTTGATGTGCTTGAATCAAGCTTCATTGAATTTTTCCTTATTTGGAGTTCCCACATCCAATGCTTTCTGCAGGGTAAAATGTCTGCAGTTGTATATTTTGCCACACGTTAAAATTACAACTCCACCTTTTATTCAATGACGCAAACCATACGCCAACAAAATTATACGAGGCAGGATGTAGGGCGGAAGGCCGCAATGGATGCCGGGTGCGCCAAGTATAGGATACTTGGCATGACTGACCATCGGACCCCCACCATTCGGTCACCCCGTAATTCTCGCTCGTTTTTGGCTTAATCTACGCTAAAATTAATACATGAGATCCAGTACATATTAGCATTCTATGATTCCCCCCCTCTTACTCCAAAAAAACAACCGCCGGCCTTGAAACAATGGAACTTGAAGTGTCGATTATGTACGGAGATACGGAATTTACTGAATAACTATGTAAAGGCTCCACCAAAATAATAAAAGGGTCTTTGGAGTTTGAAATCTCGTATTACATCAGTTACGTGTGATTTGATCGCCGCACTGATGAAAAATAGGTCATTTCAATGGGTTCAAGAAGTAAATATCTGCTGAAACTTGAGAAATTATCTCCTAATACGGCACCCTTTCCTCGCTGCGCTGGGACTGATATGGCTCATCTCAAATCGGTCTTTTGTCATTTGAACAGAAAAAGGAATCGACCACCCCACGTGACCCCAGCGTTACAAACGTGACACTGATCTTTATCGTGACATTACGTCGTAACTTCCAACCATCCATAGGCCTGCAAGACAAATGACTTCGGTGTCACCATTTTCAAGAGGCTCTGCGTTTGAAGATTCCCTTCTCTCGGCCAGAGAGCAAACTGTATGTCGTCGGTTCGTGAACCACCCTATTCCCATGATGACTATAGACAAACTTTTGTTTTGATTTCCAGATTGAAGAGATGTACAGTGTACCAGAGAGCTTTCTGGAAATTGAGGTGAGAAATCCACAAACTCATGGTAAGTTTCCATTTATCCCCAATGCAATCTGAGCCTTCATAACTCATTCATTATGGATCTAAAATAGGATTTGGAAGAAAAATGTACACGGATTATGAAATTGTCTGTAGGGTCTGTCCCATGTTCGTCTTCTGCTCGCGAGACTATTCCCCTTACCCAGCTATCTTCATAGACCAACATCCCTGCTTTCAAACTTCGACACTCTCTCGTCAGACGACGCTACTCTGACTTTGAAGCATTCCGTGACATCCTGGAGCACGAATCTACCCGAGTCAACATCCCCCCTCTACCTGGCAAGGTCTTTACCAATCGTTTCTCGGATGAGGTGATCGAGAGTCGGAGAGAAGGCTTGGAGAGATTTCTGAGTGTTGTTGCAGGTCATCCGTTGCTTCAGGTATTTCTTTTCCTTTTTATCCATTATCTTACCTGGGTTGGATTTAAGGATTTCGGAACTTACTCTTATATCTCAGACAGGGAGCAAAGTGCTCTGCGCTTTCCTACAAGACCCCGCCTGGGAGAGGGTGCAATGGATGTAAAATAAAGGTTCTTTGCGATGAATAAGCGGTTGATGCTTGTGTTTGTATGACTTGTCGTTGTGACAGAGCGGTTTAGGGATCGATTTCTGTTGTCCAATTACGTCCTAGTTGATCGATGATCAACTATGGGATGATATGTTTATTGAGCGCCATCGACTGCTCCTCGTTATTCTGCCTTACTCTTCCTTTTTTTTGTTCTTCACGTTGTTTACTTCGTTCCTCTAGTCCAGTTTGTTCTGGTGCATACGTCCTTGTAACTTATATCTTCATGATTGTACGTGGCTATCAACGATCCATTCCCACCACATTTCACTCGATACTTGATTTAGTCACAGAGAAGACGGAACGCATTTGACTTCGGTGCGTCTGACAGGCGTGGAACCATCTTATTGTAAACATTTGTGTCTGCGAGAAACATGCTGATACAGAACTACCGAAGAAAAGATCTAGGACAGTCGAGACCTAAGCCTATACCCTCAAGCTACAGATGTTTCAATGAAACCAGTTCAATGAACGCATAGGGCTATGCCTCACACCCGCCTTCGTACAGCTGTGTTACTACCTACTAAGGCCTGAAGGCCTGATGCCTTGCTAGTTAAAGGGAGATGGCGATTGGCGAACACGTAATGACGTTGAGGTTTCATCAGAACACCAGATGCGTGAGGGAAGAGAACTCGAGGAGACTCAGGTGAAGAGCTTTAGTCAAACGCCAAGGGAAAGGAAAGATTGGTTCAAGGACATGCATTGAAATAGGATAGATATAGTGTTTGTTCGGTACCATAAAGACGGTTCGATTTGTCGAAAATATTTCGACAGTAGGGAGGTATAGAGCCTATGTAATCCATATCTTGATGATCCCATTCCTTTTCGAAGAGTTTCCACAGTTAAATAAAATTTATAATTGTCCTCATAGAGTCGTCAGCCTCATTCGCACCGCAGATAACCATTAATGGAGTCATGAGGTGATGTGCCATGGAAATAAGCTTTCATATACCGTCCAAACCAATTACACTGCCTTGAAAATCAAGTGTGAGAATGATAAGAAGTGTGGTTAAGATACCTACCGTACTATGAGACCGAGGTTGGAGGCCCAGACTTGAAAGAGGACTTTTGCGTGTTAAACTTTGGGAGAATCACAGGCTGCTGCAGTATACTTTACAGAGAGAACGAACCTCTATGGGGAACTGAGTCTGTATAGTATGACCTTGGACTAGTAATTAGTTAAAAGAAAGACGAAATCAGTTTTATTGGAGGTTCCGAGAACGAAGAAATGGAGTCTTACAGAAGCCCCATCAGGAAAATGTCTAGGACTTGTCTACCAGTATATGGAGAGCAACCAAGTCTCTGTAGCTCCCAGTAGTAGCTAGTAGACTGGGTAGACAAGTCTCCTACCTGGCTACTGAGTCTATCAAGGTCTATGCAGCAAGTAGTGTTGCCTGATGCCTAGCCTGATAAATGTATTTAAACGGAGAATGACGTTGTTGAGCCTGAGGTACAAATTGTTACCCAAGCCTCGTCGTTGGTCCTAGGATGATGTTACCTGGTGTTTCTGCCAAAGGTGCCGATTTATAGCGCTATAGAGGTTGGTCGGAGCCGTTGACCACATTGCACCGTACAAGAAATGGAATACCAAGGTCCAACAATGCAGATCTTGCTGAAACAATCTAGCCCACCCGTAAGGACGCAGACTAATTCATGACCGAGTAGAATTTGGAAATTCGCAGCCAAAGAAAGCATTCATGGTTGTCTTAGCCTTCACAGGAACTTGGGAGGAGGTAAAACGAGTACGTAGCTCTGTTGCTGCAGCTGATGTGACAAGAGAGTTCTTCAGAATGGTCATCCACGCCATCTTATGGCTCGTGGGACTAGTATGAAAGTTAACTGACTCCTTGATGGTGTCAGAGCTCCAAAGGTCATTTTATGAACTCGTGGGTTTGACTTAGCAAGTTCGAATAGCCCATAGGATGGAGAAATTGGCAGGCAGATTCGTCAGCGGAGTGTCGCTATCATGGCCTTGACAGTCGGACAGACTCGGACTCAGCCTGCGAGGAAAACCAAACCTAAGCAGTGAAAAAATCTCTCTTTGTTCATTGCATCATGCCGATTCGAAATATTCATCGGAGAGTGTTTTCCATTTTGAATGAATGAATATTCTCATCAAGGTGCACATATGCGTCCTTTCAATACTAGCACATAGGTAAGTCGACTCTAGGCTTTCTCATTCATCTGACTGCCCGTTTCTCATGCATATATGCACTCCATTCTGCGCCAACAGCGTCCGGCGTCGCGCTCATGAATGGTGAGTGACCCAAATTCGACTATTTCAAGTTACCATGGTTGATAATTGGGAATGTATAGCTGCGATGGCTTTTCTGCCCTTCTATTACCAGCTATCAATAATCAATCATGAAAACGGGTCCGAGCGCGGGGTTAATATGTTGCTGGTCTATGGGATTAATGGCTTCAGGATGGAACAGAGAATCATAGATATTTACAGAAAGTCATAGATTTAATTGAGGCAATATAAAAATTTGCTACATACAGACAATTGACAGAAAACGGCCGAGAAATGCAGAGATTTCCATCATTCATGCTGCAACGGTCATTTTCTTGCCAGAAAAATACAGATCCTCACGGAAAAGGATGGACAAAATCCGACTTGATCGGCGACTTTCGGGATCGACGCTAATCTCCGTTATTTGCAGCTGAGAAGCAGAGTTGATTTTCACTCGGCCTCAGCTGTCAAGCCAGAGTAGGCGTGTCCTTGACAGAACCATCTTTCGTTGTACTTAATTGGACCCGTGGCATGTAATGGATCACTGCTTGATGGTCTGGGAGCAATCACAAAGATAGCAACATACTTATTGACATCTGCGTGTCTCTTTGCTTGACGCAACCTTCTCATCCCCTGTAATTGTTGTGGTCGACTCTCATTTCCACCCAGCTGAGCTCTCGTGAATGTCTTATCGCTTCACAGTTGTCATCAACGATATTCAAGAATTTGGGACAAGTCTCCAGGCCAAGAATTGAATTCATCTTCTTCCCCTTTCTACAACCATAGCACATAGCAAGGCAAGCATTTCCTCCTTCCAGAAGGTTCTTCTTGAACTTTTTCTTGTCTAATGCTTCTGTTATGACCATAAAATGGCCAAACAGGTTTCCTGATTCTCGAAATTTGGATATCCAATGCGGCCAATCTCGAATCCTCAAGCTGGATCATCCTCAGATATTGAACTGCCCATATTAACTTCACACGCACGGTCCTTCCAACCTCCACTTCATGGACAGGTGTCTTCCTCGAGTCCAATCGCGGAAACAAATCCTGAAAATCGCACAGTGAACCCGGCTGCTGTGGTTGATGAGATAGAGCCACCCATTCCCGCTTACTTTCCTCCCTCGAATCATATCCCACCAACATTATCTTTCGACGCTGGCCTTCTTGAATACACCCGAATGCATGGACATTCGGAGATACCATTGTCTCCTCGGCAGCGAGAAGACGACAGATCTTCAGTTCAGGCGAGCGAGGCGCAAGCGGACGCACTTCCTTCCTACAAACTAGACAATCCCCCTGTCTATTCCCGCAGGCCTACACAACATGAATTACAGGAACCAAGTACATGGCCTATGCTTTGCTTCAAACTTGGTTTTGGTACGTTCTTCCACCAAATTAAATGAAATTCGAGTAAATTCATCCTCCTCCCTTACATCTTTTGGCAGTTTTTCCACTTTTCTGGCTCTGCGGGGGTCTTACATTAATTTCGCCCTCAATATCTCCAATCTTTACGCCCTGGTTTCGGGATTTCGTGCCTGAATCTGAGTGTGACGATAACTTCCAGACGGAGGCGGATAAGGAAGCGTATTTGGCGCGCTTTCGTGCTGCGGAAATAACATGGGCAAAGAGGTGTTCCATTGCGTTCACCTTGGTGCTGGGTTTTGTAATCGCCATTGCCGTCACAATTATTGCTATAACGAAGGTTTCTTGAGAGAACTTGAAAGATCTTCTTTATCTTTATGTATGTCGATATATTTTCTGACACCTTCCTTTTCGTATTTCTCTCTCTTCCCCGCGTTGCTCTTTGAGCTGGATATGTTATCGGGCTATGTATAGGAGATGTATGTAACAATCACTTGTCTTGGTAAAACTATGAAATATTATGGAACGGCATGCGAGCATTTGAGAAAATAGAAACTGCAGAACTGGTGAGACTGAGTCACTGATATCATAAATGCAGAATGTGATCTATGTCATGGGTGATGTATACTACTGTACAGTCTTGTCGGCTTACATACACCTGTCAAGCTCCTGTAGCAATGACAGTGGACAGTTGTTTTGCCATAGTATTGGCTGCTGCCTGGCAGCCTCCTTCGGTATCCATATCATAAGAAGGGGATTTTTCAATAATGGCCAGTAATACTTCTCTTAAATTTTGCCCTTCACCGTCCTTCATCCCAGTCTCCTTGAGGGAGTACCATTCTGATCCTGGGAATAATTAAATTATATATTAGATAAGGAACTCACTTTGATGACCATGCAGGGTAACCATAGTACTGTATGGTCTTAGCACTTTAATTTCCAATATCTTTCCACGCCGCTTAGTTCCATCGTTGTACAAGAACCTAATTTGGTTTAATCAGAAAATTATAAGTAACCATATAGAATACTTACCCATATGCCAGATTTTGTGCAGTCTCCCATAGGCAACTCCGATGATGATGGTGATGACAGTTGTTACATTCCGTCACACATTACTCCAGTCCAACTCCGTCAGAGTCATTTCCGGTAGTCCATACTCTGTTCCAGTACTTTCCCTTGTCTCCGACTCTACTCCTCCTACGTCCGACTCCGAGACTTCTCCGTATCATTCCGACTCTTCCGACGATATCCCAAACCCCTTACCACACCTTTGTCATAACAACTATTCTTTTGTCATCACTTTCCCACTATCAGTCAGCACACTAGCCATGGATTATTCACCTAAGAATGCAGGACCTTTTCCGGGAGCAGAACGCAGCACTTATATTTATATTCTATATTTCGGTTGCAATTCCTTTTATATTTAAAGTACTTGAACTTGTATGTTTTCCCTTAGTTCGAATATCAACTTAGTTTCCTCCTCCTAGTCATCCTCTAAGTTCCCGCAACTTCCGGTTCCACTCCATTCCGTTCTTACTCCGAAATTAGGACATGAAGGTTTAGGGTAGCACAGCACACATGCTGAGGCTGTAGTCCTTTCCCGTTCCGTGGTTCCGTTCCGATCAGACTCCATCCGATCCGGTTTTACTCCGACATTTTCCCTTTGTTCTAAACTTAACAACAGTTGATCTCCATCATATGGAGTCTGCTTTTAGTCATGCACCCCAAACCATAGTAAAAAAAATGATTATGTGTTGTTCCCATGGTCACATCATTTTCACTAATTACTATTGCCGCTAACGTGTTATCGGGAAGATCAGACACATTGGATGTCTCAAAACTCCCAAGAGAAGCCCTTCAAGTACAGCAGTCCCTCAGGATGGAGGATATGCTGCAAAATTATCCAAGAAAGACACCCTTTCAGACCTCATGACTATCAACTCAATGGAATCACACATACATTGGACAGCAAGACATAATTGTGATGTCAATGAGAAAGTAGCCTATATATCATGACATTTCAGGTTTACCTATGCCACCATTCCTATCAGCAAGCTATGAGACAGAAAGATATTAGAAACTTCCTGTGATGTAAGGGCAGATAGTTTACATATTTGTATATCTGATCAGCAAATATGGCTTCCAAACATTGCGGCACAAATGAAGCCAACACCCAAGCCAAGATAAGAAAGGCCACCAACTCCGGGGGCTGAAATGATATGTCTTGGCAAAGAATTCTTGAGGATTCAATGGATCAATTGAGGAATGGAGATGGAAGGAAACTCAGATGAACCAGCAAATGTGGTGAACATGGGGTAAAATATACCTGCAGTTTCAAATTTGATCAATTAGCCACGCAATAGGCAACTTCCATACATTAGTACACTGACCATAAGTGCTACAAATATAATATCAGCATCAATCAAAAAGAAACTACTCAGTGTCTCACAAGGCCATGTAAAGACTCAATACAAAGCAGATCAAGCTTCTAGAGAGTAGGACTATGGGACGTGAAAGGTTGAGCCAAAGGTTATAGAGTCTTCCATGCTCCTTAAGAAAGGTAGGTTGATTAGACACAGTTTTCTCAAGATTGCCAGATTTTGCTGCCCTTTTTTTTTTTTACAAATGACAGATGCATATGTCTCTCATAGGAGGGGAATGGCGATGACAGATGCTACACCACATACAGCTTGATACAAATATTAGATGATGAATGTGTTGTGCTGAAATAGAAAAGATAAGACTAACTGGATATCACAATAAAGACCCACTTTACTAATATGCCTTTATTGGTGAGGTTACAGCATTCTTGCACAGTCAATTATCAACAATCATTTTGTGGCATTCATGATCATGATGCATAGCTGTTGTAGATGTGTCTGAGTTGATAATAGTACTCAACAAGCTCAAGATTCAAAGTAATGCCAGTATTAATGTGCCATCCATTACATAGCTAGATATATGCAAGCTACAGTGTACACCTCAACGTCTCCATTGACTAGAAATCTCCAAAGATTTGAACACATCCTATGAAACATGAGAGCTAAATCCCTGGAAATATTAGGTCATAAGTGAACGACGAGTAGCTAGGAGCCTAGGACCATGGGATTAGTAGTACTATTCAATCGTTCTTTTGTCCTCAAAGAAAAAGCAAGTGAATTGCATGTGGACAGTCACCCATTTTATGTGTGTAACTGATACAGTAAGATGATAGTAACAAAGTCCCAGGGATACCCACAATGAACAAGGTGGGTTGACAAGGCCTCAACTAATAATATGGGATGTACTGAACTGTATGCCTGAGGAGACGGAGAAGCTGAGCATCCAAATAAGGAGATGAAAAGTAGCCACATCCCAAGCTCATTCAAGCAAGTGGTGTGGTGGATGGTAGGCAAGTAGAACTAGATGACGCCCAGAGCCATAATTCAAGAGGACCAATTAAACTTTTGCCCCCCCCCAAAAAAAAACTCAAAAGATCCAGTTCTTCCAAACCATATCATATAGCAAGAGTTAGAAGTCATACTCTCAGACCACTGTCTGGCAGAATGGAGGTCATGGTATTTAAGCTTGTGTGCTAGGGCCATGCAAATCCTAGAGTAAATTTCATGAGGCCATGGCCTTGTGAATTGCGCACGCAAAAATGCATGATGAGAGCGAAATCTATAAACTCCCTTCCACTAGCATTAACTTACCTTGAGAGGAAGGTCTTTGCTGTGATCCACCAGATCTGATCAGATCTGAGCAGATTTGGCAGGCATTCTGAGCAGAATGCAAACTATATACCTCCCTAACCTTAATAAAACCCTAACCAAACCTTAACCCAAACCTTAACCAAACCTTAACCAAACCTTAACAGAAGTAGCTGGTGGGTCTCTATTTTCTCAGATCCACTTGGATCCACTCAGAATCCAAGCAGAATCTGAGCAGAACTGAGCAGAACTGGTCAGATATAACAATTCTGATCAGATCAGATCAGATCTGGTGGGGGACAGAAAAGTACTGTTGAGAGGCCTTCATGCAGGCACAGACAAAATGGTGACTTTGGCAAGTGTGCTTCTCAAGTTTGAAAAGTAGGTCATTTCTGACTGACAGCTGTAATTTCTGTCTGGATCAAGCAGGACATGTGACTAAGTGAGGCAGCATGTACATGCAAACATTTTAATGCTTACTGTAAAGTGGATGGTTCTTTTTCCACCACTCCATCATCCAATGGTTCATTGATTTGCAACATGATCCTGCAAGTGAATAAAAGGCTCTGAAGTTGAATGGGCAGAGTGGATGATGAAAGCTACTGCTCCTTGTGTTGGGATCTCCTATTGACACTGGTCCAACCTCTCTATGATTTTGCTTTAGTAAAGAGCAAGAACCCCTTTATACACAATGTGGTTTTAAAAAGCAGAGAATGCATCCTGCATGTTAGTGAGTGGACTGCGCAGTAAGTGCTGGCCATGCTTGGAATTCTGCGCAAAAGCTACTGAGCATGGCAGAAATGAACATTGGAAATGAGTACTCTTGTGATTGTGATGAAATTGTGACAGAGGTGACAATTGAGTGGCTGTGAGCTTTCTGCACACAGAACATTCACTTCAGCAAATACAAGGCAAATAATATTATTTCTCACAAACCTCAACTCTACTACTCCAGTAGTAACTATTCCTAATTCTACTACTCGAAGCAAAAATGGAGGATGACACGTGAAAAATACAAGCATTTCTGAGACCATGCAAGAATAATCACAGACATGTAATTTGGATCCAGGCAAGTGTAACAACATTATCCTTATCTTTTTCATCTATTATCTTATCTTGCAATCAGATCTTGACTTAAGGGAACAGTGGTCAGTGATGTTTGGTTATAAAATCAACATCCTCAACACTCAGTGATCCCATCCAGGCTCCTCTAGTTGAATCCATCGCTAAGAAGCTAACGCAGCTCCATACCAAAGTTGTGGCAGAAGGGGGTTTGAAATGATGATAATACCTTTCCCATCCTCTCTGATTCCAACATTGACACCAGTTGTCTTGTTTCTTCATCCTTGCCCCTGCCATCAACACATCTCATCCAGCAATGACAGCTATCTTATCCACAATGAAATAAGCTCAGAAAGGGTTATGCAGATATGAGAGGGAATTGAAATGTCCAGTGTTTGGAAAGAGGCTTGTGATGTGACCATTGACAGAAACAATCAAATCTTTGATCACAAGGAGCGAGCTTACAGAACAGGTTGAGTTAGCATTGGATGCTTTGGAGGTATGCGATCAGCAGGATGTCAGCTGTCCAACTCTCATTATTTGTGTAACAGCAAGAGTACGGGCTTTTGAAAGAACTTAGTCCCTTTCCCCCAAATGATTGCATCTGCATATAGGACTCTGATGGCTGAAATTGTGCAACCTTGTCTTGATGCAACTCCTTACTCTCATTAAGAAATATTGACACAAACATAACTCCCTCATCTTGTCAGTATATAGAGGTTTGATATCCCTTCAACCACACTAGGATGACCTACTCCTGTGATGGGGACCGAACCAGGTGGAGGATAAGAATGAGCTTAAGGAAAGGCTCCTTGTTTTTTGTGTACTTTGTTTACGCAGCTTCCCAGAGTTTCTAGCTGACTTGAAGTTGGGAATGATGACAAGAGGATCACAGTTTCAGTGAGTGTTGTTTCCCTTTCTCTGTTGCAAAACTCATACCAATATTTTTCTGTCAAATATATCAAAAAGATTCCAAGTGTTCAAACTGCCGTTGAGACTGCCCTCCATGTACTTGGAGATGGAAATTGGAAGATGAGGGTGTGCAAGTAAGTAGGTGTTGAGATGAACAAAGTAGATCATTCAATTTTGTTCATAAGTTGCACACTCTCACCTGCTCTTTTCAAGCTAGAAGGGTGATGATTACTGCCATCAGTAGTCTGATGTCTCTTTCTCATACCTCACAACATTCTGCTTTTGGATCCATCTTTACCCTTAGTAGCATATCTTACTTGCAGCTATGCCTCAGCAACCCTCATCTCGCTACTTTCATCCCACAACCCACCCAAGAAGTACTTAACTCCAATCTCTGCATCACAAAATATCCTACTTTTAGCTCCAACTTCTCATCCTTAATGCAGGCCATTTTGGAAGATGCTAGAGACAAGAAAAATTGGGCAGTAGCAAAGGAAAAATTCACATATTATTTGATCTGTTAGATGGGGTTATCAAACAACATAAGTTGGTGGTAGATGATGTTGAGGGAAGATATATGATCAGAGATAAAGTTGCCAAGATTGTCATACCTTCATTCCAGAAGTTTATGCAGATAGAAAAAGCAATGCCTTATATTGCCATAAAGATGAATGTGATTATGCAATGGAAATAATGTCCCTGCACTGTCAACAATATTCCCAACAATATCTTTCATCTTATTGAACCCCTCTTGAGAAAGAATGTTGACATTCCAAGCCCTTTCATTGTGGGGGTAGAAGACTTGGACGGTGAGGCATCATTTGGCTTGAATGATGCAACAGCACTGAGCCAACCTTCTATCTCCCTGATAGCTGCTCCAATCCCCTCCTCTGATTGCAATTTGTAATGTGGAAATGTATCAAGAAGCTCAACTAGGGTGTTGCAAACAGTTGGGTTGGTTTGGGTTTGCCAATTCTTAGCTTTAATTAGGATCCATTCTGTTTCTGAGAAAAAAGTAAGTCATTGAATTTATGCATATTGACAACAACTTACAGATGTGTTGGTTACAAGAGGCCAACTTCATGCATGATGAGGTATTTGGTGCAAAGCTAGGGAGGAAAGATTCAGAAAAACTATTTGTAGTTCATGTTAGGGGACACCTGACTTCAACCTAAACCTCAACCTTAGAATGATACACCCCGCCTTTCTGATGACCTCTGACCCTCCATCCAACTCCACTTCCGTCACCGGTTTACTCTGGAACCCTGTAGTTCCACTCCAACTCCAATCCTCCGGTTCGCTCTGTCTTTTATCTCTATTTTTCACATCACACCACTTCTTATTTAATTAATTAATTATTATTGTATCATTCCTTTATTTATTTTATATCTCCATTATGTCCATATTAGTACTTAAACACCCACAGCCTAGCAGGGATCCCCATCCTTTCCTCTTTGGATCCCCTGCTAGGTAAGTCACTTGTAGATATCTTTTCTGAAATATTATTAACTTTGGATCCCCTGCTAGCTTGACTAAGTCAGCGTCGCAGTTGCCCTAACATTAGGAAAGGATCATCCTTTAACGGACTGAGTCCGGTCCACACAGTGGAACGATAGTCCGATTTACAGCCCCTGATTTGGGCCAATCAGACTCTGTACACTCCCAGACCATGGCTCCCTCCTTGTCTTCACAGCACGCATCTCCAAGCAGCTCCTTCCTATCAGCCATGGACGATGAACGCACCGCCCAGCTGGAAAGAAAAGTCATCCTATTGCAAGCTCGGGACATCAAATACCAAAACAGATTTGACCGAATCATGGAGACAATCGACCGACTCATTCCAAATGTACAATCACCTGTACCACAACAAGAGGTTCCCCCACAAACTGAAAACATACCCCGGATGCGCTCTGCAAGGCTGGCATTCCCAACAGAGTTTGATGGAGAATGATCCAAAGGAACAGCATTCCTTCACTCCTGCCAAACATACATCCGGCTCTGTTCCAACAAATTCTCGGACGAGCAAACAAAAATTATCTGGGCCATGTCCTACATGAAATCCAGAAGAGCATCAAAGTGGGCAGCTAGGGTTTTCTGATGGGAAACAGACAACCCTCAGTTGACCCGGTTCCTAGATTGGTCCGATTTCTGAGACGACTTCAAAAAGGAGTTCTGTCCCGCAAATGCGGACTCGGTTGCCATCAACCAACTAGAATTGACTGGATATTTCCAGAAAACCCAGTCCTTGGAAGAATATGTGGATGAATTCCAAGACCTAATCACGGATTCTGGATACACTGATCCGAAAACTATCGTAGTAAAATTCCAAAGAGGCCTGAATGCCCAGATTCAGAACTCCATTGCTACAATGGCTTCCGGAAGACCGTCTGATACGGATCCAACAGGATGGTCCAGAATGGCACGGACAATAGAGGAAAACCGAGCCACTAACGAGGCCTTCCAGTCAGCTTACAAAAGTCTGGCAGCAACCACTTCTCGACCAACTGGTACCACCACACTCCAATTCAATCTGTCAATACTGCCACAGAGGAACGCACACCTCGTACCAACTCCGGGAAACCTGGTACCTATGGACATTGACACGGCCTGAAAAGCAGGTTCTGTACCACTGTCATGCTTCCGGTGCAGAGGCATCGGACACATCGGCAGACATTGCAAAAAATGTTTCAACATCCAAACAATGACCAATGTCAAACTCCATACCCTCTTGGAGTTCCGGCTGGCCAAATATGACAAAGTACCTGATCTGGAACTGACGGAACCTTCAGAGAACGCTGAACACAAAAGTCAGACCGACAATTTAAAGGATTTTTGCCAAAACAGCAAGTGAACTGCACGCCCTCGCTGTCAACAACCAACTGGTTCTCTGTTTTACATGTAGATAGCATTAATGAAATAAACGAGACGGTTGAAAACATTTGAGTCGTACAAACATCAGAAATTCCAAAAAAAATCCGAGTGTTCCGACCCCGATGGGAAAGAACCCTCCCAAAAAAGTTCACTATTAACTCCCTTGATGCTGACTCTAAATCACTGGAACTCAAAGTCAGCATTGAGATGACCGACACTGGAGAAGTAAACTCCTTTCTGTCCGTAATAGACTCTGGAGCCAATGGAAGGTTTATTGACAGAGACTATGTCAAAACTAACAGGCTCACAACAAAGTCCCTGTCAAATCCAATTCTGGTATTTAACATTGACGGTACTCCGAACAAAGCCAGACCAATCACGGAAGTGGTTGATCTGATACTCAGGTACAAAGGACATTCCGAGAGATCCTTGTTTGCGGTCACTGGACTAGGAAAACAAACCTTGATTCTCGGACATTCCTGGCTTAAGATGCACAACCCGGAGATCGACTGGGCAACCGGAGAAGTAAAAATGTCCCGTTGTCCACCCCGTTGTTGTTCGGAATGCAGGAATGAAATCTGAGAAGAATGAAAAATTCAAAAGGTGGAAATACGCTGAATTGAAAAATGTTTGACTGGCCCACTTCCGGCTCATGTAGAGGATTGTGATGAGGATGATGAGGAGGAAAGTAGCCCAAACCCTGAATTTGAGGATGGCAACAGAATATTTGCCACTGGCCTACTACCACTGCAGGCAGATATCCGAGCCACCTCCACCATCTCCCAACGTCTTGCAGAAGCTTTCCAGCGCAACACACAATCCGAAACAAAAGAAGGAGTTCCAGATTATCTCCATGAACTTGATAGTGTTTTTGCCAAAGAATCTTTTGATATCCTACCTGATCTGAAACCTTGGGACCACACAGTAGAACTTATTCTGGGAGAAAAACCATCAGGTTGCAAGGTCTATCCTCTAGCTCCGACGGAATAAAAGGAACTTGACGTGTTCCTCCAGGAGAATTTAAACTCCAGACGCATCCAACCTTCCAAATCTCTGATGGCATCTCCGGTTTTCTTTATCAAAAAGAAAGACAGAAGTCTTCGGCTTGTTCAGAACTATTGAGGCTCTCAACACGATCACCATCAAAAACAAGTACCCACTTCCCCTCATTTCGGAACTGATTACCCAACTCCAGAGCGCTAAATATTTCACTAAGCTGGACATCCGATGGGGTTTTAACAATGTCCAAATGAAGGAAGGAGAAGAATGGAAAGCGGCTTTCCAAACCAACCAGGGATTATTTGAACCCCTGGTTATGTTCTTCGGCCTCACCAACAGTCTGGCTACTTTTCAAACAATGATGAATGACATCTTCCGCAAACTCATAATGGAAGGGGTTGTAGTAGTTTACCTTGACAATATCCTGATATTCACGGAGACACTAGAGGAACACAGGTCTGTAACTTGGAGAGTACTGGAACTTTTATGGAAGCATAAACTCTTCCTAAAACTGGACAAGTGCAAATTCGAACAAACCAAGGTGGAATACCTCAGAGTCATAATATCTCATAACTCCATTGAGATGGACCCTGTAAAAGTTGCTGGAGTAGTGGAATGGCCAATTCCAACGAACAAAAAGGAAGTCCAGTCATTTCTAGGCTTTACCAACTTTTACGGAAGGTTCATCCAAGACTTTTCTCATCATGCCCGTCCCTTGTTTGATCTCACCAAAAGTAACATTAAATGGAGATGGAATATGGAAGAGCAGTTGGCGTTCGATTCTCTCAAGAACCTGATCACTTCAACCCCGAATCTAGCCTCTCCGGACAACTCCAGGCCATTCCGCATTGAAGCGGACAGTTCCGATTTTGCAACCGGAGCTGTACTCTCCCAACAATCCCTCAATGATGAGAAATGGCACCCAGTCATGTTCCTGTCTAAATCCTTATCTCCGGTCGAACGGAACTATGAGATCCACAACAAAGAGATGCTAGCGATCATCCGAGCCTTAGAAGAGTGGAGACACTTCTTCGAAGGAGCGGAACACAAGTGCGAGATCTGGACTGATCACAAGAACTTGGAATACTTCATGACAGCCAAAAAGCTCAATTGGAGACAAGCCCGTTGGTCATTGTTCCTAGCCCGGTTTGATTTCCTCATGCACCACAGACCAGGCAAAAGCATGGGAAAACCGGATGCCTTGTCCAGATGAGCAGATCACGGAACCGGAACTGGTGACAATGACAACATCACACTCCTAACTCCAGGCTTTTTCACGATTCGGGCCTTAGAAGGACTGGAAGTCATAGGAGAAGAACGAGATGTCTTGAAAGATATCTGGAAGGGTACCTGTGAAGGTGTAAAAGAAGAGGCCATAGCTAAAGTGGTAAAGGAGTTTGAAAACCACTCACACGCAATCCGTCCGATCGGCAGAATGGTCTCATGACAACGACATCCTCTCCTTCCAAGGAAAAATCTACGTTCTGGACATGTTTGACTTGTGAAGACGGATTGTATCCCCCTGCCATGACACCCTAATTGCTGGGCATCCGGAAGATGGAAGACCCTCAAACTCGTATCCTGAAACTATTGGTGGCCACAGATGTCCCGATATATCAGAAAATATGCCTCAACCTGTGACCTGTGTCTTCAGACTAAGGCTCAAAGACGCCACCCAGTCAGTGAACTCCATCCCCTCCCGATTCCGAATGCTCCATGGGACACAATTAGTGTGGACTTCATAGTGGAACTTCCGGAGTCTTCAGGATACGACTCGGTAATGGTAGTAGTTGATTTGGTCACCAAACGAGCTCATTTTGCACCAACCCTTACTACCACCTCTGCATCCGGAACTGCTTGCCTTTATATCCAACATGTCTGGAAACATCATGGACTACCCCAGAGAGTGGTATCAGATAGAGGACCACAGTTCATAGCGGAATTCACGTGCGAGCTCTACCAGATCCTCAGAATTAAGTTAGCAGCCACTACCGCCTATCATCCGCAAGGAGACGGCCAGACGGAACAAGTAAATCAGGAACTGGAACAGTATCTCCGACTCTTTACAAACCAGCGACAAACCAATTGGGCCAAACTCCTTCCCCTTGTGGAATTCCAGTACAATAATCATGTCCACTCCGCCACACAGCACCCACCTTTCCTCCTAGACTCCAGACAAATCCCCCAAATGGGTTTTGAACTGAGCCAACCGGAATCCCAAATGGAGTCCATTAATGAATTCACAGAACGAATGTGGAACACCCTAGACAAAGTGAAAGCAGCACTGGTCAAGTCTAAAGACAACATGGCAAAGTATTATAATCAGAAAAGGACTTTGGCACCAGAATACAAACCGGGAGACAAAGTATACCTGGATGCCAGCGACATACAAACAATGAGACCATCCAGGAAATTGTCCCATTGGCACCTAGGCCCCTTTCCAATCAAAGAACAAGTCGGCAACAACACTTACCAACTCCAACTTCCCTTGTCCATGAAATAGTGCTTGAAAGTCCGGTTAGGTTTGGTTATTTGGTGCCCAGGGGCTCTAACTGAGACTGAGACTGGTTAGGCTTCATTCCCAAACCCAAAATAACCTAACCGGACTGAAAATAACTGACCAAAACCAGTTAGTTGCAGTTACTAACCAGTTAGGACCGAAAAAATGAAAAACCGGTTATAACCGGGCAAGACCATACATATTTCTCTCAATAAAAATTATTTCCACGCATCGTAGCTTTAAAATGAGCCCACGAACGCTAAATTTGATGAAGAATTGACAAAGCTATGATAATATTCTTGAAAGTCTACTTTTGGCCAATATTTTAAAGATTTGACCATAACTCAGTCAGACTTTTAGCATTTCTCACGTTTTTGGGTGCGTTTTAAAGGGGTATAATAGGGTCGTTTATAACCGGTTATTTCATTTTCAGAATCAACTAACCACTAACTGCGGTCCGGTCTTTTTGCGGTTAGGTCCGGTCCAGTCTTGGTTATTTTCCGGTTAATTAACCGGACTTTCAAGCACTACCATGAAATGACTCCATCCAGTCTTTAACGTAGTCAAACTGACTCCAGCCCAAATAGACCCAATCCCTGGAAGACGCATTCCAACTCCTCCACTTCCAGAAATCATTGATGGAGAAGAGGAATGGGTCGTCGAGGAAATCCTCGACAGCAGAGTTATAAACAGGAGGTTCCGATACCTTGTGAAATGGCAAGACTTCGGAATTGAACATAACACCTGGGAGCCTCAGGAAAACATACACGCCCCCGAATTAGTCGCGGAATTCCACAAGAAGTACCCCGGAGCTCCTAAGCACATCAGGATGGCCAAATTCGAACAGTTTCCTTTCATGCCGGGACGTCACCTACCAAAGGGGGGGATGGATGTTAGGGGACACCCAACTTCAACCCAAACCTCAACCTTAGAATCATACACCCCGCCTTTCCGACGACCTCCGACCTTCCATCCAACTCCACTTCCATCACCGGTTTACTCCAGAACCCTGTAGTTCTGCTCCGACTCCAATCCTCTGGTTCTTCCGTCACCGGTTGACTCCGGAATCCCGTAGTTCCGCTCCGACTCCGGTCCTCCAATTCACTCCGTCTTTTATTTCTATTTTTCATATCGCACCACTTCTTATTTAATTAATTAATTATTATCGTATCATTCCTTTATTTATTTTATATCTCCGTTATGTCCATATTAGTACTTAAACACCCCCAGCCTACACTGCTGGCACTGGGTGGTGTTTCCCTTAGAAAAAATTATTTTTAGAAATGTTTTGTCATTTCCAAATAATTTCTCTCATGAAAACACAAAAAGTATTTCTGAAGGAAAAATTCTAAAAATACATCAGGTGTTTCTCATGTGTTTCCCAAAGATAAATCTTATGTTTTTTAAAGGTTTTCCTTTCAGAAACAGTGGGGAAATACCTATTTCACCAATCACTAAGTGGAATAGGTGTTTCCCTGCTGTTTCTGAAAGGAAAACCTTTAAAAAACATAAAATTTATCTTTGGGAAACACATGAGAAACACCTGATGTATTTTTAGAATTTTTCCTTCAGAAATACTTTTTGTGTTTTCATGAGAAAAATTATTTGGAAATGACAAAACATTTCTAAAATAAAGTTTTTCTAAGGGAAACACCACCCAGTGCCAGCAGTGCTAGCAGGGATCCCCATCCTTTCCTCTTTGGATCCCCTGCTAGGTAAGTCACTTGTAGATATCTTTTCTGAAATATTATTAACTTTGGATCCCCTGCTAGCTTGACTAAGTCAGCGTCGCAGTTGCCCTAACACCTAGACCAATAGATCTTCTTGGATCAGGCATTATTATAAGGTTCCATGACTTTGAGGGAGGTGATTTGAGAGATTGCAGAATGTGACGGAGTGGGTTCATGGTGAGGCAAGTTGAGCTAGGTAACCAAAAATTGTCCTGGTACTCTTTAAGCACTCAAGCTCAAGTCTAGGAGAGAGGTTGGAGAGAGGGTAAGAAAGATCTTACATCAGTAAACTCAGGGATTTCCCATAGTGTGTCACAGTCATGTCACACAAAATTATAGTAGCCTATAATCATGTCACACAAAGTTATAGTTTCATATAGTATCCTACAGTCACATCACTATAACTATAGTGAATCATAGTTTCGTAGCGTCCATATGTTGCACACTGGTGCTGTCTAGCATAGTCTAGCTTTGTCACTGTGTCACATTAGAATACATCACACATTTTTGAGATTTTCATTATGTTAAATAAGCCAACCCTAAACAGAGGCCGTGCACAAAAACTAAAATTACTAAATATATAAGTTTAACACTTGTTCCCACCAAGCTTGTCACTCCATACCACCACCACTACCACCTGACACCAATACCACAACAGCAATAACAACAAATGGTGAGCATCTCGATTCTTGACAAACAACAATGATAATAAATGACAAAACAATGATGATGCTTATAGTGGTGACAACAACAACATGCAACAATGACAACAATGACATGCAACAACAACATGCGACTACAACTACAACAACTACAACAACTACAACAACATGCAACAACAACTATGACAACATGCAACAACAACTACAATAACATGTGATGACGACATGTGATGATGACATGTGACAACAACAATGATGACATAGTGCAGTGACAATGAGGTGCAGTGACAATTACAGTGTGTGATGACGACGACACATGTAAGCTCTTAATTTTCCCCTCTATCATAATTCGAGGTCTTTGCTGTGATCCACCAGATCTGATCAGATCTGAGCAGATTTGGCAGGCGTTCTGAGCAGATCTGCTCAGATGGTCAGATCTGAGCAGAATGGAAACTATATACCTCCCTAACCTTAATAAAACCCTAACCAAACCTTAACCCAAACCTTAAACAAACCTTAACCAAACCTTAACCAAACCTTAACAGAAGTAGCTGGTAGGTCTCTATTTTCTCAGATCCACTCAGAATCTGAGCAGAACCTGAGCAAATCTGAGCAGATCTGGTCAGATATAACAATTCTGATCAGATCTGATCAGATCTGGTGGGGGACAGAAAAGTACTGCCAGCAACAACACCAACAATGCTAACGACAACACCAACGACACCGATGACTTCATTTCTGACAGTCCAGGTTGAAGCTCTGGACCAACATTACTGTGAGTGTTAAACTTCACCCATCGCATCTTAAATATTTAACCATCATCTTTGATCAGACTATCCATCTACTTCAGTTTCCACTTTGGCAATCAACAATCTTGCTCTTGTAAGTGTTCCAACCCCTGGCATTTATCCAAGTGTTCAATAGCACATCACATCCACTGGATGTGATTTTTGTGCAAATACTTCTAATGGTTCTTTGCCTTTTGGTTGGATCCTTTAGCTTTCTTCAATGTATTTGCTTTCATGGGCACAGACGACAATGATGAGCACTGGTACTACCTTGGCCAGTATTTTTTTTAAATTTAAATTTAAATCTAATATAACATACTACAGACAAACAACAAACAATGAACCAAGGATGACAAGCACTTGTACTACCCTTGGCCAGTATTTTTTTTAAAATTTAAATTTAAATCTAATATAACCCAATACAGAAAAACAACAAACAACAAACACCAAAAATGGATGAACAAACATAAACAAATGACAACAAATGATTGAAACAAGGACAATGAATGGACAAATGCTGAGCACAACAATGACAAGCACTGGTACGACCTTTGCCGGTTTTTTTTTAGAAATTTAAATTTAAATCTAATATAACCTACTACAGACAAACAACAAACAACAAATGCCAAAAATGGATGGACAAACATAAACAAATGATGATGAGATGAATGAACATAAACAAACAATGATGAACAAAGACAAATGAAAGAACAACAACAATAGATGAATCAACTCCTTACTGGGGGAATTATCTTTGGTAAGTTTCTTATATTCTTGGCAAGCATTTTTTGAAATCAAAATTAAATTCTAATGTAGTATAGGACAGACAAATGATGACAATACATGAACAAGCATGGACACATGACTGCAAATGAACAAACAGAACACAAACAAATGAACAAAAAGTAAATGAACAACAAACAAACATGAACAAACAATGAAAATGAATGATGACAGCAAACAAATGAATGACTTCGACAGCAAGCTAAACAGGTACCTCGCCTGAATCCACGATGATAACATCAACAACAGGTTGATCACTGGACTTGCCAGCATTATTAAAGGGGATCATTTGACTACCAAATACCCATACAATCATTCTTAACATGGGTATTTCATTCAAATCATTCAATTTATTCTAACCTGTATAACTTTACTAATGGATCTTTCACTAGACACTGGCCCAGATGATGACTCGGATGCCAGAATGAGCCCAGAGCTATCCACACCCCGCCGCTGCCCCAGGTGGCAAATACATGCCTGCACAAATGTGTGGGGCAGGTTAGGTGCTTCTAGAGAAATAGTGCGGGTGTGGGAATCAAGATGAGAACAGATGAATGGCAATGGGTGAATGATGATGACAACAAACGAACAGCAACTGGAGACAGCAACCCCTTTGGGGTAGTTAATTTTAATTTTAATTTCTAATGTACTAAAGCTATGACAGATGAACAATGAATGATGACAACCACCATTTGGACCCAGCCACCACCTGTTTAGACAACCAACCACCACCGACTGTCTGCTTGGACCCACCTTTTATTTTATTTGATAGTAATAATTGTAATAATGTCATAATGAATTATATGGGGTTTTTTTTTCATTGGTTCAATGGTTTGAACTGGTTCTAGAACAGAACAGAACCGACAGAACTGGTTCTTTCAGTTCCAGTTCCAGTTCTGGTTCAGTTCAGCCAGGAACCTTTCGGTTCAATTCTCAGTTCTCCAAAAATGGTTGAAGAACCGAACTGAACCGAACTTTGGCATCACTAAAATTGATAGTGAAAAGATAGGAATGAAGAGACCATGATCATAGGGTGAGTTTCAGGCAGTAAAATCTAGAAAAACATCGCAAGTTTTGTGGTTAGCAACCGAAATTGATAGTGAAAAGATAGAAATGAAGAGATCATGATCATAGAGTGAATTTCACGGGATAAAATCAAGAAAAACATCGCAAGCTTTGGTCTCCTATTCACAGTGCTATACAAGTAAGCAACTGGAACTAGAACTGTGAGAACTATGGAGTATACATACAGAAATATGAAGATGTAATGTCTTGAGAAGCGAGTGTGGTACTGCATGCGCAGAGCACAAGGAAATTGATTATTGATGTTGAAATGATCTGTTTGCTGCCATTTGGTGCTTTGTTGATTGTTCTATGAAGTTTGAGACTCAGCCGTATCACCGACAACGGCCGTTTCCCACCGTAAGCCATCACTGTCAACGGTCCGTTACCGTGCCGTAACCGTACCGACAAAGGCCCACGGTACGGTAACGGCAGCCGTATCTCGGCATCCGTAAGCCGTAAGTACGGCAGCGGTGCGCAGCCCTATGTCACAGTAACGCTGTAAACATAAGAACCTTTATGGCTCTATGCCACTGTCCGGTGCTGTCCGGTGCCGGTCAGCTGACCCCGAATTTACTGACCTAGTGACGTTTTTGTACTCTCCATGTGGAGACGTCTTAGATTACTAAACTTTGTTGCCACTCGGCAACCTCGCAAGGCGCAATGTTGTGACAGGTTTGTGAATATCATCATGATCCATAAATCAGTACCTGATCCGGTTCACCTCAATCTAATTCTG
This sequence comes from Phlegmacium glaucopus, assembly GCA_015039465.1. NCBI lineage: Eukaryota > Fungi > Basidiomycota > Agaricomycetes > Agaricales > Cortinariaceae > Phlegmacium > Phlegmacium glaucopus. Next base: position 184,019 of record MU130579.1, read on the forward strand.
GCTGGTAACTCCGGTTCAGCATATCGACCCTATCTGCATATGTGATTTCGACTAATGTTACAATATATTCATACAAATCGAATTATGAGGTTGGTGAAACGCCCTTGGAACGTCCTATGGCAGCATTTCGGCCTCATTCCATCGAATCCTTCAAAATAACTGCCGAAACACCCACCCAAACGCCTTCTCATGGATGTAAAATATCCCTTGAAGCAAATAACTGGTCAATGTGTTGGCTACGTTAATTTCCTGGACACCATTAATGCCAATTTGCTGAGTTTCCGTGTTGATACCAATCACGAACAAGGCGTCCTTGGGCATAGAGATAATTGTCGCTGCTACAGCGGAGACTACCCGTAAAGGCGTTGCGCTCCCCACTTGGTAGACGACGCTGACGTAGTCAGGACGCTCTACGATTCCCCACTTTGTGGTCTCAACGATGAGGCGGCCGCTGTGCGTGGACTCATTGGCACGTGCAGGAGACTCGTCGGTAAGATCTTCAAACTTCGTCTGCCAGACGGCGGGGTCGTTGGGGTCGACAGGCGGTTCTGACTCACCCTCGGTTGGTTCGTGCGCATAGTCGCCTGGAACTCTGTCGGCAGGGTGCTCGACAGTGTCTGGCGCGACATCCATCTCGACACCTCCTGATTGAGAACGAGTGGGTGTGCCGACAAGCTCCCAAAGGATCTCAAGACGCGCACCGAGGCTGTTGCTGAAGAAATGCCCATATATTATTTATATTCATCGTATTAAAAAACAATTGGGCTCACGTTGGGAAGGCATGGGCGCCATACATCTTGACTTCGCCCATGTGGCCTCCATTCACGCTGGGATCGACGGTGAAGGGTGCTTTCTAATGATCCATATGCAAGTAAGGCCTGTGAATATTATATCTTACAAGCGTCTAACAGAGATAACTTACGCGTTCAGCACCCGCGGCAGTGTAGAGCGTAGCGCGCCACTCCTTTGCGGGATCAGGCGGCAAGAGGTTGAGGGCAGTGACCCTGAAAGTCATGCCTTTGGGGATTCCTTTAATGTAGAGCTGTTGTTTAATAGTTCCGACCATGTTGAAGACAATGAAACTTGACGATGAAGTAGGATTATGAGTACTGAAGCAGATATCAGAGTCGTATTTAAGTAAAACACTACTGCCCCTGGACCACTACTTTTTTTGGCCTCTGGAAAATCGCGAAATCGACATCCTCAAGTTACACGCATTCTCACATGGGTGAATGGTTTTAGACGGTCCGACGTTAGGCTCTCGAGACTCCCAGACCGGTGACGCCTTTCCATAAAGTAAAACCGTTTCAAGTCGATGTCGAGCGGTCTAGCTGAGTTTGAAAAGTTTATGTTTATCCTCCCTATGTTTAACATCATGACTTTTCCAACCAAGCGATCGCAGTCCAGCGGGCCTCTCATAAATGTGTCTCTTCTCAGGCAAAATTATTACTAGTATCGACTCTGAGGCATAGGCCTCCTCGGATAACAGAACTTGCTTCCGAGGTTTATACCGCGACCTTGGCATTCTTAGAAACCATCTATCTTCGTAAAGGGGCTCTAGGTTCAAGTCATCTGTTGGGAATCCCATGACAAGTCCACGGGGTGTCCAAATCTAAAAAAGGCGGCCAGAAGGGAGGACGACTGTAGAATCCCATATGATTTTCAGCCTTTCGGTGACCAGGAAACTTTGGGAGGAGGAAGAAACCCTTGATACCTGTCGCCACTCTCACACTGATCGTCTATCTCTTGGCATAGGATAAAGGTTAGCGAGAGGACAGCAGAACTTTGTTTACACCACATAACTATAAATTCATACAGCTTCTGACATCAATAAGCCATCTCATGTCTCGTGGTTTTTTAGGGTCTACCTGTCTTTGCCTCACAACCCCAGGTCGACTGGAGGCTGCTAAGCTCCAGCGCTCATCCCCAGGTCCGAAACATCGCATGCATATGTGGCGTTGGAGGTTACTCAACATCGGATTCTTCGTTGGAAGTACTGCTTGTACAAGGGAAACAATCATTCGACAGAAGTGGCATACTGGACTTTGGTAGCGTGATCTTCCTCCTACTAGCCATACACTGTCATGCTACATCATCCTTCCTCAGAATCATCACCAAGCTCACTTCCCAGACAATTCCATATGTGCCCTGAACTTTTTCCAACTCTAACAGCGCCACCCTGATTCTGTTTTTTTGGGTCACATCGGATTGTAAACCATCCACTCCTCCTATCGAAGGAAACAGTCACCACAGGGACTGGAGCCAACAACGATGACAACATTCCCAAAAAGTTGCTTAAATTTTTGAATAAATTTCTGGAGCTTATTTTAAAAGGATCGTCATGGTGCAAAAAAAAATAGGAGTCATTGGTCAGTTTCGTTGGCAGTATTACTCATGTTGCACCGTCCTTTAAGCTTTAACATCCACACAAGCATTCACATGATATTCATACGAAATTAGCATCAGATCATCGAAAGTGAATTAACGTTCAAACAGGCCCGCGGGTCGTTTAGTCAAGAAGTACTACTTTGAGCTCTTGGAAGATATCGATGCTCTAACTACTGAATTTTTTTATTTTTTTCTTGATATAATCAGCTGACAAGGTTTGGGACTCGACCAGCGAGCGAAGCTTAGTAGTAGAAGGGCTTGAAGTCGAGTGGGGTATTATTATACTAAGTACTTACGCAGGTTAAGTCTATATTGACCTAACCAAACATTGCTCTGACTTAACGTTATGTTCACTAGACGCACTTGCAGAACACTAGGTGGCGAATGGCGACCAGACCCCCATTGACAGACCTTTGGCCAGCAATAGATTAGAGTGGTGTCGTACATGTCCAGAAGTAGTGTAAAAGGGATTGGACCGGGGATAGACCCATAATGCATAAACCTCAATCATTCCTTCGACTTGGACTCAATGTCATTGAAGTCTTCGTTCTCTGACTACTACTCTCAATCTTTGCATTCTTCTTCTTCTTCAAACTTGAACTCCTAGTCCGATCCACAAAACCGCTACCCACACCCACACTACCACACACCAACACCAACACCAACACCGACGCCCCATCTACATCATCCACGTCAGGAAGCGGCACAGTCTGCAAGAAAGGTCCACGCAATAACCGATTTATCAGCTTTGGACTGAATGGGCGTTCAGGAAGTACGGGTGGTAGTTCGGTAGGTGTAGGTGCTATTGGAATTGAAATTGGAGTTGAAGTTGGCGGTTGGCGTTGTGGGCGATGGTGGTGGTGGGATGGCGTTGTTGTGGATTGTTATAGGAGGCGGGATGACGTTGATTAAAGGAGAAGATGGTCCCACCCGGCTGTTCGAGTGGGGTGTACGACCTCGAGATGACGAGAGGATTGAAGAAGGGTTATTAAGAGTGAGCGACTCCCGTAAAGTTGGAGTCGGAGTTGGAGTTTGAGCTTCATGTGTCATACTAAGTGTTGGCGAAATAAAGACTGTTGGGTGAATCGTCGTTGGATAATGAGTTGGAGATGATATCTGTAACGGTGGTGGTAACAATAGTGGTACATACGATGATCACGGGGGTGAAGATGAGGCTAATGACGAATCTAACTCCCAATTCTCGCCATTAACAGTAGGAGGACGTGCAGGTGAACCAAACGCCATAGAGGACATTGGCGTAACATACGCTCGTGGATGGTCAGTCGGCGGCGTAGGAGGTACAAATGACTGTATTGACAAAGGACGCGGCAGTGGAATAGGCGAACTTGGACTTGCCGATTTCGGGAAATTCTGCTCGTACCACGTCCCAGGAATCAAAGCAACAGGTAAAACCCAAGTAGCAGTTAATGTAACACCATACCCTTCCCAAGAAAGCAAAAAGAAAACCATCAACATTCAAATCTATCCAACCATCATCCAACAAACTCACCAATATCATGACTCTAATTGTACTCCAACTCCACGAAATCAACGACCCAATATAACCTAAAAGCGGAACCAAGCGTTGAAGTAGAATAAGATCAGGTCTCATAGGTGGTGGAAATACGTCAACAGGCAGGTTATTGAAAAACCAGGTTAAGGCTGTTGTTATCACCGCTGATTTGGCTGCTTCTAAGGTCTTGTCGCTTAAGATTTCGAAGATGGGTGGGGGAGACATCTGGTTGTTTTTTAGGGGGGATGAGTGTGTGAGAATGAATGGATGGAGGAGGTTTACTTACAGACGATAACCTCACCAGAAAGCTTGAACGGATATTTTTGACAATGAAGGAACCCAAGCCGCACGTATACTTTTTTGTGATTTTACAGATCTGATTTTTTGATTTGGTGCAGTTGGTGAGCCGGTATCACTCGTTCCGACTTTCATGAAATCCGCAGATTGTCGTTTGGCAGCAGCGGCAACACCCATTAAAGAAGCTGTTTGGGATATACTCCGTTGAGTCTGGTCTGGGCCATACCATATCGAAAATGGCCGCCACATCAAGTTCCTCCTTGACGCCCTTGGGAGTCGCCACCAACGTTTCCTTTACCAGACACCACCTTCGAGTCGATCCAGAACCCCCACCCACATCTGGGTTCATCACAACTTGCTCCTCCGTTTGCATTTCCCTCTCACCAGGTTCGGCGTCAAATGGTATGAGCCATTTCGACGAAATCGGATTGAGTAGGGAATAGAGGAGAGTAAACCACGATACTAGATGTATCAGAGAATACCATGCTCGGGACTCGTTTGCTGTCTGGTTGTGATATATATAATATATTTGAAGCCGCTGGTACTGGTGGTGTCTTCAAAGACTGAATTTCCGAATCGTCATGTTGAGTACTAGGATCTAGATGCGGATTTGCAAGAAAAAGGACGAGGAATATTTTCTAGGATACTCCATACGCTGGGTTTTCCTTTTAGAGATGAACCGTTCATGAAAGAAGCATTGGAGAGTAGAGCGATGAGTCGGACGTCTTTAAGTTGTTGTGGTTGTGGCTCGGGTGGGTTATTGTAGGAGTAGGGTAGTTTGAAGCGAATAGGGGATAGAGGTTGGGAGAGGGTGGAGAAAGGTGATGTGGGGTCGAATGGAAGCGGTATTTAGAGGGAAGGAGTCAATGAGGCGATGAATTGTTATTGCTAGAGTTGTAGCCTCTGGTTCAGGTTCAAATTGCCCCTGTGAGCCGAGTTGAAGAGATGTATGGTCGACTGTGCGACTCTCTAGCACCGTGCTCAAGCCATTGGGAGATGTCGACAGACTTGTCTCACAAGCAGACCGCCAGTCGGACGTAGGAACACCATCTGCTGCGACCCTGAAGCTGTCAAAGTCGCGACTGCATGATCCTTATCCCTCCCAAACCTCCCAATTCTTTTCCCAAATTTCTTGAGTCGATCACTAACATTCAATGTCTTCCAGTTGTTTTTCTTCTGATTTTTAATTTCATCAGATTTTACAAGACCATCAACGTACGACTGTAGTGTTGATGTTCAAGCTGCAGCACCTGTAAGTCCCAACTCGAACTGGAGGCTGCGTGGGTGTACTGGGTGTTGAGAGTCGTACGGTGCTAGTAGGAGAAGTAGATGTAGAGGTGTATCTTCGACTTAGAGGGTCTGCGCTATAGAATGGATCTAGTTGCCGCACCGGAGGTTGCCGAGCGAAACAAAGTTTAGTAATCTAAGACGTCTTTCACTGACGTGCTGAGGGAGAGACAGTGAGTAAAGACATATGTACATAAGGCATTCCATTGCGTCTAGTGTTTTTGGTTACGCTGGCTTGTTATTGGCTTAACCATGAACCCACTCCGTCACATTCTGCAATCTCTCAAATCACCTCCCTCAAAGTCATGGAACCTTATAATAATGCCTGATCCAAGAAGATATCGTCTAAAGGTGTTGAAATTGTCCATTTTCCCAAAAACTTCTTGTCTTATGTTCAACAGCGCATTGGATCTACAGATGGGTTTTTTGAATTCTACATGAGACTGGATGGCAACATGAATATGCGGCGTTATATTTCAAGGAATCCCTTATTTACGTGAGCCCTGAACTACAATTTCTACAAATAGGTTTTCTGAATCTTTCCTCCCTAGCTTTGCACCAAATACCTCATCATGCATGAAGTTAGCCCCTCATAACCAACTCATCTGTAAGTTGTCAATCTGTGTAAATTCAATGACCCACCTTTTTATTAGTAACAGAATGGATCAAAATTACAACTAAGTATCAGCAAACCCCAACCAAACCAACTCTTCACAAGGCCCTAGCCAAGCTTCTTGATGCATTTCCATATTACAAATTGCAATCAGAGGAGGGGATTGGAGCAGCCATTAGGGAGATAGAAGATCAGCTCAGTGTTGTCGCATCGTTTGAGCCAAATGATGCCTCACAGTCTCCCCCCCCCCACAATGAGGAGGCTTGAAATGTCAACATTCTTTCTCAAGAAGGGTTCAATAAGATGAGAGATATTGTTGGGGATATTGTTGACTGTAATCCTAGGATTACAAATACTTATTTGTCAGCACTATATATAGATAATTGATAGCATCTTCCTTTGCTCTCTTCTTTTTCTTTTACTATCATCTTGTACTTATCGTATCATTTCCTTATTCTCTCAGAATATACTATGATCCTCGTTTCTTTCCTCAGTCCTTAGTGTAGCAAGGGGGCACCGGGATCAGAATCCTGGACCAGTACCTGGTTAGTTAGTCCAGCCACAGGCCCCAAAAAAAAAATTGTACCTGTCATTTTTCATCAGAATTTGAGCATCATTTTAATAAAGATGAGCTTTAACATACTGTAAATAACTATAATAGATAATGTCTACTATGTTGACAGTGGTTTGGATGTCTTGGAATAGTTTCACAAGTGTGATGGCTGTATTGATGCGCCATTAGATCCATCTAAATTTAGAAATAATTGTGTAATATTTAAATAATTATGTAAAATTACCATATATAGACATATCTTGCTTATGAAGCAAGATATGTTAGTTAGTTAGTCCAGCCAAAAAGTTCTTAACAAAAAAATTGACACCAGGTCTTTTTTTCTGATCTTGGTGCCCTTGTAGTGTAGGTGGAATCAACCACCTTTCACTTTTTTGAAATGACCTTTAGCAGCCTGCAGGTATCTTGCCCTCCCATCACCAAGTGCTGACACACCGCATATAGTCACTCATTGTGACTTTTTTCTTGCTTGTAGGTCTACAATGACCTTTTTATGATCCCACTCTTTTTTATTCTTGGTCTAAGGTTACCTGCACTTGTGATCCCTTAACACCATTCATTCATCCTCCTCTGATTGCATAACTTTGCTCCAAACAAATCAAACTGGCACCAAGAACTACTAGAACTCGTGCCACTCACGCTACAACACCTCCACCCATTATCCCATCAGTCCAAACTGGAAATCCATCCCCAGCTGACCTTCAACAACCAAATTCCCCTCTCCTTTCACCACTTTCCCTTTCTACTCAGGCACTTACTCCTTGCCCCACCCCCATTGCCACACATATATTCACCTAAAAATACTCCTCAAGCCCCCACTTCCTCTCCCACAACCATTTCCTTCATGAATGACTTCATCACTCGCTTCAGTTGAACATTTGATCTTCAACCAACCCCCTGTCGTATCACCTAGAAATTTATCCCCTTGCAGCATCTATGATTTTGACCAATTTTGTCAAGATTTCTTTGTGAATGCCAAAAGCCCCCTTCCCGATGACAAAAAGGTTATCTGGATCCTTCCTTGCTTCCAGGATCCTCTTATCTGTGATTGGATTGCTTCTCATCATGTGCACTTGTCCACTCTCACTTTTCTGGAATTCATTACAGAACTCTGTTCTGAATTCCTGCCTTGGGATTGGGAGACAAAGTTTGGGGACAGATCCTCAATGTTAGGGCAACTGCAAGGTTGACTTAGTCAAGCTAGCAGGGGATCCAAAGTTAATAATATTTCAAAGGGATATCTACAAGTGACTCACCTAGCAGGGGATCCAAAGAGGAAAAGATGGGGATCCCTGCTAGGCTGTGGGGTATTTAAGTACTAATATGGACATAACAGAGATATAAAATAAATAAAGGAATGATACGATAATAATTAATTAATTAATTAAGAAGTGGTGTGATGTGAAAAATAAAAATAAAGGAGGGGGCAAACTGGAGGGTCGGAGTCGGATCGGAGTTACGGAGTATCGGAGTAAACTAGTGACGGAAGCGGAGTTGGAAGGAAGGACGGAGGTTGTCGGAAAGGCGGGATGTATGATTCTAAGGTTGAAATTGAGTGTCCCCTAACACTCAATTCCAGACTCAATCCCTACAAACTTTTCAGTACATGGGCTAATGCTCTCCTAGCCCTCAATTGCACACTTTGTGATACAAATTCTCACCTCAATGAACAACGACTTCAAGAACAAATTGAAGCAAATGTTGATGAAGAACTCTGTATTCTTGGTCATGAAGCTCAAGCCTTTGTGGCTCCCTCACTTCGTGAAATGTTCTACACCCTCACTCTCTGTGATGAAAAATGAAAACTTTCAGCCAAACAACAACACAACATTGCAGAAGATGTTTTCCACAATGCAAAATGTCCAAATGCAAACACTACAAAAGAGAACTGTCCTCCACACAACCACTCCCAATCTTCCATCCCTTCTACCTCTTCATCTGCATCATAAAGTTTTTGTAACACCTGGACATCCTTGCAATTTCCCTGCCCCTGACAATTACAAAGCACTCACAATGGATGATGTTTGTTGTGCCCAACGTACCAGAAATACAAATAAATCCTCTTCTTCATCTTTGTGCCCTATTGCAGCGATCACTGAGCTCAACTCCTCTGTGGATCCACTGTCCACGGATATCAGTGACCCTAACACAAATTTTTTTGCATCCATGTTCAGAAACCTGAACGGTACTTCTGTCATTGGCAACTCAAGCTTCTCTGATGGTGACATATCTGTACATCCTCATTTCAAATCTAAACATTATGTTTGGAAATGCATGATTGATGGTCCTGCAGTTGATTTGCCCTTGAAAACCTTTTCTCTCATTGACAATGGATCCCACATGGTCCTCATCCATCCTGAACTTGTTGCAAAACTTAACCTTCCAATTTTTACCCTTCCCAATCCTAAATTAATTGACATTGCGATATCCACTTCACATAAGAAACAAATTTCCTTATCCACTTTTGTTAAACTTTCTGCCACCTCCTTATATGGACAATGGACTTCTCATACCGTTTATGCAATTATTGCACCTGTTAGAGGACATGTAGACCTGAGAATCAAGTTAAATACTAAGGTGCTTATCAAAGATAAGCACCTTATGTTGGAGTATACAAGTTTCATCTTGACGCTCAGGAGAAGAGCATACAATTGTTGCGGTGGCAACCGATGACATGGCTGTCACATCAAAACAAAAGATGGATGCTGAAAAGTTCAAAGCAGAAATCAGAAAACACTGGGATATAACCGATAATGGACCGATCAGCTGATTTTTGGGATTCAAAATCAAGCGCGATAGAAAAGCTAGAACAATCTCCATAAATCAATGTGCCTACATCAGGAAAACTGATTTTGGCCCTAGGTAGCCTTGGGTAATTTGTTAGTATCACATCACTACTCAGGACATCCCAGGACACCCCAGGACACCTCAGGACACCTCAGGACATCCTAGAGCAGCACAGGTAAAATTTTGAGTGTCACCCATTTTCTCAGGACACTTTTAGTGTATCCTGGTGCATTGACCATCTGGACCAAATCACATCAGGAGGCCCTGGGAGTCCCTTAGAATTTATGAATTTTGCTAGAAAATCTTTAACTGCCACGTCCAAAAAAGTATTTTGCAGTTTTCTCAATAAGGAGAGCTGCTATTAATATAATTTAAACATATTCAGGGTCCTAAAACAATTCTCTACCATCTTTAAAAAATTTCCTTTTTTGGAATTTATATAATCTACCCTGACCCAGCACCATATGCTTGAAATCATGCTTATCTGTGATCATGTGACCAATGGTCTGTGCGCCATCCAAAAGATATATAAACCACCCACAATTTTGTTTTCTTATTCCTACTTCCCCAGTATTATACTAGTATATTTATGTATCACTATTTTATTATTATTTTATTACTAGTACTATATATGATGTTTAGAATAATTGAATATAATTTTATTGTTATTATTATTATTCTGTTGTGTGAGACCACTCAAATATCTGGTTTATATATGTTTTCTAGCATCAGATCCAAAGGGACTAAGGCTGCCTCAGGATGCTCTCAGGTTGCCTCAGGATGCCCCAAGACGCCCTCAGGTTGCCTCAGGACGCTCTCAGGTTGCCTCAGGACGCTCTCAGGTTGCCTCAGGTTGCCCCAGGACAGCCTAAGACTTTTCATACATAGGTAACTTGCACCCCAGGGCAACCTCTTGACCTGAGTGCCCTGAGCTGCCTGGGGCACCCCAGGACATTTCAGGACAGCCTAGGGCACAAGTCATTTTTCCTGATGTACATTGAATTGATGGTTGAAAAGTTCAGACTTACCAATGCAAAGCCAATAACCACACCAATGGAGCCAGGAGCTCAGTTTTCAACCAAGCAGTGTCCATCCTCAGTGAATCAAGCATCTCAAATGCATGGCATCCCCTACAGTGAAGCAATTGGAAGCGTACTTTGGCCAGTTGTTGTATAACTTGTATTGAGGCTGGTGATGAACATGCTGGTTCCCTGCCTTCGTTTTTTGCATTTTTAGCAGCGACGTCGCCCTACGTCACCCCTAACACTGACTATTTGCTATTTTATCACATAGATAAGTCTCTGGCTATTTGGTCATCGCCCCCTCTGTCCCAGAAGCTTCCTAAACACCTTGGCTATATTTTGCTTGTATTATCACCCCCTTTTCCGGCAGTACCCGGACGATGTTATGTGTTCTGCCTCCCTTTCGCTCCCTTTTGCCAGCGGTCACGTGGCTAGTCACACTTTTTTTATATTTGGTAACGCTCACTCGTCTAGGAGTCGTAGGCACGTCCACTGCCCAGGCCGACATCCTCTTACACTACACCGAATTGTTCTATGGTAAATCATCGTTGTTACCCTACCAGCCATTCCTATCCAGCAACAATCATCGGATCGAGAAGTCCCTTAACACCATTGGGTATTTTAGGTCGCTGATCATTAATATTCTGTTATTCCTCTTCTGTTCCATCAAACACTTTGTTCCCTTTATTTTGATACATTTTACCATTGCTCCTTGATCACCTCTCTATACCACAGGTCTCCTGCCGGTCCTTGGAGCGACAACCGGTCCTCTTTCATTTATCTTCCACTATCCCTGATGTTTTGCCTCCCCATTTTGCCTAGTCCCTCCTGGACTCCTGTTTCATCATTTTTGATTTGTTTTATAGATACCCATGTGCAACTTAGCCATGTGATCTCCTTTACTTACTATAAAAACCTCCTGTAATTTAGTTACAAAGGACAATAAGAAAGTATTCGCCTCTCTCTCCAGAGTATAGAATTAAGTCTTGTCATCGTCTCTCTCGTCGTTCGCCTTCGTTTCATTGCGTTTTTACTGCGAGTCGCCCATACAGCAACTATACTTTGTTACTGCATTGCCCCTTCATCACTGCATCTCCCCTTCATCACTGCGTCTCCCCTTCATCACTGCGTTGCCACATTGTTACTTCATCACCCTCTCATCATTACATCGCTCCTCATTTCACTCATCTCATATCTCATCGCCCTACCTTAGTTGGAACCTTTCTGCATATACTTGACTCAGTGTTTATGCCACCGAAGCCCCGAGCCACATCACACCTCAGTTAGTACAGCACCTAGCATACTGACAGTGTATCACCGGATGTGGCATATGCAGTTGGGATACTGTCCCAATTTATACAAAATCTGGGCATCGCACACTGGGAAGGATTGAAATGTGTCATTACTTATCTGGGAACAATGAAAAATTATTGGCTCACCTTTGGAGGTCGATCAAATGTGCTCCTTGAAGGATACTGCGATGCAGATTGGGCAAGCCAAAAGCATCGGCACTCCATATCAGGATACTCATTTCATTTTGGGCAAGGTGCAATATCCTGGAGTTCAAAGAAGCAACACATCATTGCATTGTCGAGTATGGAAGCAAGATATATAGCACTTACCCATGCAGCTAAAGAGGCGTTGTGGATGAGGAGTTTTGTGAATGAGATGAGGGGATCAACACTGGGACCTATGCAAGTCAATTGTGACAATCAAGGTGCAATAGTGCTCGCAAAAGACAACAAATTTCATTCCAGGACAAAGCATATTGATCTACAATATCATTTTATCAGGGAAGCAGTTGAGGATAAGAAAATCAAAATATACTACATACCGACGGACGAAAATGTCTTGGACATTTTCACCAAAGCTTTGGCAACCATTGATAACGCAATCAGCACATTTATCATCACATGATGATTGCATGTGTGATAATGGAGATCAACGGTGTTTCACTTGAGGGGAAGTGTTGGAGTATACAAGTTTCATCTCATTAATCTCCTATTAAGTATTTATCTATTTTGTATCTTATCATTTCTCTTTACTTTTGTGTCACAATAATGGTCACATCTTATAGTCATGAATTTTAGTATAGCAAGTCTCAACTTTCTATCAAAAGTTGAGATGTGAGTTCACTCATTTATTCCTTAGTTATAATATCTAACATATACCTAGTTATTCATTTATTGTTCTAGGTATATTATTGCTGTTTTCAAAAAGGCTGGCGGTAGGTCACATCGCGTCACACACAGCAATCTTCCAAGTTCAAAGTTCTGAATGAACTATCTCGGGATCCACTGGTCGTACGGCAATTATTTTGTGTGCATTAGAATGGTCTCGATTAGTAGATGTGCACCCCACTTTAAAATATATAGTTTGGTTAAGTTTTAGTGGTGCTCGAAAATGAGGGTCTCAATGGTGTAGGGCATGAACCTTTGAGGCGGTGGCACGGTAAAAAAATATAATTCTTTCATAAAGTGGTTCTAATGTATGTAAAGGAATGCGCCCCATGAAAAAATTGGTAAATATGAATGTGGTGGATGCTAAATTCGCATGTAGGACCTTTTGAGTGGTGACACCGGTCACAGGCTCCATCTTTTCTGTTCACTTCAATCAGTCTACGTGCTTGTTCAACATCGGATCGTCCTTCTGACACATGGCTCGTGGAAAGGCTCTCTCAGATGACCTCAGGGATGTTCTCTTACACATGGCTCAATTCTTGGACATCGATACTATTACTCATTATACCAGTTGCAAAAGGAGAACCATTGAGCGGATTCTTTCAGACTTCCGTAAAACAGGGTCTGTAGCTCGACAGCACCTCAGGAAGGGTCTACTGCATGGGCGTAGGAGGGCCACAAATGGCCAGGATGTCCAAGTAAGACTCTATTCTTCCATGTTTTTTCATTATTTCACACCTTCGTGTACAGTTTTTGCAAGGCCTTGTTCGTCATAGCCCCAATGTCTATCTTGATGAAATGCGGGAGTTGCTAGAGACACGTAGAGGGATTAATGTTGGGAAGCCGACAGTCTGGAGGGCACTCATTAGGAGTGGTTTTACAATGAAGAAGGCAAGCTCTTTCTTTGATTTTCGTGTATCAATATCGAGACTTACATTGACACTAGCTCACTCGGGATGCACTGGAGCGAAGTGAGGCCAAGCGAGCTCTTTACCGCTATCAATATGGTACCCAGTTTACTCCAGAGCAGACTATTTTTGTCGACGAAAGCTCCTTCGATCGCAGAACTTCCATCCGTGGAAAGGCATGGGCATTATCGGGGCAACGCGCAGTACGAAATACTTTCTTTGTTCGAGGGCGGCGGTAAGATATGAATCTGTGAATCTTCGAGACTTTGACTAATAATTCACTCTTCCTCTTCAGTTACTCTCTACTCCCTGCGTTGAGCCTTGATGGTGTCATTTTCACAAAGATTGTTGAAGGATCCTTCACAGCACTTCGATTCCAGGATTTTATATCACACTTACTTGATTATATGCAGCCTTATCCGTTGCCAAACTCTGTGATCATAATGGATAATGCCCGTATTCACAAGAAACCTGAGGTCCTTGAGATGATTCGTGATAGGTATGGACAGTAATTGTTATCCTTTATTCCTATTTATTGAATGGATTGTATAGAGGCATGAGGGTCATGTTTTTGCCTCCTTACTCACCGGATTATAATCCTATCGAGTTGGCATTCTCATCAATCAAGGCATATGTTCGGCAACATGGTGAGCTTGGCAGGCAGGATGTAGACCAGAACGCCGATGATAATTATGTTTACCTCCATTTGTATGATGCCGCCTTCTCTATAACTGCAGATCATGCTTTAGGATATTTTCACCACTGCGGATACATTTAAAATTGATAACATATCATATTACAAAGTATATAATTTGTTGTTGATAATTCAGCATTACTGTTGAAGAATTAGGTGATAGGTGATAGAAAAAAAGGATAGAAGGGATTATTACGAAGTATGTAACTTGGGATTATACCAAACAAAGTCGCTTGGGCTCTTGAAGGCTTATAAAATCATCTTGAGCAAATGCAAGGAGCCGTTTAGCAGTACCAATGTTGATTCCAGGTATAACTGTCATTAGTTCGTCTGATGTTAACCGAAGAAGGTCCTCCAGGTCATCAATACCATTTGCAGAAAGGCTCTCATAGAAACCCTGGTATCCTTGAGCTTTCTTCCCTCGAACAGGATGCTGTTCGAGGGATTCCAGCCAGGTGTCAAGCTTTGGGTATTCAAATGGAGAAGCAGGGCGTTTTAAGGGAAGAACAGGTGGAGGAGGTGTTGAAGGATGCATATACTGGAGGGGCATTGGAATGGGAGTTGGCGTTGCTGGAGGATTCATTGATATTATTCGGTTATTAGTTGCAATGTTTCCAACTAGCATCACACCCATTAGCTGCTGCATCCACTCCGGCATGTTTGAATTCGAGCTATCTGCTTGAGATCTCACCAACGACTTCTTAGCAGAATGTTGTCGTGGAACCACATCGGTAAGCTTGAGGTCATCAGGTGGGGTATCAAGAAGGGCTTTGTTCTGGACCTGCAGACAATTTTAGCAAAGCAGATAATAGGTAAAAGAACAATAGACATACCATGAGATGAGCCCACTTGGTGATATCATTCATTGTGAGCTGATAATGCTCACCGTCAGCCTGAACAAAACACGGCTTCTTATGTTGTTGACACATATGACGTTTTTCAATCTTCTTCAATGCTGACAGGTGCTCCGACTCCTTTGAGGTAAGGGCAGGTACAGGAGGCTCAACCGCTGCAGCAGCCATCCTCCTCTTCTATCATCTCACATGTAAATACCCGATCATAACTCCAAGATATTTCAGAAACCTCACCTTGGGATCTGAGTCAGCCAGCGCTGTCGTATCAACAATATTAATGTGAAAGGCCTTGACCGTGCCTTTGTTGTTTTTCCCTTTGCAGGCAAGGATGAAAGCATGTACGTCTTCCAAGAGCTTGTGCCAACTAGCATCGTCTTCAAGAAGCTTAGGGACAGGTTTTGATGTTTTTGGCTTATATGAGGGAATATAACCGATCCCAGCTAGCAAAGTCAATGAGACTTCCATGCGTTCAGATAGAAGACGCAAGACATGCGCAAAGGGTGTTTTCGATGTTATACCATCAACATCACGAGATGCATTGCGGTAAGGTACAACAATAGGGACGTGGAATTCAGGGAGCTTGGGTCGGACAGGTGAGCCAGTGGGAAGAAAAAGTGCTAGAATTTAATTACTTAGAGTCAAAATTGGAAATGGATTGATGGACAAACGACCTACTCGAAGCATCAGAGTCTGAGTCTGAGGCATCCAACTCGTCAACTTCATCCTCTAGTTCATCTACAAGCTGGTATTCCTCTGCCTGTTCCTCCTCCACATAAAAATCTTCTTCATCCGAAGCTTCAAAACTCATCATAGGACCAATTGCATGGCGGAAAGAGCGGTGGGTGGGAGGTGAATTCTGATTGACCGTGTTAGTGCAGTTTTGCAGAGAGACGAGAGCACAGGCAGCAGCAGCCTCATTGGCCCCATTTTCGACACTGGCAGGCTTTGGGACAATGGGACGAGGCTTAGGACGCGGCTTTGGTTGTGAAGGAGTGCTAGTGGAGTTCGCATTCTCATCCAGTGCAACAGAATCCGTGGAAAGTTTGGTGCCTTTGCGGCGACCAGTAGCCGATGGGGCACGCGAGGTGAGAGATTTCTTCTTCTGCCCACGCACCATTACGTGAAAGGGAGCGTGGCGCTGTCAAATGAATGTGGGAGTGGGAAGTGCACAGAAAAGATGGAGCCTGTGACCGGTGTCACCACCCAAAAGGTCCTACATGCGAATTTAGCGTCCACCACATTCATATTTACCAATTTTTTCATGGGGCGCATTCCTTTACATACATTAGAACCACTTTATGAAAGAATTATATTTTTTTACCGTGCCACCGCCTCAAAGGTTCATGCCCTACACCATTGAGACCCTCATTTTCGAGCACCACTAAAACTTAACCAAACTATATATTTTAAAGTGGGGTGCACATCTACTAATCGAGACCATTCTAATGCACACAAAATAATTGCCGTACGACCAGTGGATCCCGAGATAGTTCATTCAGAACTTTGAACTTGGAAGATTGCTGTGTGTGACGCGATGTGACCTACCGCCAGCCTTTTTGAAAACAGCAATAATTAAACCAACTTTCTATCAAAATTTGAGACTTATTCATTTATTGTTCTAGCTGCAAAATATTACAGCAACACCTTACACCTATATACTACAAGTGTAGGAGCTAATACAACTACATATGGCTAGTACATAATAGAAGGTAGGGTGTGGTAGATACCAAGTATAGATATGACATTGGTTACAATGTCATCGGCAAAGGGACAGCTACTACAACAATAAGGGAGTGCACACAAGGAGCAGGATAAGGGTAATGTGGTATGGAATACAATCATAGAGAAAGTGAAGGTAAATACATACTGAGCATGCGTAGAGGCAGATACAATGAGTATCCCCTGACAGCACCTGGACTTTGTATGCCAATCATTTTTGGCCTGCCTTTTCTTGAAATTAATTTGATTGTTTGTGATCATAAAGAACATTCTTGTATCAATAAGAAAACCAACTATAATTTACTACATCCTGTAATTATTGAACCAAAAACCCAAGCCAAAATTGCCGCTCAAACAGTAGCTTCAGATTAATAAGCAACTCAAAGCCCATGCATTAAAGGAATTGGTTACAACTGTTAAATAAAAATGGCTTCCAAGGCATCAACCTGACAAGACCTTAGCGATACATGGTCTTATTACTTCCATAATTAATTCTGGAGTTATGATTCAAAAAGAAGCAAAACTCAAACAAGAATTCAAATCAATTTTTGAACCTATTCCACATTTTAATAAATTACCTACTGATGTTGAAGCTCGCATCAAGCTCATTGATCCTAGGAAAACCATTAAATCTCACTCTGACCCTTGTCCTCACAAATACAAAGATGCATGGCAAACGCTGATCCAACAACATCTTGCAGTGGGAATTGTAAAACCTTCCTCTTCCACACATGCTTCCCCCTCTATACCCCTGAACCAGTCCTAGTTGTTGGAATAAATACCATGACGAGGCAGTGTGATGGTGAACGAGCGACGAGCTATGAATTTGAAGTGGAGTCTTATTGTCGTTTACTGCGGAGTATTAAATAAAATTATGTAATCTAAGGTAGTGGCAGGAGTCATATTTCAACACACCCCCTGAATCCCAACACCCCCCTATTGAAACCAAAGAAAAATAAAAGTAATGAATGTGTAGTATATGTAAATTGATATATATAAAAGAAATGTGCAAAGTTGGGAATGAAGAAGTATCACAAAAAAGATAATAAAATTGAAAACTAAAAGAATCATGCTCACATCTCTTGGAGTGATGTCTTGGACAACGATTCTTCTTGATCTTTGGTACCACCAAAGTGAGGTTTGGTTCTGGGTGAGGTGAGGATGTAGGTGTGGAGGTTGGTTCATCAGATTCGGTACAAATTATAGAAATCTAGAGCGCTAGTAAATAGTAAGGCAATACTCAGTCAATGGTATAACGACTGATGTATTTGATAGTTTACTGTACCTAGTAAATAGTAAGGCAATACTATAGGTACAGTAAGTAACATTGTGGATAATCAAAATAGGAATAAAGTGGCTCACCTCAGTCAATGGTATAACAACTGAGGTGAGCATATGATGGCAGTATGGTATTTATATAAGACGGTATAATGGTGTGGCATTGCGGCCTCACCACTTTGATCATCGTGGCCACCAAGCAGCCACTCTCACTTTGTCCACTGTGCTAGTGGCCCATTGGCCGCTCATTCAGACTTACAATGCAAATATCAACACAAATAGCTGTGTATGCAAAAAGGGTTTCCATATGTTCATCATCGAGCACAGCAACAACAGCAGAGTCAGAGCGGTTGAGTGTTTTGCATTTGACATCTTCTGGCATGTTTGTGACACAGGATCGAGCTTGATGATTTGGTCGTCCACATCTAAAACACACCCCCTTGCAATTCCTTGAAATTCCCCCAATCAAAACCTTCATCCTCATCATGATCACAATTTCTCCCTTTCTGCTTTGATCCACCCCCTTTTCCTCTGGCATACAACGCCAAATCATCATGCTCTTTCTTCACCACTAGTTCTGCCATCAATTCATTTGCCCCATATTGCCAGAGGCTGAAGTAATTATGTCAATGGTCAGGGATTTTGGCTGAAGCATAAGAGTGGTACAAACTGGAGCCCAGGATGGATCTAGACCAATGAGGATCTTGTCGCTAACCTCAAGATCATCAGGTTTGTGACCAATGGCATCAAGTTTCCATACAATCGAGAACATGTTATTGATGAATTTGGAAATGGGAATGGAGGGGTCATGAGTGATGGAGTAGAATTGTTGGTGGAGACAGATTCAATTTGATGCACTATCCTTCTGGTATTCCAAGACAAGATTAGCCCAGGCTTCCGTCCCAGATTTGGTAGCGATGATTGGGGAGCAGTGATTTGGATCAACTAGAAACCATATTGTGGCATATACCTTCTGATCTTGGAGCTCCCATTCCAATCCTTTCTCACCCCCAGGATTTGCACTAGCTAAGTGCCCCCCACAACCAATCAGCATGAGGTAAGTCTCAACCTCCTTCCATTCATACCAGTTGTCACCAGTGAGTTTGGGGAGAGAGAGCATAACAGCATGATCCATGTTGCCAAGGAAGGGTACTAGACAAGTGTAGATGGATGTGGAGATAGTTCTCGACACAATTTGTTGACAGAAAATGCGAAAAACAGCACAAAAAAAAACACAGAGAGGGCCAAAAAAACACGAAAATGCATGTAAAAGCTCAGAAAACGCAGATACATGGACTTGAAGAGCTCAGTCGCTAGCAGGGCCCATAACCTGTTGGAATAAATACCGTGACAAGGCAGCATGACAGCGAACAAGCAACAAGCTATGAATTTGAAGTGGAGTCTTATTGTTCTTTACTGCAGAGTATTAAATAAAATTATGTAATCTAAGGTAGTGGTGGGAGTCATATTTCAACACTAGTCAACAATAATCTTGAATACTTTGTCAACAAGATCCTTGATGAGAAGAAATTGTGTGGTTGCGAAGGCTGGTCTTATCTTGTTTGTTGGATTGGTCAGGGTCCTGAAGACGATGTGTGGCTCTCACAAAAGGAGCTTGAAGACTGCAAAGCCTTAGATAAATGGCTCACCTCAAGACATTCTTAACATCCTTTTTAATTCAACACACATTTTCCTTTTTTTCCTTCTTTAACATACTTACTAAACAATTTTATTTTTTTTCCCCACCATTACATACTACTACACTCTACACTTATATTTCTTAGGCTACTGTTGCTCTTTTTCCACCTCCCTCTCACCATAACCCTCCTCTTTCTTTTTTCCTAATCTCACTTCACTGGCACCATCTTCCACTACTACATGTCCAACCATTGTACCCTCCTTCTTTCATACAATTTTTTAAAGGGGGGGAGAGTGTAATCCTAGGATTACAAATACTTATTTGTCAGCACTATATATAGATAATTGATAGCATCTTTCTTTGCTCTCTTCTTTTTCTTTTACTATCATCTTGTATTTATCATATCATTTCTCTTATTCTCTCAGAATATACCGTGATCCTCGTTTCTTTCCTTGGTCCTTAGTGTAGGTGGAATCAACCACCTTTCACTGCAGCATTGCAGGGACATTATTTTCATCACATAATCACATTCATCTTCATGGCAACATAAAAGCATTGCTTTTTCTTTCTGTGTAAACTTTTGGAATGAAGATATGACAATCTTGACAACTTCACCTCTGATCACATCTCTTCCCCCAATGTCATCTACCACCAACTTATGTTGTTCAATAACCCATCTAACAGATCAAAGAATATGTGAATTTCTCCTTTGCTACTGCCCAATTTTGCTTGTCTCTAGCTTCCTTCTGAAATGGCTTGCATCAACATCAGGAAAAATGACTTCTGCCCTAGGCTGTCCTGAAATGTCCTGGGGTGCCCCAGGCAGCTCAGGGCACTCAGGTCAAGAGGTTGCCCTGGGGTGCAAGTTACCTATGTATGAAAAGTCTTAGGCTGTCCTGGGGCAACCTGAGGCAACCTGAGAGCGCCCTGAGGCAACCTGAGAGCGTCCTGAGGCAACCTGAGGCAACCTGAGAGCATCCTGAGGCAACCTGAGAGCATCCTGAGGCAGCCTTAGTCCCTTTGGATCTGATGCATATAAACCAGATATTTGAGTGGTCTCACAACAGAATAATAATAATAATAATAAAATTATATTCAATTATTCTAAACATCATATATACTAGTAATAAAATAATAATAAAATAGTGATACATAAATATACTAGTATAATACTGGGGAAGTAGGAAATAAGAAAACAAAATTGTGGGTGGTTTATATATCTTTTGGATGGCGCACAGACCATTGGTCACATGATCACAGATAAGTATGATTTCAAGCATATGGTGCTGGGTCAGGGTAGATTACATAAATTCCAAAAAAGGAAATTTTTTAAAGATGGTAGAGAATTGTTTTAGGACCCTGAATATATTTAAATTATATTAATAGCAGCTCTCCTTATTGAGAAAACTACAAAATACCTTCCTGGACGTGGCGGTTAAAGATTTTCTAGCAAAATTCATAAATTCTAAGGGACTCCCAGGGCCTCCTGATGTGATTTGGTCCAGATGGTCAATGCACCAGGATACACTAAAGGTGTCCTGAGAAAATGGGTGACAGTCAAAACTTTATCTATGCTGTCCTAGGTTGTCCTGAGGTGTCCTTGGATAAGTGTGTAACACTCAAATTTTACCTGTGCTGCTCTAGGATGTCCTGGGGTGTCCTGGGGTGTCCTGGGATGTCCTGAGTAGTGATGTGATACTAACAAATTACCCAAGGCGACCTAGGGCCAAAATCATTTTTCCTGATGAAGGATGAGAAGTTGGAGCCAAAAGTAGGATATTTTGTGATGCAGAAATTGGAGTTAAGTACTTCTTGGGTGGGTTGCGGGATGAAAGCAGCAAGATGAAGGTTGCTGAGGCATAGCTGCAAGTAAGATACACTACTGAGGGTAAAGATGGATCCAAAAGCAGAACATCCGTGAGGTATAAGAAAGAGACATCAGACCACTGATGGCAGTAATTATCAACCCCTTTAGCTCGAAAAGAGAAGGCAAAAGTGTGCAACTTACAAACAAAATTGAATAATCTGTTTTGTTCATCTTGACACCTACTTGGACATCCTCATCTTCCAATTTCCATCTCCAAGTGCATGAAGGGCAGCCTCAGCAGCAGTTTGAACACGTGGACTCTTTTTGATATACTTGACAGTCTGACATAAAAATATTGGTATGAGTTCTGTGACAGACGTCGGAGAAAGGGAAACAACTAGTGTTTGGAAGTCCAGTTGCAGGACTGGAAAAAGACTGGAAAAAGACCAGACCAGACTGCAAAAGACCGGACCAGCAGTCCGGTTTTTTGGTTTTTGAGAATCAAAGACTGCTAAAAGACCGGTCTTCAGTCCTAGGACCGGTCTGAACCGGTAGTTTTGTAGCCCTTATTTTTCCCTTTCGAACGAGATAAAGACCGTATTTATTGGTCAAATATTCACTGAGAAAAAAATAAAACAGTAAAAATGTACACAAAATAGTAGAAAACCAATAATATCACCATAAAATTGTCAATTCCCAACGGAATTTAACGTTCTTGAGCTTATTCTAAAGGTATAAATCACATCTACATATTTGTCTGATGTTATATATGAAAATATGACCGGTATTTGTCAAAAGTCCGGTCCTGGACAGTCTTAGACCAGGACTGGTCCAGGACTGCAAAAAACCGATGTGGACCAGTCCTAATCGGTCCAGTCTGGTCTTTTGACCTTCTAGAAGCTAGGTGGACCAGTTGCGGTCCCGGTCCTGTCCAAAAATACCAAAAAACCGGACTGGACCAGACTTCCAAACACTAGAAACAACACTCACTAAAACTGTGATCCTCTTGTCATCATTCCCAACTTCAAGTTGGTTAGAAACTCCAGGAAGCTGCGTAAACAAAGTGCATGAAGAGCAAAGAGCCTTTCCTTAAGCTCATTCTTATCCTCTGCATGGTTCAATCCCCGTCGCAAGAGTAGGTTGTCCCAGTGTGGTTGAAGGGATAGCAACCTCTATATACTGCCAAGACGAGGAAATTATGTTTGTGTAAAGGTTTCTTAATGAGAGTAAGGAGTTGTGTCAAGACGAGGTTGCACAATTTCAGAATCGGAGCCATCAGTGTCGAGGATGTACCACAATCAACACACCCCCCGAATGGAGAAGTTGTGAGACGCGACACACCGTCCTTCAGCTGCCTCACAGCAGCCGGAGTTCTAACTACCTAACCACCTACCCAAGACCGCGCTACCGTGCAAAAAGGATATATACCTGATCCCTAAGCCTACCACTAACCTGAGAAAAAACCACTAACACAAACCCCTAACACTAACCATGATCCTAACCAAATTACTAGGCCAACCCAAACCCCAGCAGCACCTAACCGGCAGACTGGCTGGAGTATCAAAAATAAGTCAATGGCGAGCTACGGCATCCAATTTGATGGGAGATCAGCACCTCGTGCCTGAGTGTGCGTGTCAATTGTGGTCACTCCCGATCAGTGTCCCATATGCGGACACAGGGGGTTTGAAAAGGGACTAAGTTCTTTCAAAAGCCTGTACTCGTGCTGTTACACAAATAATGAGAGTTCAACCAACATCCTGATGATTGCATACCTCTGAAGCACCTAATGCTAACTCGACCCGTTCTGTAACATTGTTTCTGTCAATGGTCGCGTCACAAGCCTCTTTCCATGACGTTTCAATTCCCTCTCATACCTGCATAACCTTTTCTGAGCTTATTTCATTGTGGATAAGATAGCCATTGTTGCTGGATGGGCAAAGGCAAGGACGAAGAAATAAGACAACTGGTGTCAACGTTGGAATCAGAGAGGATGGGAAAGGTATTATCATCATTTCAAACCCTGTGGTAGTCGTTGCCCATCTACCACAACTTTGGTATAGGGCTGCGTTAGCTTCTTAGCGTCGGATTCAACTAGAGATGGGATAAATGAGGGTTGAGGGTGTTGATTTTATTACCAAACATGGCCGTACCGCGGTTCTTTTAAGTCAAGACCTGATGCATTCAATGGTTTTGTAATCGCAAGATAACATAATAGATGAAAAGATAAGGATAATGATGACGAGGACTAAATCATTACGCTTGCCACGTACATGATTTATTCTTGCATGGTCTCGGAAGCACTCGTATTTTTCGCGTGTCACCATCCGTTTTGCTTCGAGTAGTAGAATTAGGAATAGTTACTACTGGAGCAGTAGAGTCGAGGTTGTGAGAAATAATATTATTTGCCGAAGTGGATGTACAGAAAAGCTCACAGCCACCCAACTGTCACTTATGTCACAATTTATCACAGTCACAATACATTGACTGCATCTGAAATCCGTCATATTGCTTCTATAGGATCAACTTATTTTTCAATGTTCATTTCTGCCGCGCTCAGTAGCTTTTGCCCATAATTCCAAGGACGGCCGTCACTTACTGCGTAGTCCGCACACTGACACCAACGTGCGGGGTGCACTCTCCGCTTTTTACTACCACATTGTGTATAAAGGGGTTCTTGCTCTCAACTAAAGCGAAATAATGGATGAGGTTGGACCAGCGTCAATAGGAGGTCCCAACGCAAGGAACAATAGCTTTCATCTTCCACTCTGCCCTTTCAACTTCGGAGTCTCTTATTACTTGCAGAAACCATTGCATGATAGGCTCGTGGAAAAAGAACCATCCACTTTACAGTAAGCATTGAAACGTTCGGATCTACACGCTGCCTCACTCAGTCACATGTCCTGCTTGATCCAGACGGAAATTACAGCTGTCAGTCGGAAACGACCTATTTTTCAAATTTGAGAAGCACACTCGCCAAGGTCACCGTTTCGTCCGCGCTTGCATGAAGACCTCTCAAGGTTTCTAAGCTAACCCTAGTGGGAAAGGAGTTTATAGATTTCGGTCTCATCACGCATTTTTGCACGCACAGTTCACAAGGCCGCGGCCTCATGAAATTTACTCTAGAATTCGCATGGCCCGAGCTTAAATACCACGACCTCCATGCTGCCGGACAGTGGAGTATGAGGATATGACTTCTAACTCTTGCTATACGATATGGTTTGGGAGAACGGGATCTTTTGAGTTTTGGGGGGGCAAAAAGTTTAATCGTTCCTCTTGAATTATGGCTCTGGGGCGTCATCTAGTTCTACTTGCCTACCATCCACCACGCCGCTTGCTTGAATGAGCTTGGGATGTGGCTCCTTTTCATCTCCTTATTTGGATGCTCAACCTCTCCGTCTCCTCGGGCATACAGTTCAGTACATCCCATATTATTAGTGGGAGGCCTCATCGACTCACCTTGTTCATTGGGTATCCCTGGAATTTTGTTACTATCATCTTACTGTATCGGTTACGCACATCAAAGGGATGACCGTCCGCATGCGATTCTTTTGCTTTTTCTTTGAGGGCAAGAGAACGATCGAATAGTACTACTCCTAATCCCATGGTCCTGGACTCCTAGGCTACTCGCCGTTCACTTATGACCTAATCTCTCTAGGGATTTAGCTCCCGTTTCCTGGATGTGTTCGAGCCTTTGGAGGTTTCTGGTCAATGGTGACGTCGAGGTGTACACTAGTAGCTTGCATATATCTAGCTATGCAATGGGTGGCGCATTAATACTGTCGAAACTTGAGCTTGTTGAGTACTATTATCAACTCAGACACGTCTACAACAGCTACGCATCATGATCATGGACGCCACAAAATGATCGTTGATGATTGACCCTGCAAGAATGCTGTAACCTAACCGATGAAGGCATATTAGTAAGTACCATTATCTTTGTCCCCATTCCTTCCTCCTCCGTGTTGCTTGCAATCGACGAAATGCCAATAACGTATCGGAGCGCTTCGGTCAGTCTCTCTGCCTATAAAGCGTCCACAAGTTTTGCTTTCCTCTTCACATTCCACACGTTTCTGGCTCCTTGAATCATGTCTCTCAGTGTCGAAACCCCATTACCTGACACAATCCCACATTCTCTTCCTTCCTCCGTTACCCATGTTTCAGTAAACGAGGAAATGGGCATACCCGAACACAAAGTCAGGGAGGCCTTAGAGAAGTTGGAGCATGACTGGGCAAACGATCCCGACAACGCCAGAAATTGGTCTTCCGGAAAGAAGTGGACGGCTACAGCCATTGTAGGTGCCTTGGCGTCTGTATATCTTGTTTTCAAATTAAATGTTTTTGTTCCTCACAGGTGTCGTTCTACACATTGGTGTCTCCACTGGCTAGCTCAATGATGGCACCCGGTTTACCGGAGATTGCAACCAAGTATGGGATAACAAATCCTTCTGTCATTGCTTTGACTTTGAGTATATTTCTACTTGCTTTTGCTCTCGGTGTCGGTGTTACTCCACTTTATCCTCGACCTCTACCTCTACTGACCTGTTTGACAATAGCCCCTTGTTCTCGCTCCCTTATCTGAAATGTATGGACGAACTTGGGTGAGCACCGTTCAGATCTCGTTGCCTGTCCACGCTTTCATGCTACCTTCTAGGTCCTCCATATCGGTAATCTCTTGACTATGGGTCTGAGTCTGGGTTGTGCATTTGCGCCAACGACAGAAGCCTTGATAGGATTTCGTTTCCTGTGTATGTTATCATCCGCGGGCTCTTTCAAGTTCTAAATACCTGGATGTAGCTGGTTTATCGGGAGGTGCACCGATTGCGGTTGGCGGTGGGTTGGTAGGCGATTTGTTCTCGGAGCGTGATAGGGCATCTGCCATGGCATTTTACACCCTTGGACCTCTCATTGGTACTTAAACAAATGCTTCTCTGACGACATCGTCTAATCTTCTTTCAATCGCTACTACTAGGTCCCGTCATGGGTCCTATCGCTGGAGGTTTCATTGCGCAGACCGTAGGGATAAAGTGGGTCTTTATCGTGATATCCAGTTTGTCTTATCTTTTCTATGTCGGCGCGACGCATTCGTCATCTAATATTTGTATCGAGTCGTATGTGGTGTAGCATCTGCCATCGCCATTCCCCTCCTACGAGAGACATACGCACCTGTCATTCGTAAAAAACGGGCTGCAAGATCTGGCGATCCTGAGAAAACTGTGTCTAAACAACCCGCCCTTCTCAAGGAGCATGGACGACTCTATTACCTTTGGCTCAACCTCTCACGTCCCATAGTCCTGCTCTTCGGAAGCCTGATCTGCTTTGTATTGAGTCTTTACATGGCCTTGTGAGACATCTAGTGGTTTCTTTTCGATTGATGCTGATATTATAATTTGTACTACGCAGCACTTATGGTCAGTGCACTAATGCATGGAAGTCGCCTATTGCGTAGCTAATCGAATTGACTTTGAAACTGCAGGCACATTTTACCTCATGTTCACCACATTTGCTCGTTCGTCTGAGTTTCCTTCCTTTTCCGTTCTGCAATTGATTCATTGAATCCTCAAGAATTCTTCGCCAAGACATATCACTTCAGCCCCGGAGTTGGTGGCCTTGCTTATCTCGGCTTGGGTGTTGGCTTCATTTGTGCCGCAATGTTTGGAGCCAGATTCGCTGATCAGATATACAAATATGTAAGTATCTGCCCTTACATCACAGGATTTTCTAACCTCTTTGTGTCCCATAGCTTGCCGATAAGAATGGTGGCATAGGTACACCCGAAATGCGTATCCCAGCACTATTTGTTGGCTCGATTTTTATTCCTATCGGTCTTTTGTAAGCTTGGTCGATACTCAACATTTGCTACTCACCATTTTGGGATCAGCTGGTATGGATGGTCGGCGGCTGCTGGGACTCATTGGATCGTTCCTATTATTGGTACTGGTATCTTTGGTTTTGGTAAGATAAATTCTATTATCTCTTTTTGATCCTGAACGCGAAGCCGATCTGTTGCATTTTCAAGGCATGATGACAACCTTGTATGTCATCGAACGAAACGAATTCGGCACAACTCATCAATTTACCCTCTACCGCTGTGCAGCCTTCCGATCCAGCTCTACTTAGTTGATTCCTTCGTCTACGCAGCAAGCGCCACCTCCGGTGCTGCAGTAAGTTTATTTTTGATCTTTTATTTTACCTCGTCATCAATCTCAACCAAACCATCCGCCATCCCAGCTCTTTCGATCACTTCTTGGCTTTGCTTTCCCACTATTTGGTCAACAGATGTTCAACACACTCGGGCTTGGAGGGGGAAATTCTGTAATTTTTATTTTATTTCCATCGCCTGCTTTGCGTTTTCATTGAATCGAACGTGCCTATAGTTATTAGCTGGTTTGTCCATCGTTCTCGGCATCCCGTTCCCTATCTGGCTCTATTACAAAGGAGAAGAATTGCGCGCTAGAAATCCTTTGACTAAACTTGAAGGATCGACTATATCAAGAATATCATAAATCTCTGTCCCCCCAATGGGGAGGTTCGTTCGGTACTTGCTTGTTATTTGGTATCGCTATTATCCCTCATAATCATACCCCACTATTAATCATACCTCACTATTATACACCCCCATAAACCGATACAAGTTACTTACGATTCTTTATACATGATATGTCAGGAAGCAGGACATCGCATAAGAATCGCCGCTGTAGATGGCGTCGAAGTCATGGGAACCTGTCCCTTTCACAGGCAATCACTTCTCACTGACCCACTCGTTGGCCACGTCACATCCTCAGCGTTGCTTTCTCTTAACCGTCGCTGAGGTATCAATTGGTATCTAGAACTTCCAATTTTATTAGCTATTACATAATAATACCGACATTTTCTCTTAACCGTCGCTGAGAAC
Organism: Phlegmacium glaucopus; assembly: GCA_015039465.1. Taxonomy (NCBI): domain Eukaryota; kingdom Fungi; phylum Basidiomycota; class Agaricomycetes; order Agaricales; family Cortinariaceae; genus Phlegmacium; species Phlegmacium glaucopus. Next base: position 212,468 of record MU130579.1, read on the forward strand.
TCTCGATTTTATAAATACCATAATCGAGATGAGAAGTCGAACAGTTCGAACCACTGTCTGTGTTGATGCCATTACAAACCAATTTCATGAATTTACACAAGCCGCTCAGTGTGTGATGTGTACTATTACATATAATTATAAGTACCTCCCAACCGACCAGCTGGTATATATGTACGCCACCGAAGGTCTAATATCAGTATGTAACATTTCCAGGGTAGATCATTCCGCCGTCATTGTATTACGCATTCAAAACATTTATGAAAAATATTTCTTGCTACGTTTAACTTAAATGTTTTCAACACTTCCCGATGATAGTGGCTGCGATTCGAAGCGAATAGCCGATACAACGGGCTTGCCGTCCAAAGGTTTCTCTGTGATGGTTACGGCCTTACCGCGGGCGACCCGATAAACAATAAGGAGTGGAGATAGGACCTATATATGAAGTTTGAATGAGTTTTCTTTATTGCTTTCCTGAAAAGTACGATAAGGCTGCGAATGCTTACATATACATGGACCAACAGCTGCATTGGAATATATGATGCGTTAGCTTGCTGAAAGAACAGAATGAAGTAGACCAAGCTGAAGACGACCATAAGCGCCGAAGATTCAACGCAGATAATAAGGACTGTCATATAGGGACTGTTATGTTCCACTCCCATTGTCTTCCGGGCGTATTTTTCGAAATGCAGAATTCGTAAAGTAATTAGGATGGCAGTGAGGACGTTGAGAATGACTGTGACGCCAGTCATCACCACGATGAAAATGAATCCGAATAGGATATTGAGAAGGCCGGAGGCTTGATAAATAAAACTGTCAATGCAGAAAAGGCGAGATGATTGCAACGACTCATACCAAGTGACATTAATCCCAGAAAGACGAGAACAGTGATCAGAGCTATTCGACGACCCCGCGAGATTCCATCATATAGCACCGCACATCGCCAGAGCTAAGTAGGGCACAGGAAAAGAGAAACAGTCAAGACACCTTCCTTCATAGATCTTTTGAAAATTGCTTACCATAAACCCATCAGCACCCCAATTAGCGAGTGTAGTACATATCGCACCCACAAGTCCATTTCGAAACAAGTATCTACCGTGGTAATAGTTGAGGTCATAGAAAATGGTACGCGTGAGGGCAATAATCATTGTGATTATGTACACGGTACTGATTCCGACCATGAAGGTAACGTATAGCAGCAAAAAGTTCCTCATGCGTCGAGAGATGCCTTGTGACGTTTTCAGGAGGAGAGGAACGTAGGAGAAGGTGAGGGTAAGTATGCCTCCATACACCACTCCAGAAACGATGACACCTATCATCCATAGTTCAAGAAAGATACCGTCACCTGGTCCATGGCCTGGTTGAGTGTTAACAAGTGACATGAAAGGAGAGTTTTTTGGGAGAACCGTGACGAACGCGAGTCAAGAACCAAGTGGCGTACCACAGTTTATATAGGCACAGCTAGGCAGGGGAATATGTATGTACTCGGATCCATACAGATGCGAGACAACACTCTTCCGTCGCAGAACTTCAATGAGGCAGTGAGGCAATGAACTTCACCAAATATGATCCCGATAAGGAACACACGCCACGGGGCTCCACATCAAGTGACCAAGATAAAAGGTTATACATAGTGCACCAAGTAGGGGAATCACCAAAGGTGTTATGGAACTTGGCATCGTGATGGATGCTACGGCCAGCGCTCAGCGCCCAGGCTTTTCCAGCTTTCCACTCAAATGAAACAAACTTTCAAAAAATGTCAATTGATCAAATGTCCAAAAGAAAAATGTATATGAATGAAACGAAACAAAAAAATGATTGGGAGGATAGTATATAAAGGTACCCATACGTACGTACATTTATATTGTATGAAGAAAATTGCGGGGATTGCGAGTGAGATTTGAGTAGGGATTGGGGTAGGGATTGGGGGGGGCCGAAATCATGAAGAAAGCCATTTGGGGGGAAACGCACAGGTCAAGTAAAACAAGGTGGGGGGTAGTGGATATGAACAGCACATAGAACACAACAAAACATTGAGGGGGAGACAAAAAACGAATGATGATGGATGATGGATGGATGGATTCAGGCGACCAGAGCAGGAAGGAAAAAAGAGAAAGAAAAAAAGAGACAACGTGAACACATTGGGCATGGGGATTAGGATGGACAGACGATGTGGATCAGATGGTGATCAGATGGTATAGTAGATTGTTTATGGTACTGAGACGTTGATGTCTCTCCAAGATACCTTTGCGAAACATGAAAAAGGGGATAAGAGGCAAAGAAACAAGGAATGAACTTGGAAAGCGGGAAGAAACTCCCCTCCTCCAACACACAAAAAAAAGGCGCTCTAATCATCAAGCATCCTCCTCCACCCCTAAAATTTCTGCCTCCTCAACCACCCGTACCCAAATTGACAAACTGCAAAACAAAAGCATAGAGTTGGATGATATATATTTGGAAGAAGATAGGCATGAATGACGACGATGAGGAAAAGGAGAAAGTCGATAAAGAAAATCCGCCTTGATGACGACTTGTAAGAGTGTTGATTGTGTTTGGGGGGATGTCGTCGTCCTTGGTATCTTTGCAATTGGCATCGGTGTCGACAGGATCACCCTTATCGTCGATAACCGGCTCATCACCAACAGTAGTTGGCAACAACTGTCTATCGTGTGTGCCATCTAGTCACCATCCAAACGGCGAAGACGAGGATAATAAGGATGGGGAGGGTAGTGCAGCAGGTTTAAGACGGGTTGGGGGTAGGTCTTTCTTCGATTCACTATCATCACTATCGCTATCGCTGCTGGAGTCTTCAGATGAAGAGGAGGAGGAGGATACAGCAGGTTTCTTGGAGCGCTTTGAACGAGTAGTGCTCTTGGTAGATTTCGATTTGGGTTTATCCTCGTCCGCCGACAGCACTAGTACCCCGCCCAAGGATGAAGAAGAGTGTTTCTTCTTCTTGATCGACTTTCTCTTCTTGACCTTATCATCCTCATTATCGCTCTCGCTCTCCTTCTCTCCTTCCTCCTCTGCTTTCTTCGGCTTCTCTTCACCATCTTTCTCCGATTTGTCTTCATTCTTTTCCTTATCATCATCATCACCATCTTTCATCTTTTTCTTTTTCTCCTTCTTCTCCTTCCTCTTCGCTCTCCTCTCCTTCTTCTTCTCACCATCCTCACCTTCCTCCGCTTCTTTCTTCTTCCTCTCTTCCTCTTCCTTCTCTTTATCTTTCAATTGTTGCCTCATCTTCGCTAGTTCCTCCTCCTTTTCTTTCTCAGCCAACAAAGCTTTGACTTTCTCCAGTTCTTGGTCCTTTTTATCCTGCGCTTTCTTCGCTATAGCTTTTTCCTGAGCTTCCTTTTTACGTTTTTCGCGCTAGGGAATTTTGAGGATTAGATCTTGGGAAGTACGAATAAACGTAGAATGAAACCCACCAGAGCTTGCTCCCTTATCTCTCTAGCATCTTTCTCGCGTTGAAGGCGTTCACGCATCTCACGTTCGCTCTTGACCCACGCTTCAACACCATTAGCGGCCGCATCAGGTTGAGCTTTGTGTTTCAATAGATCTACGACAAAAGAAAAATAAATTAGAATTTGGACGATAACGTAACAAAAAAAAACGCGAAAATAAATAAATAATAATAATAATAATAAACTCACATCCTTGTAATCCAGCCACACTAAATTCTTCTTCCGGTACTCCATCAGCAAACGTTTTAGCAAGAACAGCCAAAGTTTTGCGATCTAGTGGTTTAACTTTAGCTGTTATAGATGCGTCTGGTGGAGGTGGGAGATAGGCTGTGTTGGTAGCTCCGAATTGAGATTTGTCAAGTTTGGTGGTTGATTGAGATGGGGAATGGGGAGGGGATGATGGAGGAATAGGACTTCCAGAGTAAGTTTTTGGAAGTGGAGGTGGTGGTGGTTGTGAAGAGAATAGGGAAGTCCATAGCGTTGCTGACGGCGGTGGTGTATCAGCCAAAGGATCAATAGGTTTATAGACCCTCGTCGTCGGCCCGGATGATGATTTGGCAACTGGTTCATCTTCGGCCCGAGTGAGTTCTTGTACTTCGATGTTATCATCCAATTGAACGCTATCCAAATCGTTTTCCTCGTCTTCTTCGCATGGGAAGAAATTTCTGAAAAGAGCTTCGGCTTGCCATCGACTCGCGTTTTTGAACTCTACCCAGACGTCCATTCGACCTGGTCTGGAGAGAGCTGGATCTAGACGTTCGAGGTGGTTGGTCGTTCTGTTGTAGACATTCGATTAGTTTTTGTGTTTTAGAAAAAGAGAGAATGAAAAAAAACACTGACGCGAATAATAATCTTCCTTCTGAAGCAGCAACACCATCCAAAGCATTCAACAATCCACTCAAACTAAGAGTGTTCATATCCGACAATCCATCTCTTCCGTACCTCCTCCTTCCACTTCTAAACCCACCACTGCTTAAGCCACCACCAAACCCACCAAACAAATCCATTCCACCTCCTCCATCTCCTCTCCCTCCATCTCCACTACCAAACAGACTACTTCCCCAACCACCACCACTTCCACCACCACTTCCACCACTCCCACCACCACCGCTACCACTTCCACTTCCATTCCCCCCGTCATCGCAGCTATCATCTTCCCTATTCGTACTCCTGACAAACGCCGCATCTAGATCTTCCAATAACAGCACACATCTGGCAGGTACTCTGCCCATCAATGCTGTCAATGTGTTATCCGAGATCCAAGATGCGGAAAGGGATACGACATAGATGTCTAACTGGAGTTGTCCTGCTAGTGCGTGAATGAGGGATGATTTGCCGGATCCGGGGACTCCGTGGAGGAGGTAACCTCGGCGGAAAGGTATACCACGGTCCGCATACCACTATTAGGAGGAGATGGTTAGATTGATTGGAGAGGAAGAGAGACGACTTGCTTTCTCGCTCTTCAAGAAATCTCGAGCATCATCTAACAACATCTCCTTGACACCTGGGTTTAAAACGATACTAGCCATAGGTCGTTTATGTCTTGAATCCGTCCAACGCCAAGAACCATGAGCATCTGCGAAATAGATCTGGATGCGATGCACGGCTTCAGCTTCGTATTCCTTTTTAGCTTGAAGGACTAATTGTTTGAGGATTGCGTTGGAACGTGCAACGACGCTAGTGAGAGTGGGCGTCAGTTAGGTTCTCGATAGAGGTGGGGGGGAGAAGATACCTAATAGATAACATTTCAGAGCCCGTCTCTTGTTTCCTCCCTCTCCTAACCCTCAACCAATGTCCCTTGTAAAAGATCGTATGGGTTGTATCGTAGGTAGGTTGGAAAACAACTCTTGTCTTCGGTCTCCCTTCACCGTCTTCCCCAGGTCCACCAATAGTGTTGTTATTCCCGTTATTCCCGGAAACAGCTACTTCCCACTGATCCCAATCATCATCCTCTGCGGATCTATATGTTGAAGAAGAGGCATTAACAGAAGATGCTGCGCTTGAGGCACCTCCTGGGAGAGCTGTACGTGTTGTTGTTTCGAATTCACGGGAACGTTGCCATTCGGGGCGACGAGAGAGCCAAAGCATCAGCCAGTCATAAGGAAAGTCTTCCTCGCTGAAGTGGGCTGTGAGAAAGAAAGCTGCGGAGGGGGTGTTAGTAAGGTGAGGTGAGATGAGATGGGAGAGGAAAAGGTACTTGCAATTGACGAAATGTGACCTACAAAACGTTTTTGTTAGTTAGTTAGCTTGAGGTAGGTCGAAGGATTACATACCAAGCAGAGCTAGATACCCTTCTAGCAGTTTCAACGGTACCTCCTAGCACGACCAATTTCATGCCATCGATGACGGAGGAACCGCCTGAACCGCCTACCAAAGGCTGCATGAGGGACTTTAGAACATCCATGGTTGTGTTATAGAGAGTTAGAATGTGGGGTTTTTAGACTCTTGTAAGGAGTCAGATGAGTATGAGCGCTTGTTAACTGTTGCTTTACTGGGCGACTTTCGTTATCGATGAACTTTGTCAGGTGGTTTCCCGGTGAGAGATACCAAAAGTGAATAAAGACAAACGACCACCTGGAGAGAAGGAAGGCGATGTTTGTTTGGTTCGGAACTCCTTCCTACTGCAGGTATGTGGCAGTTGGTGGAATGGAAGGACAGGCGTGTGAGAAAAAAAAAACAACAAGAGCAGAATTTGGGGATATGTAATATGACTCTATATGACTATAGATTATAAAGAAGGGGGTTAATGGAACGAGAAGCCCCGGGACCGAGGTTGGCGCTTGACAAGGTAAGCGACCAAAAGGTGATATGGAAGGCTGAGCAGCTATCAACCAAATGTCTTTCGTTCGAGACAGGGTCAAGACGCGTCAGCTGAACCAACACTCTGTCAGCATCTTTACACATGCTGTGAATCATTACCCAACCCTGTAATACAACCCATATACACCACAGTAACGCCCCTCGAGCCTCGAGGCGGGGTCAATTTAATTGCTTCCGTTGTCGCTAAGCTTCTGCCACAGCCGGCGGGCCGTGTCATGGTGCTTAATTGCAGTGATGATGCGATGCAATGGATGGAAGCTATGTACGATAAAAGCAATGTAATTAGAGGATTGTCGTTTAGATAAATTTCCGTAAAGGTTTTTTTTTAAAATAAAAATGTCAAAGTTTATTCTACATGCTGCGCGTTATATATCTTATCAAACTTTAAGCATAGATCTTTCTCATTACAACAGAAAGTTGGAGGATGCGTTTTATACATAGCAAAAAAGAAAATCGCAGATCCCGACCGTTGATCGGGGGGGATAATTGACACTAGTTCCAAGTTGGCTCTCTAGCTGCCAAGAATCCCAAGATAACGGGTTTGAAAATAACCCGAGATAACCCGTCCTGAGTTGGTTGCATCGATAAATACTTACAAAGTTTGCAATCATCACAAGACTTTTTTTCGGAACTGAAGAAGCAACGAGAAATTACAATCCCCTTTTACCTTGATTAAGAGCTTATTCATCAGGGTGACCATCATTTACCAACTTGCTGGACCCGCAAGAGAATTTTTGGGTTTTTTGTATGGTGAGGACATAAATCTTACGGAAAGCTCAAGGAAAGCTACATAGGTGCCGGCCGATACTGCCGTTATCAAAGTTGGCAGCAGCCATGCATGGTTAAGTACTTGAAAAGTTTTCATGCTAATTTACAATCCACAATTGCATTCCTGACATACTTCTAAAGCGGCTGATTTGCTGAATGGTCATTCTTCTCGATTGTATGTTAAAATAAGATCATTTTAAAATCTCTTATACCCAAGTTGACGGTATTCATCATTCAGTTGGAGATAAATTTGGAAGCTTCAAAATTCTCAATTCTTTGGTAAGTACTGCAATGGACTATAAACAGAAATCCAAATGATCATCACTGAGCTACTGTGCTCAGTTCTCAGGCAGCCAGCGAGTACTACGAGTAATTGGATGGTAATACTTGAGTGGTCTTACTCTTCATGTTGGAAACTGGAAACTGCCAGTCCTTGAGAGGCAAGATACATATGTTGTGTATATGGTCATAACAGTGGTGAAGGTGTGGAAAAATCAACAGAAACATACCGGGAGACGGGGGCAAAAGGAACTTCTTATTGACGTTGACAAGGTCAATAGAAGGAATGAGGAAAACAATATGAATGTGAAAATTGAATATGTGCACATCTCGTAAGACCACATGAGATGATGATACTAAAATGATATATAAAATACCAAGGAAAAGAGAATAGGTAATGCGAGCAGCGACACAGACCTGGAGCTTGTAGTGGCAAAATTAAAACTGGCACGTGATGACTTCTGATGGACAAACTCCCAACGCTACGCTTTGCCATTTGGTCCTCATGGTATCCATCCCAGAAGAGCCACCACCTCTAGATCCATTCCATAGCGCAGACCCTCTAAGTCGAAGATACAACTCTACATCTACTTCTCCTACTAGCACCGCACAACTGTCAACGCCTAGTACACCCACGCAGCCTCCAGTTCGAGTTTGGACTTTTAATGATACAACTGCTGCAGCTGGAACATCAAAGCTACAGTCGTACGTTGATGATCTTGTAAAATCTGATGAAATTAAAAATCAGAAGAAAAACAACTGGAAGAGATTGAGTGTTGGTGATCGACTTAAGAAATTGGGGAAAGAATTGGGGAGGTTTGGGAGGGATAAGGACCATGCAGTCGTGACTTTGACAGCTTTAGGATCACGGCAGATGGTAGTGGCACAGTCTGGTAGTGCTCCTATGCCCGACTGGCGGCCTGCATGTGAGACAAGTCTGTCGACATCTCCCAATGACTTGAGCACGTTACCAGAGGCTCGTACAGACGACCATACATCTCTTCAACTCGGCTCACAGGAACAATTTGAACCTGAACCAGAGGCTACAACTCTAGCAACAACAATCCATCGCCTCATTGACTCCCTCCCTCTAAATACCGCTTCCATCCCTCCGGAAGCCACATCACCTTTCTCCACTCCGACCCTCTCCCAACCTCTATCCCCCTATTCGCTTCAAACTCCCCTGCCTACTCCTACAGATAACTCACCTGAGCCACAATCACAACCACAACTTAAAGACTCCCGACTCATCGCTCTACTCTCCAATGCCTCATTCATGAACGGTTCATCTCTAAAAGGAAAACCCAGTATATGGAGTATCCTAGAAAACATCCATCGTCCTTTTTCTTCTCCAAACCCCGCAAATTCGCATCTAGATCCTAGTACTCAACATAACGATTCGGAAATTCAGTCTTTGAAGCCACCACCAGTACCAGCAGCTTCAAATATATATCACAACCAGGTGGCAAACGAGTCATCGCCGAGCATGGCCTTCTCTGAAACGTCTAGTATCATGGTTTACTCTCCTCTATTTCCTACCCAATCCGATTTCGTCGAATTGGCCGAACTCGTACCATTTGAGGCCGAATCTTGTGAGACGGAAATGCAAGCGGAGGAGCAAGTTGTGACGAACCCAGATATGGGTGGGGATCCTGGACTCGACTCGAAGGTAGTGTCTGGTGAAAGAAACGTTGGTGGCGACTCCCAAGAGGGTCAAGGAGGAACGGTTTGGACTTTGGTGTGGCCATTTTCGATATGGTATGGTCCAGACCAGACCCAACGGAGTATATCCCAAACAGCTTCTTTAATGGGTGTTGCTGCTGCTGCTGAACAACAATCTGCGGATTCCACAACATCTCCTCAAGTCGGAACGAGTGATCCCGGTTCACCAACATCACCAAATCAAAAAATCAGATCTGTAAAATCACAAAAAAGTATACGTGCTTGGGTTCCTTCATTGTCAAAAATATCCGTTCAAGCTTTCTGGTGGGGTTATCGTCTGTAAGTAAACCTCCTCCATCCATCCTTTCTCAGACGCTCATCCCTCCTTAAAATATGACCAGATATCTCCCCCCACCGATCCTCGAAATCCTAAGCGACAAGACCTTAGAAGCAGCCAAACGATCGGCAGTGATAACAACAGCCTTGACCTGGTTTTTCAATAACCTACCTGTTGACGTATTTCCACCGCCTATGAGGCCTGGTCTTATCCTGCTTCAACGCTTGGTTCCGCTTTTAGGTTATATTGGGTCGTTTATTTCGTGGAGTTGGAGTACAATTAGGGGTTATGATGTTGGTGAGTTTATATTCTTTTTTTTGGATGGATGGATAGATTTGAATGTTGATGGTTTTCTTTTTTACTTTTTTGGGAAGGGTATGGTGTTACGTTAACTGCTACTTGGATTCTACCCGTTGCTTTGATTCCCGGGACGTGGTACGAGCAGGATTTCCCAAAATCTCCAAGTCCAAGTTCGCCTATTCCGCTTCCGCGTCCTTTGTCAATGCAGTCATTTATACCTCCTACGCCGACTGACCATGATATCCCGACGAGTCTGTATGCTACGCCAATGTCTTCTGTGGCATTTGGTTCACCTGCACTTCCTCCTCCTACTGCTATCAATGGCGAGAATTGGGAATTAGATTCGTCGTTAGCCTCATCTTCACCCTCGTGGTCATTGTATTCACCACCACTGCTACCACCACCGTTACATATATCATCTCCAACTCATTATCCAACGACGATTCCTCCAAATTCACCTAACAGTCTTTATTTCACGCCAACTCCAACTCCAACTTTACAGGAGCCGCTCACTCTTAATAACCCTTCTTCAGTCCCCTCATCACCTCGAAGTCGTACAGCCCACTCGAACAGCCGGGTGGGATCATCTTCTCCTTTAATCAACAACATCCCGCCTCCTATAGCGATCTACAACGCCATCCCACCACCACCATCGCCCACAACTCCAACTCCAACCCCAATTTCAATTCCAATAGCACCTACGCCTACCGAACTACCACCCGTACCTCCTGAACGCCCATTCAGTCCAAAGCTGATAAATCGGTTATTGCGTGGACCTGTGTTGCAGACGGTGCCGCTTCCTGATGTGGATGATGTGGATGGTGGCATTGGTGTTGGTGTTGGTGTGAGTAACGGTTTGGTGGATCGGACTAGGAGTTCAAGTTTGAAGAAGAAGAAGAATGCAAAGGTTGAGAGTAGTAGTCGGAGAATGAAGACTTCATTGACATTGAATCCAAGTCGAAGGAATGATTGAGGTTTATGCATCATGGGTTCTATCTCTGGTCCAATATTCCTTTTATACCACTTCTGGAATTGTACAACTCATGTGTGCTTAGTGTTGTATTATTACCTCTTTTTTTCTCTTTCAGACAACCACTTTCGAAATTGATCCTGGAACCGACCTTGAAGCATCATCGAATTTTTTGGAATTAGTTTGATACACCACTCGAGTTCCCACTTGTCTATTGCTGGCCAAAGGTCTATCAATGCTTGCCCACTCCTCCATCACGAAATGCCTAGTGTTCTGCAAGTGCGTCGTCTAGTGAACGTCAGAGTAATTTTTGATGGAGTAAACATGGACTTCGAACCTGTGTAAGTACTTATAATAATAATAACAAGCCCTTTGTCTTCAAACCCTTCTACTACTACTAAGGTTCGTTCGCTGGTCAAATCCCAAACCTTGTCAGTTGATTACATCAAAAACAAAAACAAAAATCAGCAGTTGTAGCATCGTATGATGATGATTTCGTATCTTCCAAAGACTCCAAGTTGTACTACTTGACTAAACGACCCGCAGCCTGCCACAGTTCACACTCAGTAAAAAGCGAATGTCGCGTGAACGTTTGAACGTTGATCACTTTCGATGATGTTATGTTATGCTACTTTGTATAGTACGAATATCATGTGAATGCTTGTATGATGTTACATAAATAACGGTGCATGTATAATATTTAACCACATCTACGTGAGTAATACCGCCAACGAAAACTGACCGATGACTCTCAGTTTCTTTTGCGCCATTAGTAGCATCCGTTTAAGCTGGAGAAATTTATGCAATTTTTTTAGATACCTCAGGCTAAACCCTGTCATCGTTGTTGACTTCAGTGATGACAGCCGTGGCGACCGTTCCCCTCGATAGTAGGAGTGGATGGTTTACAATCCGATGACACCAACTTGAAAAAGGGAGGATCAGGGTGGCGCTGCTAGAGTTAGAAAAAGTTGGGGGCACGCACGGAATTGTCGAAGGAACGAGCTTGGTAATGAAGTGGTATGTCTGAGACAGGATGACATAGGACGACAGTGTATGGAACTAGTTCCTAGTAGAAGGAAGATAAGGCGCTGCTAGACTGTCGAATGATCGTTCCCTGTCATCGAGAATTCTTTTTTGTACAAGCAGTACTATCAACGAAGAATCCAATGTTGAGTAACCTCCAAAGCGTGCGACGTATCGGGCCCGGGGATGAGCGTTGGAGCTTCGCAGCCTCCAGTCGATCTGGGGTTGTGACATTGGGGTGGTGGGTAGATCCTAAAAAACCATGAGACACGAGGTGGCTTGTTGATGTCCAACCAGAAGCCGCATGAATTTATAGTTATGTGATGTAAACAAAATTCTGCTGATATAAAAGAGATAGATATCAGTGCGAGAGTGGCGAGGGGTATCAAGGGTTTCTTCCTCCTGCCAACAAAGGTTCCTGGTCATTGAAAGGGTGAAAATCATATGGGATCCTACAGTCATCGTCTTCCCTTCCGGCCGCCTTTTTTAAATTTGGACTTCCCGTAGTCTCGTCATGGGATTCCCAACAGATGACTTGAACTTCGAGCCCCTCTACGACGATAGATGGTTTCTACGAAGCACGAGGTCGCGGTGTCAACAAGTTTTGTTGTCCAAGGGGGTCTACGGTCTAGTCGAGTCGATACTAGGAGATAAATTTGCCTGAGAAGATACACGTTTATGAGGAGCCCACTGGATGGATGTAAATTGAGGTGACACAGCGATCGCTTGGTTAACTTGATGAATATTGATAAACTTTTCAAACTCAGCTAGACCGCTCCTTCTATCGACTCAAATTAAAACGGTTTTTACTTCATCGAAGAGCCGGTCACCGGTCTGCCGCAGTGGGAGTCTCGAGAGCCTAACGTCGGACTGTCTAAAACAATTCACTCATGTAAAAAATGGGTAAGATTTAAGGATAGATGTCGACTTCGCTATTCTCCAGAGGCAAAAGAGGGTAGGACTGGACCGTACAAGGACCGTAGTGGCGGTGGTGTTTTGCTTAAATACCCCTCTAATATCTGCTTCAGAACTCAGAATCCTACTTCATCGTCAAGTTTCATTGTCCTCAACATGGTCGGAACCATTAAACAACAGCTCTACATTTCAGGAGTCCCTAAAGGCATGACTTTCAGGGTCACTGCCCTCAACCTCTTGCCGCCTGATCCCCCAAAGGAGTGGCGCGCTACGCTCTACACTGCCGCAGGTGTTGAACGCGTAAGTTATCTCTGTCAAATACTTGTAAAATGAGGTATTTACTAGTCTTACTTGCATACGGATCATCAGAAAGCACCCTTCACCGTCGATCCCAGCGTGAATGGAGGCCACATGGGCGAAGTCAAGATGTATGGCGCCCATGCCTTCCCAACGTGAGCGATTTTTTTTTCATACGATGAATATAAGTAATATATGGGCATTTCTTCAGCAATAGCCTCGGTGCGCGTCTTGAGATCCTTTGGGAGCTTGTCGGCACACCCACTCGTTCTCAATCAGGAGGTGTCGAGATGGATGTCGCGCCAGACACCGTCGATCACCCTGCCGACAGAGTCCTAGGTGAGGATGCGCCCGAACCAACTGAGGGTGAGTCAGAGCCACCTGTCGACCCCAACGACCCCGCCGTCTGGCAGACGAAGCTTGAAGATCTCACCGACGAGTCTCCTGCACGTGCCGATGAGCCTGTGCGCACTGGCCGCCTCATCGTTGAGACCACAAAGTGGGGACTCATACAGCGTCCCGACTACGTCAGCGTCGTCTACCAAGTGGGGAGCGCAACGCCTTTACGGGTAGTCTCCAGTGTGGCGGCGACAATTATCTCTATGCCCAAGGACGCCTTGTTCGTGATTGGTATCAACACGGAAACTCAGCAAATTGGCATTAATGGTGTCCAAGAAACTAACATAGCCAACACATTGACTAGTTATATGATTCAGGGAATATTTTACATCCATGAGAAGGCGTTTGGGTGGGTGTTTGGGAAGTTCTGGTGAAGGATGTGATGGAATGGGGGCGAAATGCTGATAGTGGGTTCCAAAGGCGTTTCACCGACCTCCTGCTTTGATTTGTATGAATATATGTAACATTAGTTGGAATCACTTTTTTTTTCTGCTTCTAACCGGACAGAATGATTAGATGGAGGTGAACTGGATTAGGTACTGATTAGTGGTAACGGAGTTTGGATCGAGGAAAACCACGAAAAGGAGAGGTGGTCGAAACAACTTACAAGTAGGATGCCAAGGTGATGACTCTGATGAGGGTAACAATTCAATCTATGCAGCTGAAATGTTATGTGTATTAAAAAGAAAGATTGATTGATAATTTATTTTTTTGTGGAGCATTTAGATAGCATAGAGCTAAATAGCCCGTTAGCATACGACCTAGTCGACACTTCTGGGCCTGCTAGTTGGTTGAGGGGTCCATGACCCCCCTGGTTAGTAGTTTAGGGACAAGAATTCAATTTTGCCATGAGGAAATGCCATTACGCATGAGGTGTGAGACTCACGACACCGCACCCAGGCCGGGCCACTGGCAGCTGCACTAGGGCTACGCACCGCCCGTATTACGGGTACGGCCGTCATTTTACGGGCCGTAATGGCTGCCAAGTCTCGACGGCCGTCCCGTATTTCCTTGTATTCCAATGATAACGAGGCGTGGGAGACGCGGGAAGTAGCAGGTCGGACCCAGATTGGCGGCTCTTAGGCCAGCCAAACGGTCCAAAGAGTTTTATCTCTAAACTAGGTACAGCGCTTGCGTAGTACAGTGATACGTGGTTAGAAGAGATAAAAGTAAAGGATGCGGGTGGGTGGGTAACGACGAATGAGACCTCTGGTGCTCAGGTTTAGCTCTAGGAGAGACGGGGAGCAAACTGTTAGCTACTGGGACACATATGATAGCCCATTCCTCAGGTCAAAGACCGAAAGCCTAAAGGCGAAATTGCATTATGTACGGCTATAGTCCGAGCAGCGGAGTGAGCTCATGCCTGGTATATGTCCGTCATAGACAGGTGAGCTGATGCCCCCACCAAGGCAGTCGGACTGGACTCACCAGTCGGGACCAGCTACTACCAGAAAACATTCGGCTCAGAATTGAATCGGCCCCTCCGAAAATTAATATTCTAGGCAATCGGGTTGGACCCGGTTTGGGAACAAAATTGGTAGCTACAAAATAGTCTGGGCCTACCGGGTCGGAACATAATTTTTAACCAGCAGGATAATATTGTGGGCAATCGGGTCAGACCCGATTTGAGAACTAAATCAGTAGCTAGAAAATAGTCTGGGCCTACCGGGTTGGAACATAATTGTTAACAAGCAGGATAATATTGTGGGCAATTGGGTAAGACCCGACTTGAGAACTAAAACCCGACTTGAGAACTAAAACGGTAGCTGGACAATGGGCCTACCAGGTCGGAACCGATTTACAATATTGTGGGCCTACCGGTCAGACCCAATATTTCGATTCAGTTCGGACCTGGTAGTCCCAGAATATTTTCTGGCTACCAATTCAATTCTCAATTCAGGTCTGACCAGACTGCCAGCTGGCTACCAAATCAGCCAAAACATATTCTGGGCCTACCGGATCAGGACAGAATGGACACTGGCATTCCGGTCACCACCACTGGGAACTCAATTCCAGCCAGAATGCTTCCTGGGCATTCGGGCGACAACCCACAATGCAGTCCCAATGCTGCCTGGGTTTTGGGTGACCACCAGAATTCAATGCAGAATATACGTAAAATACATCTCTGAAATCGGCTGCATATTGTAGAAAATGGTAATATTGTCCGAACGCTAAATTTTTCTAACACATTTCAGGGGAACAGCCAGATGGTTTTTCCAACGCCTCCCTATCTGGACCAAATGTCCAATGATTCGCTTAAGAGTTTATTGTCGGCAATTGGCCTAACATCCAAGGGAGGATATCGACTTACTTTATTCCACACAGGCACGCTCTGTAACAAGGGGTTTTGGAATAAGCAGACCCAACGATCAGCGAAAACAAATACCTTATACCGACGACCTACGCCAGGGATGTGTTTGCGCTCCTTCATGTTTTTCCAGTATCGGCCAACATATGTACCGATCTTCCAGGGGAAACCAGCATTTGCGCAGTATTGTACGAGCTGACCTTTGCCGATTTGGCCCATTGTGTGAAGAATGAGTGACTGCCGATCGGTAAGCAAAAATTTTCTACTTGCTATAATATTACATAATCAACTGCCGTCGGCAAAATCATGATGAAGCACATTGCCCCAGGGTGTTCGGGTGGATTGACCCGAGTATTATCTGGCTGGTCTGCGATTGGGCGGGGTATACTATGGGTGCATCGACCCAAATAACATTGTTAGGTGCAATTGGGACTAAATATCAACCGCTTGCATAGTAGACCCAATGGACGAATGGCCATGGGAGTCCCCCCCTGTTCGGGTGACCAAATCGGCTATGGGCATTTTCTCAACTCATGGGTTGTGGGTTGTGGGACATTACTCACTTAAGTTTGAATGCAACGTGGTTTGCAACGTGCTAGGCCACACATTTGCAACGAGGTGGGGATGGCCAGTAGTTTATAAGACCAGGTACACAAATTTTATCATCCCTCTAATGTCGTCCCGCAAAGCCCAAAGAATCCCAGATAAGTTTCAGGAAGGATCTTATCGAAGGAGTGGGGGCCGAACTGTCAACACTGGCAAGACATACAAGCCAATGCAACATTCCTCCCGCAGCGCTCCCTCTAAGCAACCACTCCTGGTCCCTGAACCCCCATCTGTGCCACTCAGACATTACGGTGAAGAAAATGACTTAGGGGAAACCGATTACTCGATGTACCTGGATGCCACCTTGCCGACTGATGAAGAAGTGCGAGCAGCATATGGGAATGTATTAAATTCTATACGCAATCTGTGCTGAGCTGATTTTTGAACAGAGTCAGAACGATTATATGCGGCAATGGCTACCGAAGAGATCAGCCTACCTGGAACGTTTGCTCCGTACTGAAGGGAATGAGGTGAAAATCTGCACCTGCTGCCAAAATTTAGCCCGTTGGCGATGTTTGTGTTGTCTGAGCTGGCCTATGTTTTGTCGGGAATGCTGTCGTACAACTCATGAACAACTTATCTATCACCGATTACAGAAATGGACCGGCTGGTTTTTCCAAGATGCTGGTTTATGGGAGGTGGGTGTGCGACTATCTGTCGGCCATATGGGAGGGAATTGCCCATCTCAAGGGGTCTTACTGGGGGCATGTCGTGTCCTTGAGACACAAAAGGATAAGGAGGATGATTTGGGAACTGAGAACCCTCCACTGCGATGGCCTGAACTCCAGCCACATCAAAGTAACCCGGTGGACTCTGACTCAACCAACGTTGACTATGATCCTGAAGACCCTGAATGGCAAGATATCCCAATGTTACAAACCGACCCTGTCCCGCTCAGAACCCCGACCCCCACAATGGACGACTTGGAGATTCAGCATATTCTTATTGTCGATGCATCAGGCTTGATTTCACTCCCTGCTATCTGGTGTGCGTGTTTGGAAAAAGCAGCGAAAGCCGGCAGGCCAGATGACGCTGAGAAAGTTGGCAAACCGGACGAACACTTGTTAGATTTGCAGATGCTGGCTGCAAGCTACGAGAAGATCAAGACTGTTTTCAGCTTTCACTGTCTGGATGACTATCGGTTGTCGAATCTTGAATGCAAGACATCGGCCTATCAATATTATCAGAAACTGCGAAGATTGACAAATCCTGCATTTCCTCACTCGGTACTGAACCGATACAATGAATTTCGTCGGGCAACACGACAATGGAGGAACCTCAAGCTGAGGAAGTGGTTCGGGATCGGCCACCGGCTGGTGACCCCCAGCAAAGGTTCGATGGCTCTCTTTTGTGCTGCCTGTCCTCAACCGGGTGTCAACCTCCCGGCCGATCATCTGAGTCGATACACTGCGTAAGAGACTTTACTTCAATGTTAAATAAATGCTTAAAGAAATATTCCAGTCATGAAACAATGCGAAGCTTCATGGTGGATGGAAACTTCACAGCCGATCACATCAAGCAAACAAGGCCTCATGACGATGTGTGGTTAACCGATGGAGAAGGGATGATGACTGCAACAGCGCCCTACACTAGTCACATAAAACTTGCCAAGGAAACAAAAGAAGTCATTCTTCTTGTTAATGGTGACCAGCACACCTCTGAATTAATCTCTTAGAAAGATCCTTGTGAATCATTGGACAGTGGTTTTCGGGCGATTCTGGACTCAAACACTGGATCGGGAATTAAAGACATCACCGGCATCGCAGTGCATGCATGTGCTCGCCATGGTTGCTACTCTCCATCGAGTTGTGTGAATTTTACAAAGGGCGAACAGCAGAAGTGCATCGACTACTCCCTATCAGAAACATTCCAAACCACCAACTGTGTCGGAATCCGCAAGGTGTTGGAGATCTATGACATTGTCTGTCAATACTACAAGCAGATACAAACGCGTTTTGCTGCCAGCCCTTATATTTCCTTCCCCCCAGTTGAGTTTGAAAAGGCTATCGGGATGTTTCATGTCCATGGCCACCAAGATTCTTGTTTCTTCCAGTTCGCGACTAGCTTCATGAAAGGGGCAGGGATGGTGGATGGGGAAATCCTGGAGACACTATGGAGTACTTTGAACAGCATTTCCCCGAGCATGCGAACAGCATCTCTTGCCCACCGATCGGAGGTTCTCGATGACCACATGAATGATAGCAACTGGAAGAAAATTGTTTCGATCAGTGAGTCGGGATTCTTTCATGGTTATTCAATTTCAAACTTGAATTTATAATAATAGCCCGAACCATCATCAAGAAATATAACCAGGCCATCAAAAATGAGCTGGAAAGCACAGAGTACTTTAAGGATTTATCGAGAGTGCCGACCCATGAGCAGCTGGCACTATGGGAGGCTGAAATCTCAGATGCTGAAGTGCGACGCACTGAGTGGCCGGCCGCGATGAATGTAATGAGTTCAAGCATTAACAAAGGTTAGTTCACTCCGTTGATATATTATGAGACTTCTTACCTCTGGCCAGCACCAACGTTGGCTGAGAAGAGACTCCATTTGTTAAAAGAGCCAGAGCGGGGGGTTGCAGGAGAAACTGCGTGGTTGATGGCAGGTCTCAAACTTGAGGAGCAACAGTAAGACCATCCTAACTTGCCTCCCACTTACTGATCAGCGAAGATTGGAGATTGTCCAATTTATGAGCCGGATGGGGCACCGTCCGACAGCAGACATGATCACATCGTTGGGAAAACAACGTGACAATCTTGTCAAGTCAACATCAAAGTTTAATGCAGAATCCCAGAAGTATCTTGGGGTTGAGGCATTCACAGAATGTATTCAACTAATTGAGCTAAGCCAAACCGACTTTGAGGAGGATTGGGATCCGATTGACCCTCCTGAAATACCTCCTAATGCTGCCCGGCCGGAATTATTTTCAATCGCACTTCCTTCAGCCCTTCCTCAGGAATCTCCTCACCGTCTCTTGCTCACCCGATTCATGGAGAAGGAGCTTGATCTGTGGAGGGGGCACGCAAACGACTGCCTTGCAGAAATGCAAGCCATAATCAGTCAAGAAGCATATAGCTACAAGAAAATCCTGCAGGCAGCACATGATAAAGTCCACCAAACCCGAGCCCAATCATCCATTCAAGTCATCCATAGGACTCTGATTCTGCAATCCAGAGTGTACAAACGGACCCAGGGGGCAATGTTAAGCCTCAATATGGGGTTGGCTGAGTTGGCTGTTTACAGGGAACTTACCTCCTTTGACCTCAAAGTTACCTCTGCAATTTCCAATCCCAATATTGCGGGATCCAGCCGAACCCAACTATCCTGGATCTGGACAACCCACCAAGGTGTAGAGCCGACTGATAACCACCTGACAGAATGTGAGTTTCCAGTGTTCTCCATGTGCCCGACTCAGCATCAAAACAGTCTACCGGGTCCATTGGCTTCGAGGGAGGGCACAACTACACCGATGGAAGGAAGAAGTGATTCTTACTCAAAATGAAATGCATTGGGCCACCAACTATTTTACTCTTCGGCACAGCCAATGGACCACCTGGCAATCATCACA
>MU130585.1:0-10063 GCA_015039465.1 Phlegmacium glaucopus
GTAAGAGTTGCGAGGAACCGCTCTCTGAAGTCGCTATCTTTTGTCAATTGTTATCGTTTGCTATCGTTAGTTGCCTTGTATATAATTGTAGTAAACTTCTTCATATATGTAGTTATAGCTGGGCATGCGTAATCTACTACTATATCTATCTACATCGATCTTGACCCCAAATACCTGGGTCATAAAATACCGTGTGGTCAACATTCTATATACTTTTCGGATCTAAATGTGCACATTATAACTGGTAACCGGAGTACGATAACTACTCAAAAGGTAGGGTTCAATTGATGTTTCAGTTCTGTTTCATTGTCCAGTTGTTGAATGTGATCAACGACCACGGGAAACAATCAACGGGGAGCGCTGTCAACCACGACACGAAGTCGGGATGTGACCACGCGTGACAGAATCATTTATCTTCGAACCGTGAGGATGGCTGAAGGATACAAGACCGACAAGGAGGCTTTTGTGGCGGGGATGACCGGCTCCTCGATAATGCACGTCAATCTCGTGTCTCTGATCACACTGGTGCGTCTAACCAATTCACACAATAGTAGCTCATTATCTTAGGACAGGCCTCTGTCTCCCTTAAGCTTTATGCCACAATACAAACGCGACTTCAACCGACTCGAACCCTTGGTTTTCTCCCATCCTGGCTATTCCTCGTGCTTCCTTTACTTTTGAGCATGACTCTGTCCGCAAATCAACCTACGATTCTATTAGTTCTACTTTCAGTCTCTACTGGATTACTGCTTTGTCTACCAAAGCTCGAAAGCGGCACCCCTCTCCCTTCGCGTCAACCACTAGGCCCGTCGGTATCGACGTCTATAAATCCAGTCCGGATTCCTCCTCTGCCAGCACTGACCACATATCGAGCCCATATGATGCTCATGACCGTCCTTGCTATCCTCGCAGTGGATTTCCCAGTATTTCCTCGATCCCTGGCGAAATGCGAAACTTTCGGCATTTCTTTGGTATGAGCTTGAACCATGACATCATTTCTAAGTTAACTTTCGAAACCTAGATGGACCTTGGCGTTGGATCCTTTGTGTTCTCGCAAGGCATTGTATCTGCCATACAACTTATCAAAGACCCCACCTATCTCACGTCCCCAATCATGCCCAAGTTACTACGTGTAACTCGGAAATCGTTCCCAATCATCGTCCTAGGCCTTGTCCGCGTTATCCTCGTAAAAGGAACAGATTATCCGGTAAATCATCCGCCTGCTTTTCTAGAAAGGCTCGCTAGATCTTATTTTAGGAACATGAAACAGAATACGGCCGACACTGGAATTTCTTCATCACGCTTGCGCTTCTTCCCATCCTTCAGGTTTTATTTCATCCTCTTCTTTTGCATTTTCCCATAGCTCTTGTTGCAATTCTCCTTGGCATGAGTACGACGTACCTGATCTCGTCTCGATAGATGTTTCTGAATATTGTTCCTCCTAGGTCAACAATTCGCGCTCTCCCATCTCGGTCTTAGGGATTACCTGGTTTTCGCACCTCGAACCTCTCTGATCAGTGCAAACAAAGAAGGGATTATATCCCTCCCTGGTAAGTAAACCAGGAATACCGATACTCTAAAGTTGACTCTTCCTTTCCTAGGTTATCTCGCCATTCAACTTCTGGGGTTGTCTGTAGGCACTATTATTCTACCACCTTACTCGTCCTTCTTCCATCGTAGACAGAAAGTACCCACCGGCAGGGAATACAAACAAAGAAATAGTGATGCAGCCGCTGATAACACTAACTTGGATATTGCGGCACCCAGGCAGACAGAGAAAACGGCCACCGAACTTTGCTCCTACGCTATTATATGGTGGAGCTTCATGTGGCGTTTACTAAAGCCCTTTTTCACAGAGTCATTCCCTCTGATAGTTCCTTTCTCCCCGCTTCGCTGGATCTCTCAACTTTGACTTGGAACTATTTGCTTCTGGCTCGCTTGGACACTCTGGACTCGTCAATTTCGTGCCCCGGACTTTGACTACTTCGTGGTATACTATTTCGTGCTATAATCTATTAGATTTGTACATGACATTTATAGATTGAATATTCTCAGAAGTCCCTTAGAGAATCCATCTCCTGGTGTTGCATATATTCATAGCCGGCCAGGTATGACCTTGTTAGCTATGTATGCTTTAATCGTCATACATGAGCCCTAGATCCATCTTTGCTCATGCCTTGTGAGGTCACCGTTAGACCTTACATGCACTGTTTCATGACTATGTGTGACTATGTATGAGACGGTATTTTTTATGATGTCGCATTGTCCAGCTCCAGGTCCGCGATTATCCTAGACGCTTTAAATATGCTTCGATATGATTAACCCTAAAAATATCGGTACGACTCAGAATCATCAGAAATAAAGAAAGTATGCTTACACGGGACAGGCTCGAACAGGCTCGAACTCAGAAACTTAAATTTGAGCCGCGACTGAAAATCGACAACCCCGCCCACGTAATGGACTTTGAAGCATCATAATGTCAGTTATGATTCATTTGTACGACGTAATTGACTCATTTACTACCAACTGAACTCGAGCAGTGCGGGCAACTCTGGGTGCGAGGACAACCTTCAGTTCTCTACTTCGCGCCTAATATCCAAGTGTTTAGATAGATAATACTTGGAATTAAAGAGAGGGCTCATTCCGCCAGTTTTTGCCTGATGAGATAGACATAGACTTTGATGCCGAGAGGGGTCATCCACCTTGGATCTGTGGTATCCATTTCATTATCATATACACCGAGTTCTTCCATGGATAGGGCTATCTGTTGGTCCTTGTACTCTTCTGTAGGAATCCTGCCACATACACTACAGTAAGGCACCTTTGGAAGTGTAAACGAAGAAACTGATCGATGGGGCGATTGTGACCATCAAACAAACGTGAGATAGTTTTTCAATGGTGCATGACCTTTCATACTTTCTGAGCCATCAAAGACGACAATACGGTAGTTGTCCTGCATTTTATTCACATCAGAAATGGTCGAATGGGTTGAAGTCTAGCGAACACATACATCCACATCGACTCCAAGCTTGTTTTAATAAAAGAGAGCAACAATAAAAGAGAGCAACAACATCCCGACGGCCTGATATACTATGGTATTGGTCACAACCATGAATTCGCTAAGATCGCATGAAGCAGGATCATCATGGTACGTCCTATCTAGCCTCAGATAACTGGCACAACGATAATAGCCGCACACAATCAATTTATAGGGTAATTTGTGCTTACCATATATCCTAAGAAAGGAGGGAATGTCCAAGTAGCTACCAAAGTATCGGAGTCACAGGTAGGTGAAACGCCAGTGAACACGCATCGCTAATCTCTCACGAGAGCTCTTTCTTCGATGGAAAATGGCAAGGCAGCCTGCTTCATATTGGACAAAGTAGGATGTATTACACATTAAATTGAGGTGCTTTGTTGGCGAGTGCAACGCTATGTTTATCAAAAAATCTTCCCATATCTGTGTATGAGAAGGGTGCTTTGAAGATATATTGTTTACCTGGCTTCGAGCCATCTGCAATCGTTTAGAGCTCGCCAGGCCTGCGAATTACTAGTGAATTTTATTACCTTCTCCATAAATCCCGTAGTCTCCTGGAACAATATTTTCTTGGGATTCTTGAGACAGGCCAAGACCGTCTCGTTGGACGGCATATGTGAGTATGCCAGAAGGTCGTTCGGGAATAGGGTGAATGATTCCAGTGAGAAATTAGGATCCTGAGTCTGGACGACGGTGGTTATCCAGCGATGTGCTGAAGAGATGCTGGTAGGTGAGTACGCTCTTGCTGGCAAAAGTGTGCATGATCGAGTGTACAATGATCTTGATCTTTGATGGTTTGAAAGTACGGTCGGCTGTTGTTTGTCTATATTTACTACGTCTTTTACCATCATCACCCCCCAATGTTAGAGTTCTACGACTCCTCCCCTTGGTCCCTACATATACAACAGACGCGCCTAAAACCAGCTTGCGCTCTCTCCAAGGCACACATCAAATGTTTGGTGTGGGGCACCGATGCGCTTGCATACGTCCATTTCATCCCTACCGGTCTCTTTGCTCTCCATCTAGTCGTCGCAGATCAGGACGTTCAACAAGCTTCCACAGAAATCATAGAATCTCTGCCATATAAAACTTGCACGTCCATTCCAGATTCCTATTTCGAACCCATTTTTCCCAATCCGAATTGGCCGACGCAATTCCCACACTCAGTTCACCTCGAGCCGACAAGTCCCCATGGCAAACGCGACATTGACAATCCATAGATGATTATCATCCATCCTCAGTCCCAATTGTATCTAGACGTTCACGACAAGAGCCGCTCGGTGTCCCTTCCTCCGGTTCCGGGCACCATTCGATTCCCAACGAGAACTGCATTCATTGACCCGATGATTGAGACCTATTTGGACCTCCTACTGGTCAAGTACATACCAAGATGAAGGAGATGCTGTCAGGGTGGATGTCGTATTTTCTTCTTTACACTCTGCGGAATCATCCACGAGTACTCCCAAATGGCGATCTCGAACCAGAACATGCGGAAGTGTTACAGAGTCTTCGGCCAGAACATCAGCCGTACTTTGAGTTCTTCACACACGGTGGAACTCTTGGCTCAGACAGGGTTGTGCATGCAATGCGCCGTAAGGATGTACTGGAGAAACTTGGGTGCGCTCTCTAGTATTTCTCCTTTTTTTCTTGATGGCCAATCCACCTCATTACATTAGAAAGTATGAAGAAGCACGACGCATGCTTCCCCTACCTGTCCCTGGGAATCCTCAATTTTGGTTGGTCTTATTTAAGTTTTCAAGGTACCACTGAGCTGACTTGAAATATACCAGGGCTCAACGTCGTGCCAATCGTCAAGTCGCAAGCCAAAAGTAGTTTAACCAATGTTCTAATTTAACTGCGTAATCGTTGATCCTGTTGCACAGGCGCTCGTACTCGGTATCGGCCTTTAGAGGGACAAGGTCCACCATCACGAAAATCATTCGGCTCATACCGTGACCGAGTTGCTGCGGCCTTCGATTATGTTTACAAGAAGGTTGACGAAATGTTAGTTCCACTAGGAGAAGTTGTTTATGGATCGCTGGTATGGTTCAATGCGCTGAGTTACTGAGCTATGTACATGTTCTGACTCTTCTTCCACTAGTGGTCTCC
The DNA here is from genome assembly GCA_015039465.1 of Phlegmacium glaucopus. Taxonomy (NCBI): domain Eukaryota; kingdom Fungi; phylum Basidiomycota; class Agaricomycetes; order Agaricales; family Cortinariaceae; genus Phlegmacium; species Phlegmacium glaucopus. Next base: position 5,147 of record MU130585.1, read on the forward strand.
GGAATTCTTCAATTAGGCATTCAACTATGAACGAGAGAACAGGGAAGGTACCTTTAACAACCACGTTACCCCTCATCTAGAACTCGTATCTAAATTTCCCAAAACCGATATCCTGCATGTATATACCCCTCCTCATTTATTGATGTTTGACAGAGGTTCTAGGTTAACACATGGACCGGCATATCAAATCTTTGATATGACCAACCAACAAGAAGACGTAGGTTGTGAAGCCTTGCGGGCACGACTTTCGGACCTCCACCCACGATTGCATCTCGCAGGGCACATCCACGAAGCACATGGAGCCCATATACACGCTTGGGATATTACTGCCGAACCTCCTTCTGTCCAAACAGGCGAAACCGTATTGTATGATAATATCCAAGACCCGACTTAGGATCATACAGTGTTTGTCAATCCTGCTAATTGGCCAGCTGGGGAAAGGATTCGACGAGATCTTAGCAGGAGGATCAAGTTTTAGGGTACAGGCTATATGATGATCTTTCAGTAATTAGAATACCGCGTTTTCCATGTTACGAGACACACATACAAACGGTAGTCTCCAGCACAACCACCTTCAAGTTCTTCACATCGCACAGTTTTCCTGGCTTCTTCCCACCACTAAGTTGTTTACACTAATGGTTAGCGAGACAACCAGCATCTTTATGGTCAGCTCGATGCATCCGGCCAGACTTGCCAAGGCCCATTTCGGTTTACGCAGGGCTTGCGCAGGGCCCAGTTCTAATTCGGACTGCGTTCCTTCAAGACGTCTAGTAACCCTATCTCAACCTATCCTGTCTCATTAGTTGACCTCACTACGATCTGGGCTTGTCTTAGCCAGGAACTAGCGCGCGACACGAGCCGGCAAGTCCCGCTTTACAGGTCCTAGCATCGTGAGATTACGCATGATAGGACCTACTGGAGACGCTCAGAGAACCATGTTTGATCAGGGTCATCCAAATTGAAAGACGGCTCGCTCTCGCTGCCGTCATGACGACCATCGAAGACTTTTCCCAGTTGGTCCAGGAGTTTGTTGACACCAAGTTTCTCGAATTGGGCTACACACAACTTACTTCGATCAAGCGAACAGGCTAGAAACACATTCACCTTCCCTTCGCTGCCAACTACCGACCCATTCTGGAGGCGACTGTTATGGGAGAAGATGGCCTGCATCTTTTCATAGAGGAGACGAGGGTCCTTGTCATGGTTCAGATAGAGTAGTGCCTCGTGGATGAAGACCCAGAAGGCAGACTCTATATCATCCCATAGCGTATGTATTACGGTAGGACCTTTGTTCTGTAGGATTTTCGCGGGAATAAATGCCCAAGTGCCCTGCATATACGCTGTCAGTAACCATAAAATTAGACGTATGAACCGTAACTCACGGTATGTCCAGAATGTGGTTCCCCTCCATGCTTCCTCCACAGCAGGCACATATCCCAGTCGATAAGAACGCCTCTCCATTCTTTGGTCTCTTTATCTTTAACGATCATTATGTTGCCGGAGCTGATATCACGATGTAATATACCGGCTTTGTACGCTTGTTGAGCACCTGGTAGAGAGATCATTAGAATTGCTAACTGAAAATGGATGAAACACACACCTTCAACCGCATCGGCAATACAGGATGGCAGTAATTTGCACCAGACGAATGTGGATAAGTCATGAGCGACAGTATCCAAAATTATACGATGGCAGACCATTTTGCATTTCAAGTGTTTTGATTTTGAAGAGAGTTTTTCGACCCAATCCTGCGTTTCCGTCTCCAGCCCAGGAACGTCGCTGCCCAAACGCATAGATGCCACATACTTGACATCCTGCTCCTTCAGCATCCGGCAGATAGCTGCTTCGCGAACCGTACGCTGCAAATCCGCCCGCCATGAATATTTCAGAAAACACATTGTAGGCGGTTTTCGATTCTTTCAATTTTCTTTGTTCTCTTCATAAGGATAAGCTAGACAACGTCTAGTGGCACGACAAAAAGGAAACAGACATGCACGCACATATTTCGGAGGCGGAATGAAGAAGGTTTCCAACTCTTTCGTTTTGTCGTCTGTCACGTCCATGCGAAAGAATCCTTCAAAGGGGAGGGGGTCGTCACTGCGCTTGAACTTAGCACCACCATACCAAGCGGATTGGTGATATTCCTCAAAGGGGGACCGCACGGACTTTGGAGGAAGCTTCTTCTTGGGTAGCTCAACAACCGTGGGGTCTGACCCTCTCTAACGAAGTGTGAGTTGGCAATAACGTAGGTAGAAGTTGAATTTGTGCAATGGGTGCTTGATGTAATCAAATCGACAAGTGACGATGGCTCCTCGACGGTCCCAGCAAATGAAGCGAGCGCATCAACCAAGAATCAACATTGAGAAAAAGTGATTTCAAAAGGACATGGACAGACCGACGCCTGCATAGGCAGCAATCTGGCCGCGCGTGTGGATACCAGACTCGGTGTTGGTCTCAACACTCGGGGAGGTGGGGGGCGCTGGTATGTCGGCCTCGTCCAATGTCACGGTGATGTTTTCTTCTTCCTGGTACTCTTCTTCCTGAACATCTTCCTCATCGGGTGATAGTTGAAGCAAGGCATCATCTGTGGCATCATGGTTCAGTGCGACATTTGCGTCCGTCTGGTCCTGATCCTCTTCATCCTTCTCCTTCTCCTTTTCTTTCTCCTTCTCTTTCTCCTTCTTCTCCGTCTCCTCTTCCTCCTCCTCCTCCTCCTCCTCCTCCTCACCATCCTGCTCCTCCTCACCCTCCTCATCCACGTCCTTGTCTGATACATGCTGGAATGCATCGTGGCTACGGTCAGTTTTGAATTCTTGATGAGTCTGTTGATGTGAGAAGTCGGTATGTGCTTTAAGGTTGTCATTCCAGTAGGTAGAGATATCTGGGTTGAGGTTATTGCAAGAGGTATCTGGCAGGTTGGTGTTTAGAAAGTGGAGAGTCTGCGGATTTGGAACCTTGGCCTTCAAAGTTCGTCAACGCGACCTTTGTGACCCACTTGTCAAGGGCCTTCACCTGAGAGAGACATAAGTTATACATTGAAACAATCTATTATCAACTATAAACCCACAAACAGTTTATACATCATGCTTTCTGTCTGCCCTGGTTGGGGAGCCACACTCCGAAGATCCTTCAGACACTGCCTTGAAGGGTGTTTTCCCCTGTAAGCATCCAGCGTTGTGTTTGTAACGACCCGGTATTTCGTTACAACATTCTTGAGTTTCTGTTCTTATTTTAGCTATCTTTTATCTTTCACTTTCATTTCGTCTTATTCATGAAATATTCACATGTGCTCGAAATGCCTGATCTCATTCCTTGTTCATTTTACCCTTCATTTTAACAAGACCTTACAGACCTCCTTTTTGTTCCTTAAACACATATACATGTGATTATTGTTTGAACCTTTTTTAGTATAAATAGCAGTACGGAACTTAGATAGTTTTCTTCAGTGAATCTCATATCGTTAAACCGTCTGTTGATTCCTCTGTGTGACTAAAACGTTACATCAGCCATCTAAACAATCACTGCTGTATCTTTTCGTCACATCTTTTTGACGCGAAACACGAATTAACTGTCGACAACTGTCCTGGAACCCTTCTGGTCTGATCAACCAGAAACAACCGTCACTGTCGACAACCCCCCAACCAAACCGATTTCTTTTATTTCTGTTGAGTATCTATTTAAATCAATAACTACTAAAAAAATATGTCTACTAGAGTTCTGAGGAGCAAGACCACTGCGGGGACGGCCCCCAGTCGTATCCCTATACCCACCAGCCATTCAAAGGCTAAGCCGGGTGCTGCACCCGAGACCGCCGAACCTTCACCTCGCATGTATAGCGACGTCGTAGCTTCGAGAAGCCCTTCTCCGAGAGAAGAGAATTCGGAACGCGATTCCGATGACAGTCCAGAACCTCAACCGGCCGAGCCCGTTGCCGATGCTATGAACATAAGTGATCAGGAGGATCACGCTGGAACCCCGTGGATTACGGTGGAGCGCAGACAGGACCCCGGATAATAGGCGGAGAGGCCTGATCTCGAAATCGGGTTTCTTGTCCGGACATGTTTTCGTGGTTTGTGTCCGGATCCTCCCTGGCCTCCACCAAATTTCTAAAATTTGTCCGGATTTGGGATTTGGGCTGTTTTGTGCCTAAAATCTGTCTGGTTGGCATCTGGAATGCTCTGGGGTGCTGCCAGAGCAAGGAAACAGTGAAAAAAGCTCCAATCTCTATTATAATAACTATATATACTGAGACTAGAGACCGTGACACCAATCCTCGTCTTTGACATTGATTCTAGCATTTTCACTCAGGCTGTGTGCACTTCACAGTGTTCAGGATCTGCTTTTCAGCTTGTTGAAAGCCAAATTGTTTAGTCTGAAGTTGCGCTGTCGCTGAAGAAATCACACGAAATTGACGCCCGCTGAAGTAGCCAAATAGTTGATTAGCAACAGCACAGATATTTGATGATTCGGTAATTGACGCATGCCCATTCTTTCCACACTCTGGACGGCAAAAAGGTAGCCCATGTAATATTGTGCTCAAATTCTACTACTATACGCCACAGGCAATAGATAACACTTGAGACACACTTTTGTGTCCGGATATTGGATTTGGGCTTTCCACCTTTAAAAATTCTTGTCCGGATAGTTGATCTGACCATTTCCTCCTCAGTACCCCATTTTGTCCGGATTCTGCTCAGGCTGATTTGCCCAAATCCATTTTTTTTGTCCGGAAACGGATCAGAGGTCTCACGCTATTGTCCGGGGTCCTGCGCAGACGTGCGCATAGTCTGGACTCAATAAATAAATCACGCTTGAATAAGAATGTAGCAAATTTTAAGCCCCGAAATTTATCTAAGGAACAAGAAAATACAATTACATAAGGAAGCTACAAGAGCCTTATCTAAGAATGAATTAGCA
>MU130597.1:0-13041 GCA_015039465.1 Phlegmacium glaucopus
CCCACCTCGTCCATTCCCGCATTCGCCATTTCCATGATCGTATCCCTACTTCCATCGAGTTCTATCCTTTGCTCTCGAGGTAAGTTTTCTCTGTTATCTGCGACTTCAAACCGTTCATCTAATAATGTCATTTCGTGCTTCCCTTCAATCTCTAGGTTTTCTTTTCCTTGTAAAGGAATTGTATTCATCGATGGCTTGCCAATCTCGGTTATCGGGGGTGTATTGGCCATAGGACTCTTGCAGGTATGCATCCCTTTTGTTATTTGATTGCTTGCTTCCTCGTTAACTGTTTGTAGGTTTTGATCTTTGTTACTAGTTTCATCACGTAGCAGGGGTCGCTGCTGGGTTTCCGGGTTGACAGTTTTGCATGCAAGTTGGTCCGTTTGGGTGAATTCTGGTTGGTGAGCATGGTATTCTTGGATTAAAAAGCATCATCATCCCAGTCAGGGGAAACATAACGAGTCTTCTGACGCTTTGGAGCAGGCTCAGAACCACCCTCCAGCTTCCTAACCTGTTCAAGATACTCTTCCTTGGTCCATATATCAAGCTTAAACTCTTCAAGAAGTTGCCCTTGCTTTTGGATGTTGAGCTTTGCCAGATTTTCTTCACTCCACTTCTGGTTATTTTTACTAAACAAGTAGTCAGGATTTGCTGCTGAATTAAATTTAAAACATACTCATGAAGTTCAACCAAAGTGTCAAGAAGTGAACGCTTCTGTGGTACCTTCTGAATAGAAAGACAAGCCTTCTCAATTGCCTCCCGAGAGACGGTGGATGGCTTTGGGATCCAGTTTGTTGAAACAGCCTGAGGAGTCACATTAGCAGTGGCTGCAGTGATGTTGGTCCCAAAGGTACGAGGAGGAGTAGGAGGAGCATCGGGCTCACTTATCCTAAGTAACTGTGGGTCAATCTGACTATCAGTTATTGGAGCTGGCGCTGAACTGTCTTCATCGTCGGGTGACTGATACCAAACTGTCCTCTGGCCATAAGGACCAAGGGCGGTAGTAATGGCAATCAGAACGACATTAGGACGAGCTGAAAATATCTTGTGAAGACGAGGAAAGAATTTAAAATCTTTCTCAATGTCCTCTAAATAAAAAAAATGATTAGAACTCAAATTAATCAATATGTAACAAAAACAGTACGCCAGATATTAACCGCAACCAAAGGTGTTCCTTCGTTGGGTCCCTCAGCCGGAATATAATAATCAAAATGCTCCACATTTCCGCCATCAACGCCGTCACCAGTTTGACGAAGTCGAGCTGCGTGCTTGCGATACGTCTTCGTAAGCCTAATAGTGAATTAGCAACGGAATAATATGTTATTTAGCACTTACCTGTCTAATTGACCTTTAAGCCGCTCACTAATCGCACCAGGATTGAGTTGGAACAGTCCCGGCACAATGATAGACCCAATTCGCTTAAAAACAGCAACTCGGGACTCTCCACTTGTGTTCTAGAAGGTTTTTAGCCACGAATCATTTTAAAAATGCTGCTACTCACCTCCGAAGAGTCCTTTTTTCCAAATAGAACCTTGTAATTTTCTGTTTTCTCCAACTCCGTTAGAAATGCTGAAACGAGTTTATAATCATCTTCTGCCCAAGGAATGTCTGGGAGTTTCGATTTCGTAGCCTTGATTGCTTTGACCATATTGAAATAAGTGTAGTATGAAAACAAGTGTGAATTAGAGGAAGGGTTTCGCTGTAGGTGTCGCGTCGAGCGGTATTGAGTTCGACAGCAATGCTGCAGATTATGCAGGTCACAAAATGGTCACAGTTGACTTTGAATTTTACATTATATAATGCGGTCAAATACGAATACGAATACGAATACGGTCAACTTTGACGGTCCCTACTTCTCGGAGAGTTTCTTTGAAGGTCTGGTCATACGGAAGAATTGTGCTCTGACAAAGGCTCGATCTCCAACCTTGAAGTCTGGAGGAGGAATCCGACGCTTATCCGCAGAACATTGGTATTGTTCCTGGGAAGTGAGGATAGCTTTTCGGAGTTCTTTGTGGAGTTCGTTAAGGTCCGTAATGTACTTGTGAGCATGGGAGGAGACGAGGTCGTACTCCGGATGGATAGTGATAGCCGGATCGTAGCCTTTGTTGGCAAAGAATGGAGATACACCGGTAGTGGCACTCGGAGTATTGTTGTAGGAGAATTCCGCTAATGGGAGAAGTGAACTCCAGTTGTCTTGCTGATAATTGCAGTAGATGCGGATGTATTGATCCAAGGTCTGAGGTCTTTACACTCCCCCACATTGTCCAGCCGGACTTCCGCCGGACTACTTCTGGACACTTTTTTAATTTAATTTAACTTTTCATGGTATAAATAAGGGAAATTGTCCAGTCACTTTCCGTTGCTAATTCCGGTAGTTGTCCGGCCGGACAATAATTCCGGCGGACATGTCCAATGGAAAAGTCCAACGGACAGCCAGCGGAAATAGCCTACAAGTCTGGCAGACAAGCACCAGACAAGTACCAGACTGAATCACTATTAATACTTAAAAATATACCAATAGCAATACAGTTAACATTATTCATTAATAGGTAGTGGCAATACCGTGTTGCCACCACAATCTTGCTTTTTGTTCAGCTCTCTCATGTGAACCGGGTCATAGGCACAAAAACAGTGACTAATAACATCCTGAACGTGGGGGACAAGAGCCAGGTTTCGGTTTGCAGTATTTGGTATGCCGAATGAGGCTGTTGAGGGACAAGGCAGGGCAGGAACCCTGAGGTAGAGGTACCTAAAGTAACTTGTGGAAGGCCTGAGGCTTCCAAAGTGACGCCAGAATCAGCATCATCTGGCAAAGTGCTTTGTTAGGTAAAAGTAGGGGTGTATGCTGTGGTAGTGAAGGCGAGTTGAACGACTTGATAAACAGTAGGTGCACAAAAGGTTCGTGCCACAAGGCAGGGTACATTGGAGGCTAGCGCCAAGGCTCAAACATAGAGTGAAGAAGTCTAGGGAACCTTTTCGGGAGCTGTACTTCGACGTGAAGTGGAGGCCTATGGTGGACCTTCCACTGCCTGTTTGCCTTGTGCAGCTGGTCTGGAACCACATAAAATGTCAGGGGGTGTAACAGGCCGGCCTGAGGCGGTCTGAACTGACCTGAGGCCATTTTAAGGCCAGTATCAGGCCAGTATCAGGCCAGTTCATTAAAACTTCATCTTTTTACTGGTCTGACATACAGGCCAGTCTCAGACGGCCTGAGGTCGTCTTAAAATAGCCTTAAACTGTTCTGAATTGCATTTAAAATTTGTTCAATATAACAATAAAACAGACTACAATGTACATGTAGATATAAGTTAAATAACTAAAAATAACTGAAGTCAGTTAAGGAATGATTGAATCTAAAAAACATTGAAAACATTGTATAATTAATTCTAATTTTATTTAAATAATGGGAGGAACACTTCCTCCCAGCATCATTGATTATTAATGTTATTATGTATATATATATTCCCCACTCTCAGTAGCTTTTCCCACACACCACCGGCTCTACCCACCGACCACCGGCTTTTCCCACGTAGCACCACCAACTTTTCCCACGCACCACCAACTTTTCCCACCCACGCCCAGCTTTTCCTACCCACCAACAGTTTTGTCCACGCACCAACAGTTTTGTCCACGCACCAACAGTTTTGTCCACGCACCAACAGTTTTGCCCACGTACCAACAGTTTTGCCCACGCACCAACAGTTTTGCCCACGCACCCACAGCTTTTCCCACCCACCACCGACCTTACCCACCCAGCTATTCCGGCCCACCACCAGCTATTCCCACCCACCACCAGCTATTCCCACCCACCACCAGCTTTGCTCACCCACCCACAGCTCTTCCCACCCAACCACAGCTTTGCACACTGCCGCCCTAGTGGCGTCAACATCAGTCATTCTTGTTTTCCTTTTTTGGGGGGCCACTCCCCCCAAGCGGCAAACACATCGGATCTTTATTTTGTTTTTATGGGGGGGTCACTCCCCCCCACAGTAGCAGCAGTAAGCAAGCCAGCAAAGAGTAAACAACAACAACAGTAAACAAACAAACCAGCCAACAAGCAGCATACAACAAAGAGGAGCACCAAGTTTTAGATTATTTTTTGGCAATTTTTTTTGGGGGGGACCACTTTCCCCCCCCACCACTCTGGCCACACAGCTCCATCCCCCACTGGACCACCATCATTAATCATCTCAACTTCAATATTATTTTTTTTGTTTGGTTTATGGGGGGGTCATCCTCCCCCGTAGTAACAACAACAACAACAACAACAACGACGACCACAAGTAACGAACAACGAACAACGAGAGAAGCAGCAGTACAGCAGCAGTGGGCAGCAGCAGTAGGTAGCAACAACAGCAAGTAATAGCAACAACAGTGACAACAGGCAGCAGACCGAAACAGGACCACCATCAGCAGCAGCAATGCCCAACAAACAACACCAACACATTGTCACCACTGCCACTACCTGCGAACAACAACACCCAGTGTCCACCAGTGCACTGGTTGAGCGCAAAAAAAAAAAAAAAAAAAAAAAAAGCATACCCGCACCTGGCTTAGCTTGTTACTCTTGTATTAAGTACCTGTAGCAAGTAGGAGGGAAGGTGAACAAGAGACGGCCAGAGTTTTGATCCCATAAGCTTTGCAGCAACGTTCTAAGTCAATAGTCTCATCCTTTAAGTTACTTCGCCTGCTGCGTTATCGTTCGCGGACTTCGCTATCTTCGCGGTCTACTCGTCTAGTGTATTTCGATACCGCGAACTTCCCTTTAAATTCTATCGAGGAAATCTACATTAACCCCTCCGAACTACGTTACTACTTGCGGTCTGATCCCACCGCAGGTACATCACCGGTTTGTTGAAACAGCCTGAGGAGTCACATTAGCAGTGGCTGCCGTGATGTTGGTCCCAAAGGTACGAGGAGGAGTAGGAGGAGCATCGGGCTCACTTATCCTAAGTAACTGTGGGTCAATCTGACTATCAGTTATTGGAGCTGGCGCTGAACTGTCTTCGTCGTCGGGTGACTGATACCAAACTGTCCTCTGGCCATAAGGACCAAGGGCGGTAGTAATGGCAATCGGAACGACATTAGGACGAGCTGAAAATATCTTGTGAAGACGAGGAAAGAATTTAAAATCTTTCTCAATGTCCTCTAAATAAAAAAAATGATTAGAACTCAAATTAATCAATATGTAACAAAAACAGTACGCCAGATATTAACCGCAACCAAAGGTGTTCCTTCGTTGGGTCCCTCAGCCGGAATATAATAATCAAAATGCTCCACATTTCCGCCATCAACGCCGTCACCAGTTTGACGAAGTCGAGCTGCGTGCTTGCGATACGTCTTCGTAAGCCTAATAGTGAATTAGCAACGGAATAATATGTTATTTAGCACTTACCTGTCTAATTGACCTTTAAGCCGCTCACTAATCGCACCAGGATTGAGTTGGAACAGTCCCGGCACAATGATAGACCCAATTCGCTTAAAAACAGCAACTCGGGACTCTCCACTTGTGTTCTAGAAGGTTTTTAGCCACGAATCATTTTAAAAATGCTGCTACTCACCTCCGAAGAGTCCTTTTTTCCAAATAGAACCTTGTAATTTTCTGTTTTCTCCAACTCCGTTAGAAATGCTGAAACGAGTTTATAATCATCTTCTGCCCAAGGAATGTCTGGGAGTTTCAATTTCGTAGCCTTGATTGCTTTGACCATATTGAAATAAGTGTAGTATGAAAACGAGTGTGAATTAGAGGAAGGGTTTCGCCGTAGGTGTCGCGTCGAGCGGTATTGAGTTCGACAGCAATGCCGCAGATTATGCAGGTCACAAAATGGTCACAGTTGACTTTGAATTTTACATTATATAACACAGTCAAATACGAATACGAATACGAATACGAATACGGTCAACTTTGACGGTCCCTAATATTCCATTCAAAAGTAAACATAAATATCTAAAAGCACTACTTAATAATAGTTTGCATGGTTATGTGTCAAAATATAGATGATATTGACATTTTAGGATCATATTATGGTTGCTCATGAATCATGACTAGTGTTTGGAGGTCTGGTTTTTTGACCTCAAAGTCATAGGCTGGGACCACAACCAGTCTACTTAGGTTTCAATGCTGAAAAAAACCAAACTGAACTGACATAGACTGGTCTATGTTGGTCTTTTGTGGTTACAAGACCAGTTAAAACCAGTTACAGTCTAGACTGACCAATAACTGTTGGGCAACCTACATATAAGAGGAGAATGGGACTCTAAGGAGAGTATACAGTCTATAAAGACTAGGTGACAGAAGCAATAAGCTAGTAAAGTAGGGGGTTCCAGTTAATAATGAGATAAGGACAGTAATTACTGACTACTACTCAAAATAAGGTGGTAGCCAAACAGTAGCAAATATGTATGTAGGCAAGTCAAAATAAAGATAAAATATAAACAGTGAATATGGTATATACCTCAGGGTTATCCCCTGACAATAACCAGTCTATGACTGGTTTTTCCGGTCAGAGAAGTGTTCAAGATTAATTTACTACCCAAAGTCTCCAGAATGTACATATATGTAGACACTAATAACAAACCTCCATACCATGCAGTTCCTTATTTCCATCACATAATTTTCAGAAATGTTTTATAGTCAATATAAGGCCAGAGAAATCAGAGTGAAAGAAGTAGTGTTTGGAAGTCCAGTTGCAGGACTGGAAAAAGACTGCAAAAAGACCAGACCAGACTGCAAAAGACTGAACCAGCAGTCCGGTTTTTTGGTTTTTGAGAAGCAAAGACTGGAAAAAGATTGGTCTTTGGTCCTAGGACCGGTCTGAACTGGTAGTTTTGTAGCACCTATTTTTCCCTTTAAAACAGGATAAAGACCGTACATATGTATTGGTCAAATATTTACTGAGAAAAAAATAAAACAGTAAAAATGTACACAAAATAGTAGGAAACAAATAATATCACCATAAAATTGTCAATTCCCAACAGAATTTAATGTTCTTGGGCTTATTATAAAGGTATAGATCACATCTACATATTTATCTGATGTTATATATGAACATATGACTGGTATTTGTCAAAAGTCCAGTCCTGGACAGTCTTGGATACCAGGATGACTGCAAAAAACCAATGTGGACCGGTCCTAATTGGTCCAGTCTGGTCTTTTGACCTTCTAGAAGCTTAGTGGACTGGTTGCAGTCCTGGTCCTGTCCAAGAATACCAAAAAACCAGACTGGATTGTACTTCCAAACACTATAAAGAAGTACAAAAGCTCTACTGTTGAGCTAGTAAAAGACCAGTTAAAGCAGTCTTAATTGGTCTTTCATCAGTCCTCAAAATTTTGAATTTGTGATAGACTGTAGACTGGACTGCAGTTAACAGTCTTCATTGGTCCTAAGAATTTGCAGTCCTAATTGGTTCAAGTCCAGTTTGGTTATGGTCTTTTCCTGGTTTTGTAACTGGACTTCCAAACACTAGTCATGACTCTAGATTTTTAGTGGTCATTTGTTAATAGATGCCATTTGGTTTATAAACACCCCAAAATAGGTCAAAGGTATAAAAATAAAATACTTATAAATGTTACAGCCATTGCATAAGGATGGCAGTAGATGAAAATTTTTGATCAATTACGAACAAATAGGATTTTAGTACATCCCTTGTTGTAACTCAATTTATACCTATTCTTACCTCAACTTTTACATGTGCATTTCACTTAGTGCTCAGAAGCCCAGTCCCAAGACTGGAAAAAGACTGGGACTGGACCAGACTATAACCAATCAGGACTGCAAAATTTCACAACTGATCAAGACTGCAACTGCAATCTGGTCTTTGGTCCACCTCCATCTGGAAAAATTGAAGATTGGCCAAAAACTGGTCTTTTAGGCCCTAAAAATACATGCAGGTAGCCCCATGTAAGAGCTTTCAAACAGATATAAAATCATAATTCTTGGTTGAGAATGAAAAAAGTTATGCTTAAATCTACATATAATTAATTCTATGTTCCTAAAAACAGTCACACATTGTCACACATAGCCTATAGATGACTGTTGAAGTCACAAATGGTCACACATGGTCACACATACACTGTAGGTGACTGTCAGTGACTGCAGGCAGCAGATGAGGGTGAATTTGTACATGTACTTAGCAAAAATAGGTATTTTATCTACTACCACCTAAAAGACCAGTCTGGGACCAGTTATAAACTGGTCTGGATCATAACTGGTTCAGACCAGTCTTAAAACTGCAGAAAACCACAGAAAACTGCAGTGGACCAGTCTATGATAATTCAGTTCAGTTTTTTGAGTACTTGGACTAGTCCCAGACTCCCAGTCTCAGCCTTTCCAAGTATAGGCAAAAGACCAAACTGGACTGGACTTCCAAGCACTAATTTCATCAAGGGTGGGTCCAAAAAAAAAATAAGGACCCAGGGTTGAATATTTTTTTAAGGATGCTGAAGGCTGGACTACCTACCTACGTAATCAGGCACATGTCTCAGGCACATGTCCATAAATGAAAATATGACATCATTTTTTCCCAGCCCTCCTAGATGTTTCACATAGTATACACATACCCAGTTTCTGCTATTTCCATTGATATGAAGGCGATAATATAAAGGTTTGAATCTAAATCAGTGTGCCAATCATAAAAAAAATACCCATTCAGTTTGCTCATAAAATTTGCTTATAAATAGTGAAAATTAAATATTTAAACAACATTTTCTTCCATTCTATGAGTCTACTGCTGTTCTGAACATCTGGCAGCCTTGCTGATGTGCAAAATTATCTTAAAATTGCATTATTTTGGCCTATTCTAGGGGGTTCCAAAATTCCTTTAGCCCAGCCTCTGGCTGGACTACCTAGCCAACCTAAGGTCTGGGATTCAGATTCCCACACACCCTTGAATTTCATTCCTTTTTTATTTGTTTCATTTACATGCATCTTCCTCATGCTTAGCTCATTTCTCTCATAGATGCATTTTTCTCCCATTGTACACATCTTCTGCATAGAGTTACCACACTTTTACCACATGTCTTTCATATCCATTTTCACTATATACATAGCAGTATACAATTGTAAGGGCAACCTACAGATAAGAGGGGACAGGGACTCTAAGAAGAGTGGAGAGTCTATAAAGACTAGGTAAAGTAGCAGCAAGCTAGCAACAGTAGGGGGAATCCAGTAATAATGAGATAAGGATAGTATTTACTGACTACTACTTGAAATAAGGTGGTAGCCAAACACTAGCAAATAAGTATGTAAGCAAGTCGAAATGAGGATAAAATATAAACAGTAAATATGGTATATACCTCAGAGTTATCCCCTGACAACAATCTCAATCTGGCTAGTTCCTGAGAACCTTCTACTTTAAAAGTATTCTTCTATCTCAAACTCTGTAACACAGTGCTTGGTGAATCCAAACATTCTTTTGTCATCTAATCTATGAACAACCTCTTTTAATGACTATTTAAAGTCAGATATCCATCTGAACTCTTAGAATTTGTACCACAATGGTTTGGATAGTGTTATTTCTGACTCTCATTTACATTATGACTAAATGGCCTGAGTTATATGACATCATGTCATGCCAGTGTCATGCCAGTGTCACACATGAAATATTGAGACATGGCTCTCATCCCTCACATTTAATAGGATGTTTTTAAGTGTACATAAAGAGTAGTTTGAATCAGAAACTGCAAGTTAAATACAACCAATATATTTCTTTGTGGCCATAATGATGATTCCCCTGCTAAATCTGAGTGCTGAGATGTCTACCCTTTATAACTCTCTAGCAGCTCAAATCTGAGACTTGTTTTGCTGGAATAAATTATTCTAAACATTATTCTGAACATTTCTATCAGGTCAGAAATTTTATATTTGTCCATTGAGGTCATTATTTCAAGGTATATGCATCATTATCTTATGGTTACAGTGTGAAATTAAAAATTATGAGCTGATAGGCATGTTAAGAATCAAAAAATACATATATTATGTCACCAAAACTAGTTGCAAAAGTGCATTGGTGAAATGTTATAAGAGCAACTACTCTTTATGCCCATTTTAGGTGGGCACAGAAGTATTTATTCATTAAAGAAGTGGATAATGGATGTGGAGATGGAGTTTTGGCTCAGATATATGGTGGTTTGAGAGGAAAGGAGATTAAGCCATGAAGCAAAGGTGCTATGTGTTGCATACAGCCATGTTCACCACCAGAAAAAGTAGTGGCTCTTATAACATTTCACCAATGCACTTTTGCAACTAGTTTTGGTGACATAATATATGTATTTTTTGATTCTTAACATGCCTATCAGCTCATAATTTTTAATTTCACACTGTAACCATAAGATAATGATGCATATACCTTGAAATAATGACCTCAATGGACAAATATAAAATTTCTGACCTGATAGAAATGTTCAGAATAATGTTTAGAATAATTTATTCCAGCAAAACAAGTCTCAGATTTGAGCTGCTAGAGAGTTATAAAGGGTAGACATCTCAGCACTCAGATTTAGCAGGGGAATCATCATTATGGCCACAAAGAAATATATTGGTTGTATTTAACTTGCAGTTTCTGATTCAAACTACTTGTTATGTACCATTTTCAACTTAAAAACATCCTATTAAATGTTGTGTGAGGGATGAGAGCCATGTCTCAACATTTCATATATAACACCTATGTGATGCCAGTATGACATGGTGCCACATAACTCAAGTATTGGTCACCCCCAACTTAAAGGGACAGAAGATATTTCAGAGTCTGGGGAGGAATTTGACTTCTTAGAAGAAAGAAATGAGGATATGGGAGTCATGTGATGATGATTAGGTAGTTTATGTCACTTTAACTTAATTATTTGGACAATACATTATGATTTCAAAGCTTCTAATATATTTTAACATCTTTTACACTAAAAAGAATCAAGGTAAAGCATGCCAAACTGAGTGAGCAACAAAAGATTCATGTGTTTCACAGTTTGTCACACTTTTGGCTGTGTGACGTGATATGACACTCCCACGACCATAACAGGAGGTGGCCATCAGTTGTTGAGTTTCCACCGCAAACTTTAATCTCAAAAAGGAAGAAACCTATTTTTAGAAACCTTTTTCCATGCCATTGTTTGTTTCCAAGCCTGGTGTGCTGGTCATCAGGTTTATGGCAAAGGAGCACAATGTTCTTTTTTTGGACAAGTCCCAACATCAAGTTCTGCTGAGCCTAAGTCCAACAACATGCAGTAAAGAATGGGTTGCTAGTATACAAAACAATTAATACTACATTTGCGCAGTGTACAACAAACCTAAGGACATTTACATAAGTCAAACATAAGTTACGGATAATTATAATAGGGTGACATCTGATAGTACAAAGAATTCAATTCAGGGGGTTGTGCTGGCAAGAGAAACTGTGGATAGTAGGGCTATGGGATTGGATAGTAGTATTGTGGAGTTGGTTGGGATGTACTTTGGGGAATTGGAGTGTAAGTAGCTGTAGGATGGTGGAGAACCAAAGTTGAGGCCAAAGTTGGCACTGTAATGGCTATAACTGCAGGAACCGAAGGTCTACATGGGCAAAACCACTGAAACAAGAGGTGGGAACATCAGCATTGATGAAACAGAGAGACAAGAGAATCTTACTTTGAAGAACCACCTTTCACTTTCACTTTCTTTCCACTTTTTTTTCCAGCACCATAGGCCAGATCTCCAGCTTGCTTCAAACATGTTTTCTTTGGTGGCATCATCATGGCTTTTGTTTCTGACCACCCCTTCACATTAGGTGGGATGTTTGGAACATGGGGTGGGAGCAAGCTCAAGCAACATCTTGAGAAATGTTCCAAGACCTTGTCAATTCTCTCTGTGAGTGAGAAGAGGTCGTCAGGCATGAGTAGGGTTGAATTATTGTGCTGCAAACGGGCAGCAATATACTCTAATTTTTGTGCAAGCTGTAACATTGGATGGGGCTTCAAAGTTTGGGTGACAAGAGAGGTGGACTCAGAAAAAATTAAATTGTCAAGAGGGAGGCTCTCTTGGGGCACCTCACTCAGGGAGTTTGATTTGCCACCTGGAGCTGGGTTAGGTTCTAAGTTTCCACACAAGGGAAATTCATGTTTTACAGTTGCAAGATGCTTGCAAAAGGCAATCTGAGGGTGATCGGCACATGAACAAGTCAGAGTGGCAAGATCAACATCATAGGAATCACTGGTTGAGCTAGAGCGTACAGTATAGTGGGTTTTGTCTATAGCCTGGAGATGTCTGTTAGCCTCCAATGAGTTTTCCAACTGAATGTAAAAGACCTGTATGGCACTTAGCATGATTGATACACTTTGAGAAAGAATATCCTTGAATTTTGCCATTTTGAGATTATCACCTTCAAACCCAAATTGTTGGCGACACTGCTTGAGTACATAATAGGGTACAACCTTAATCACCAGGACATATATTAAGCGGTCAAGTTGACAGTTATGGCACCCATCAAGAAACTTCCCCTTACAGACATGATGCCAGCTGCCAGTGCCAGAAACAAATGTGTGTCAATGATGATATCCACCAAAATACAATGAAAAAATAGTTACACTTCAACAAGCATGTTCATATTGCTGATTTCATTAATAGTGCATCTCCGTCGGTAGACCATGGACCACATTGTAAGGAAAGTAATTCCTTTACTGTTGAACAATGGACCCATAAAATATTACCGGAATGGGATAGGGCCGCCAGACGGCCCAACGAAACACGTTGTATTTAGTGTATGCCACACACAATCTCTCTCATTGTCCTATTTCGCTTAAATACTGGACTTTTGTACCGTAATAAATCAGTTGATTACTCCCCCTCAATTTCATTCTCAAAGGACTCATATCACGAGTTCTATTTCTACTGCTACAAAAGAAAATACAAGTAAGTTTCTCGGAGTAACGAAGGTCCGTTA
The DNA here is from genome assembly GCA_015039465.1 of Phlegmacium glaucopus. Lineage (NCBI taxonomy): Eukaryota > Fungi > Basidiomycota > Agaricomycetes > Agaricales > Cortinariaceae > Phlegmacium > Phlegmacium glaucopus. Next base: position 12,910 of record MU130597.1, read on the forward strand.
CCGAGAAGGCTTGTACTATCTAAAACTCTCCCATCCGAGATCCCCTGCTTGAACACCGAAACGGACAGTGTCCCTTCCTCTCGCATCAAATATAATACCTATTTCTACGGTAGTACAAACTACTACATCACA
>MU130598.1:0-20277 GCA_015039465.1 Phlegmacium glaucopus
TTTTTTTTGAGCTCTTTGCCTCCTTTTTTCCTCCCAATTATGATTTACCAACGTCCCCTCCTTTACATACTAGTAAAAACCTTTATTTATTGATGTTTTGAGCGGGAGGCTCAGGGTCGTTCAATTGAAGGGTAGGAACTAAACATTCTTAACGTTTCACCTTTAACATTTTTTCCTACTAGTAACAACTCACAATACTTAATCATTCAAATTCTTAATGGCCAAGTCCAGTGAAACCAAGAAAACAAACCGAAATGTTTCCAGACAACAGCTTCGGTCTGTAGTAATACCTCAGGATGTCATCATGGAAGGTCAGTTGCTTAATACTAAAGCGTTCTTATCTTCACTTCTTTGCCATAGATGCTGTAGTCGCACTCCAAGGTACGTTTGGTTTACTCCAGAGAAGACCTACTCGAGCCATGGACAGATGATACTACCCAACGTCGACCAGTTCGTGCTAATCGCGGTATTGGTGGGCAACGAGCTCAATTAGAAAAAGCTTCGGCAATCGTTGGTGAAGGGCTTCTCAACAAAGTGACAGGACTGAAGCGCAGTCGAAACAATCTCATCACTGTGCCTGAAGATTTACCTGAAAATGACCTGGCACCGCCAATTCTAACTAAACGGGCACGAACTGCTAAAGTTGTGATTATAATCCCTTTTTTCTTCTTTCTTTTTCTTCTTTGTCTACAAATGTCGCTAATGGTTTGTTGATCAAATAGGTTCCTCAGGCGACATCTAGTTCCATTGACCAGGCAGAACGACTCCCTGAAGCTGCCCCCCGGCCCGTCCTAATGTTCGCAGCAAAAGGGTCTCCATATGGATTTCCAACCATCTCTAACAATCATGTGCTTGTGCCCACCAACGGCAGAGTCCTCCAATCCTCGACATTTGCACAAGTCCGGCCTTCACAAAGCTCACTTAATAAGGAAAATATTCGAGCAAATACGCTGGCCAACGTCAACGAGGTGATTGATTCTTAATTTATTGCTCCAGTCTGCTGACTTTATTATATAGTCTGATGATGGCATTAGTTATCTATCTGACAATGGCAACAATGACGGCGATGGTGATAATGGTGATGGTAATGACGGAGATGAAGACAATGGCAGCAACAGCAACGTCGAACCTGATGACGGTGATGACAGTCGTAGTGAAATTTGCAATGCAGATGAGACGGATGGTGGTGAAAATGAAGCGGGAGATAATGATGATGACAATGATCGTCCTCAGGGTATTCATCTATTGCTTCAGCATCCTTAAAGCTAATGATCCTTCTCAGCAACTCCAATTGATGAAGCTCCCCTATCTGAAGATGAGACGGCAGGGGAGATCTTTATAAGGAGCCGCAAATCACGTCGTATTATAAGGGCAACTCCAGTATGTGATATGGATATTTTTATACATCACTAATGTTGAGTATACAGGAAGAAGAAGGCGGTGAAGAAGAAGAAGAAGGTCGCGAAGAAGGCAGCGAAGAAGAAGAAGCATGTGATGTCCTAGCACACCATCGTAAGAAAACCCGCTCCAACCAACCCCCCCAGCTTCAACGACTCTCAGCAGCAGCTAACCGTCAAGCATTCCACCAGCGCAATCACCACGCTGCCCAAGACAGCAATGCAGAAGAGAGCGAAGGGGCTGATGACGAAGTGCAGGACTATGCCAAGACACGAGCCGCTCGCAATTCAAATTCATCTGGCAACGCTAAGCCTGACACACTGGCATTTTATAAAGGGAGTTCATGGAGTTCGATTCTCGTACAAGCAAAGATCAAGTACCGTCGTCATATCGCGCTCCATCATGGCTTTCCGGACCGCGATGAGCATCTTGTCGATGCTCGTAAAATTTTATTCGAAGTAATTGCTCAATTTAAGGATGAGGGAGGTGTTATCGACGACAGTGAGTCCTAAAATGTTTTATATATATATATACACTTATTATCGCATAAAGCTTATCAACCAGTGCGTGAAATGGAGTGTTTGGTAAGTTAAACATTGTCCCTTGAATGTCTACGAAATTTGACTTTAGTTTTTAGATCTTTAAGGAAGGAGCATCATTCCGTGGTAAGTTAAAGACGGTAGCTCACAATGCAATCGAAAGAGCTTTTAGGGATGAGTTGGACCCACCGGACGAGTTTCAAAGCCAACGCGACTTACAATATGTTGTTGAGCAAAACATAGGTGATCTCTTAGCGGGCGGTAAATTTCTTATGAATGGAAAGGATGACGCGGTAAGGACTATTTTATTTTTTATTATCTCCTCCTAACAGCTTTTCATAGGGTCGAACAAACAATTTAGCGCATCCATGCATCCGTGACATCTGCATAAAGTTTTTTTACACTGGCAAAAATGCTCTAGCTCGCACTTTTCCTGACGATTTTCGAAACAGTATTCCAGACCATGTTATAGCACTTGTTGCTACAACTGTGAGTTTTGGTCTTTTTATTTACCATCCCTTACTTACAATATTCTAGATGAGGCATTGTCTGCAACGATACGCATCTGGAATGTTCATCGAAAGCAAATTTGAAGGCATCTTACAACATTCCGTCCACAGCCGGATGCTGGCCCTTATCGACCTAGTCAAATCCGATCCTTACCATCGAGCAAAATATGATGCTAACCGTCGACAATGGGCCAAGCTAGGAATGTGAGTATGATATATCTTCATATTTATAGTAATTTACTATTTATTTCAGGCAACAGATGCATCCAGAAGACGAAGTTGAACGACACAATTTAGAAGTTATTTTGGATTAGTAATCATTGCCAGCTTGCGAAATTTACCGTAATTTTTGTGATAATTTTATTATGTTTGAATTGCTTAATACGGAAGTTGCTTAATATGGAAGTTGCTTAATATGGAAAATTCTAATTGCCTAATATGAAAAAAAAACAATGATTACACAAGATTACACTGCAAGGGGAGACAACCTCCATAATACTACATAGACAAAGGACAGGGGTATATACTGCTTCTGAGTGATGCAAGGATACTATGGAGTGCTACTAAACAGTGGGGCACAACTATATTGCACTACAGAATGCTATGGACCATTCAGAGATGCTACATAGCACCTCTATTTCACTACAGAATTAGGGACCCATGCTATGGCACTATATGACTATAAACCACTACATAGCAATCTGTAGCCTGGCCATAGTTTGCTGATGTTGCGCAAAACGGAACTAGTCCGACTGGCAGACGATTTTGGAGTACTCGCTGAAGGCTCCGTCGTCGAAATTCGCTCACGGCTCAAGATACATTTAGACGAAAATCGAGAAAATCTTTTTCGCAATCCCATGTACAGGGCGCTTTATCCAAGGCGTCAACACCGGGGACCTCAGCCTCCCTTAGCAGCACCTCAGCCCGAAATTGGAACACCATCCGTCAGGATGTCAATTTCCCCAGAGCCGTCAAACCATTCCGCTGCTTCATGGGGTGGTATCGTAGACCCCCATTTTCAGTCGCCACCAATCACTCCTCCTCGTCATCACACTCCAGCATACTCTATGAATTCCATAGAAAGGTATTCCCCTGTACCACAGCATGAAGCTGCTATCGAACGTAAGCAATTTTCTTTGATTTGTCATATTACATACAAATATTTTTATGTGTATTATCCACTTGATTGATATTTCGGTTGAACTATAATTCAACCGCGAGGATATGAACATCCAATCTTTTGCCATTCATAGGCCACCAAGGATATATATATATATAATTTCTTTTATTATTATAAAATCACCCATTTACGCTTTTATTAACCACTATATTATCATAGTCCCAGTTGATGCATTACATGCTATTCCTGACGAGCCGGTCTTCGCACCCGCCATCGTCCCAGCTCTGCATGCTGCTATCGTGGAAACTCCACGTCAATCCAGTAACACCCCTCTCCGTAAACGGCCATCGTGCATTCCTGGCTTTACAGCCAATAATGCCGCGTTCCTTGTACCCGATCATATTCGGAAGAAATTCGTGGACGGTTGGAATTCCCATGTTCCACTCACGTATCTAACCGACAAAGGATGCATCTTCAAAAGTAAAGTACTGAATAATACCTCACACGACTTAATTACTATTGACGAATCAAATGGTCGAATCATGTCCACTGCAAAGCCACTATCCGATGATGGAGAACTCGATATCACCTTCGATGAATGGCACCAGGCATGGAGACGCCTCCACGATCTCATTGGTACCTTCTTGCCAGACGAAGCTGGAATGTGGCAGGCCCATTATTCGTTTATACTAAACAACGATAACAGGGCCGAGATGTGGCCTCTTTATCTTGCTTACGACATTGAGATTCGAAAACGAGCCACACAATTCCCTATCGACCCTTCACAATTCTCTATAGGCATATGGAACGATCTAGAGACTCGCTACATGGCTAAAAAAGTATACACACAAGTTCAAACCGATTTGAGGTCTCAATCGACTCATGCTGGTCCATCCAATATAAATCACTCTCCTTCCCACTCTCGTTTCCATCCATATACCTATCAAAACAATGAACACGCTCAATTTTCAGCGCGAGGTTCCTTTCGAGGCCAGCCATCCCGAAACCTATCCCAACGTTTCGCACAATCAAACCATGCTAAAGCAGGAAGATGCATTTTCTGCGGCGACACCACTAAATCTCACATCTCTCGGAACTGCACCGCTGTCAACCTCGTCAACGGCACACCATGCCACTTACTTAAACTCGGACCAGCCGGCTCTAGACAGGACAAAGCAGGAAAACTATATTGTTTCGCCTGGAATGGATTCTCTGGCTGCGACCAGAACCCATCCTGTCAACGAGGCGAACACTGGTGCTCCCTGTGCGGCACTAAAACTCACAATGCCCAACAATGTGGATCCGCTTCGTGAATTTTTTCCGATAGTAACTCCCTTCCTCCCAGATGAGTGGGAGAAGGTGCTACATAATATAAATGTACATAGCCCTTACCAAGACATTCCCCAATACTTAAGATCCGGATTCGACATGGGTGTTTATAATTCACCATCTATTACTTTCACGCCGCCTAATCACAGCTCAGCTACATCACGACCCGATATCGTACTAGCACATATAAACAAAGAACTCTCGCTCAAACGCTATACAGGGCCATTCTCCCGATCTAGACTAGAACACATCATAGGACCGTTCCGATCCTCGCCATTAGGAATCGTTCTAAAACCACATACCACCGATGAATTCAGAGTTGTCCAAGACTTCTCCTTCCCTCGCGACGATCCACTACTATCCTCCGTAAACACAGAAATCGATATGGAAAAATTCAAATGTGATTGGGGGACTTTCGACGACATCAGGAAAATCGTAGTCAATGCCCCTGCCGGGACTGAAGCGGCAACGCTAGATGTCGATGCTGCATATCGTCGATGTCCAATCATTCCATCACAACAACGAAATTTCATTATCCATTGGAACAACTTATTCTACATTGACCATGACGCCCCTTTCGGCGCTGCAAGTTCAGGAGGAGTATTCGGTAAAATGGCCGACACCATGACAGTAGTATCGACAGCAAAAAGTTTCGAACCGGTGATACACTGTCAGTACGCTAGGTGCTGTACTAACTGAGGTGTGATGCGGCTCGGGGCTTCGGTGGCCTAAACACTGAGTCCAGTATATGCAGAAAGGTTCCAACTAAAGTAGGGCGACGAGATATGAGACGAGTGAAATGAGGAGCGATGTAATGACAAAAGGGCAACGAAGTAATGAAGTGGCGATGCAGTGACGAAGGGGAGATGCAGTGACGAAGGGGAGACGCAGTGACGAAGGGGAGACGCAGTGATGAAGGGGGGGACGCAGTGACGAAGGGGCGACGCAGTGACGAAGGGGCGACGCAGTGACGAAGTATAGTCGCTGTATGGGCGACTCACAGTAAAATGCAATGAAACGAAGGCGAACGACGAGAGAGACGATGACAAGACTTAATTCTATACTCTGGGGAGAGAGGCGAATACTTTCTTCTTGTTCTGTAACTAAGTTACATGGGTTTTTTATAGTAGAGGTGATTAGAATAAATGGGGAAATGAAGCACAAGGTGTGTGGAGTAAATAGCATCAAAAGCATAAGGAGTTAAGTGAGAAAATACAAAAAGTCGCACCATAAGATAAAAGGAGCATGGAGAATAACTGGTAGCTAGGTAACAGTAAAATGATGCGAACATGATTTTGGCACGGTGAGGGGATGCATAAAAGTAGGAATGATAGGAAATCAAAAGAAGCAAAGTGATGCGCAGCATGGGCGACTTTTAGGAAAATAGGTAATGATGAAGATGGTGAACAGGGTGGAAAGGGCGATGTAGCAACAAGAGGGGTGATGTAGGACTGAAAGGTGTGACATAGTGACAAGGGCAATGTGGCAATGAGAGGGGCGATATGGCGACTAGAGGGGCGACATGGCGACTAGAGGGGCAACGTAGCGATGAGAGGGGCAACGTAGCGATGAGAGGGGCAACGTAGCGACTAGAGGGGCGACATGGTGACAAAAGGGCAATTCCAGTTGGTAGAGCATAGCCATGTTCATCACCGGTTAAAAATTGGGTCGACGACTTCGTATACTTCCGCTACCCGCTCGATTCATCGACAGACACACTCGTTTTTCCATATTCATTACAAGATCTATATGATTTAGCAAACCAGCTGGGCTGGCCATGGAAAGAATCTAAGACCAAACCATTTGCTTCAAGTTTCAAATACTTAGGCTTCATTTGGGATATTCCATCCAAATCTGTCGAAATCCCACAGGATAAAAAGACACGTTATTTACTAAAGCTCGAACCCTGGATATCAGGAAACAAATTTACCTTAAAAGACGCGGAATCGTTGCAAGGGACCCTCGTCCACTGCTCATTAGCACTCCCACAGGGTCGTTCGCGCTTACCAGCGATTTCTCGATTCACATCTTCTTTCGCTCATACACATTCCTCCTTCGCACGCAAAACACCCAATTCGAGCGTCTTATCTGACGTACGATGGTGGCAAGAACAACTTTCACTCACTTTTTGTGGTTCAACTCTGGCGTCACCTCCACAAGAATCCAAAACCGAGTTTTGGGTTGATGCATCCTCTTCTTGGGGTATTGGTGTCGTATTCAACGGAGAATGGGATTCTTGGAGATTAAAAGATGGATGGAATAAAAACGGCCGAAATATCGGTTGGGCCGAATTTATCGCTATCGAAATTGGTTTATTGCTTGCTATCTTTCGCGGTTTCTCCAACATACATTTCCTCATAAAGTCAGATAATCAAGGAGTTATCCACGCTATAGAAGGAGGAAAATCTTGAAGCCCAGAACAAAATGCCGTTTTACAACGGATTACTCTACTTTTAAGCACTCATAGTATTTGGATATCATCACTTTATGTTCCATCTTCCACAAACATCGCCGACAAGCCTTCTCGAGGTCTACCTATACCTAACATACCCCGTAGTCCAGACACGTTCGAATTACCTGCAGTTCTGACACCTTTTTTATCTCTCGCTTTATTACCTTAATTACAATGATTACTAATATTATCTCTTCTCGTACCACTTATTATGCGTTCGTTAACAACTTCATCTGCCAACGCTCATTTTACCACAGTCCCTCCTATTATTATACCTATTAATGCTAATTCCACCTATAATACCTCGCCTGCCTCTACTAGTAACCTACCCACGTCGTTGACAGCAGCACCGAGCCACACACAACATCATCCCATTCTTTTCCAAACGCCAACCCTCTTGCAGACCCATAATCAACCACATAACCACCATTTATCCATCAAAACACAACAACACATCTACAATGTCTTACAAAAAGGATGGGCTAATGTCACCGTAAACCGTTATTCTAGCACAATACAAGAGTTCGCACGTTTCTGTGATTCAGAAAACATACCAAACCATCTACGATTACCTGCCGACGAGTTCGTCTTATGTGCATTCGCAGCATCAAGCGCAGGAAGACACGCAGGAAATACCGCGAGAGGAAGAATCTCAGCCATCAAAACATGGCACACTATTCACAACGTTGAATGGAAAGGCAGCGCACGCCTTCGTTACGTTCTAAACGGTGTCGACCGTCTTGCTCCAGCTAAGTCTACAAAACCACCACGTATACCTATCAATATCACCATGCTATCACACCTCGTCAATGCACTCAATTTATTAGACCCTCTAGATGCAGCATGCGCGGCCTGCGCAGTCACTGCCTTTTGGGGACAATGTCGCTTAGGCAAGCTATTACCCTCTCGTATTGCCGACTCATCCACTCTCGTGCTACCATCTCGTACCGACCTCAAAAGATCCCCTCGTAACCCATCAGCCTACATGCTCCATTTGCCACACACGAAAACCCACCACCGAGGACAAGACGTGGTCATCGTCGAGCAACGAGACCCCATTAACCCCATTTCACTATTAAAGAACCACCTACATATAAGTCATACCCCGCACACACTCCCCCTGTTTGCTTACGCTACCCACGAAGGCCATCGTTCATTCACCAAAAAGACTTTTCTTCAACGCTGCAACCACATTTGGCAATCTCTAGGATATCCGCACATGACTGGCCACTGTTTCCGCATTGGTGGCACCACGGAATTACTCATCGCAGGGACACCCCCTGACGTAGTCAAAGCCATGGGACGATGGTCTTCGGATTCCTTCCACCGATATTGGAGAGCACTCGACGACATAGTCCCTCAACACGTCCGTAACTTGTCAATCAATCCACGAAGGCGACATCATACTACCTGAAACCGCCATTTGGGGGCTAGACGATGGTGTCACCGTCGTCTGGGCGATTTGGGGGTTAGCCGCCGGCACCCCATCGGTCCGAGCCCTAGAGCTTTTCGACGACCTTTTGCCCGTCAAAACTCTTCACCCAACCTCACTACTGACAGGTATATTTATTTATATACTTAGCACCTCTCGTAGCGCGAACAAGTGTTCGAGATTGGCGCATACTCCGCTGGTAGGCATCATCGATCGGTCTTGAAAGCTTGAAATTTGAAAGTTCAGAGCACGGTAGGTAAGACAGAAGCTCTTTTTTTTTTGTACAGAAGAAAACTTGAGGATCATAGTTACAGAACACAGACTCATCAACATATTGTACAGAAGGAAAACGCGGGGATCATGGCAGTGACAGATACTAACTACGTATTGTGCCTAAGGGGACAGCATCAAGAAGCATCAGACTTGGCCTGAGAATCTCCCTGGAATGCGCTGCGGTAAATCCCAACGATCGTTATCGTAATCGTAATCGTAATCCTCGACATGTGGTGCGTTAACAGGAACAAGGCGCCAATGCTGCGTTGGGAATCCTTTCGACGGACGGAGTTTGACCTATGTGTATTGTGTCAAAAATGAACCATGAAAAAGCGAAAACGACATACATCTCCGCGAGGTACAACGGGTGGTTCGGCATTCCAGAGCAGGTCGTAAGTCTGGAGCTTGATCTTAATGTGATAAAATGTTAGAATTACCTTTACGCCAGTAACACAGAAAGAGTAGCAAGACGTACTACAAATTCGCCGTTGCCTGCTGGTTCGATATCCCATACGGTTGGGCGGCGGTTGGTCACAACGGGTTCCCCATTAACAGGGGCCTAGGCAGACGTTACATGAGACAAGTTATAACTAGGTAAGCTATGGACTCACGAAAGCTGCGGCAAATGTGTCCAGCATCTTGAGCCTATTCAGGGCGAGGTTTTGGATGGTGTAACCACCATCTTGAGCATTTTGAATATTCCACTGTGGTTTGAAGCAGATAGTTATAGTATATTCGAAAGCAAGTGACCGAGACTCAGACTTACTAACGCGAAATCGCCAATCTGTTCCCTGGTGCTGGAAACGATGACTGGGCCAGGAGCGAACTGCGCACGAGCGGTACTGTGAGATGCAACGTTCAAGATTTGGTAGACTCCCGGGTGAACCACTCCAGCAATAGCGCTGGCAGCGAAAAACAGAAGGGCAACTACGTATTTGGAGAACATAGTTATGACGTGCTGTGAGCTTGTCAAGAGTTGTAGGCAATGCTAGGAGTCACTTGAGATGAGGGGCTGAGTTATCAAGCTTGAAGCTTTGAAATATTGCAGTCCCCTCCTTTCATATTTATATCGTTGTGAGTATCCATACTGGGAACGTGGAAATATCCTTCGTGCCATGGGGCTGCTTACAAATTCTATGCGTCCATGTCTAGAACTTAGAAGCAGCGCCATGGCATAGATGCATAGAATTCTTGACGGCATGAATGCACGCTTCTATTGTTAAACTTGAATTTATAGTCAAAGATCTCTCTGGTAACCTATAATCGATGCATATTCTTCAATAACTATTACCCTATAGGATTTTTCATTTACGACGTTGGTAGGCGAGGAATTGCAAACACATAACTCATCGACTTTCCAACAAAAAACCAATACAATTAAAAAGTATATTTGGCTAGTGCGGACCCAAGAAGCATATTAGTTGCCCACGTCTGTGCCACAAACACCAACTTATAAATAAAAATTAAGGTGATAAAATTCTTCCTAACGTATGGCGATAAAACCTCGGGAGGTAGTAATCAGTCCTAGGTCAGGTCCCATCAGAGCTTCAAAGAAGCAGGTAACTTCAGGTAGCTTCAGGTTGAGATTGCTCTGAACGAGCTGGTATCGACTGAGGCACTTTAGCAGAGCAACAGAATGAACCTGCTCAGCCCTGCAGATGAGTCCCAAATTATGGACGAGGTCACGGATAATCGATGAAGCATCGATGAAGCTTTGAAGCTTTGAAGAGCGGTGTTAGATAGTGTTAGATGCATGAAACGCAGAGGAAAATGAAGCTCCGCTTCACAACATCCGAGTCCCATGTGACCATGGAGTTGCTGACAGCCGTTTTCATAACGATAGGCCCCGACGTTTCTTCCTTGTTAGACCGTGTTTGGCTGTATCGGACGATCTGGTCCAAAAGAAGTATAAGCCGACGGTCTGCCGTCCGGGATCGGATTCTTCCAAACGTTCGCCCATCCACGGCAGACCTCGGCAGACCTCGGCAGACCGTCGGCTCGTACTCCAGATCCTCCGATACAGCCAAACACGGTCTAAACAAGCAGGAAACGTCAGGGCCTATCGTTACGAAAACGGCTGGAATGAGTAAGTTATTCTCTCACCTTTGTTCAGAAATACGGTCGCCTTCCCCGAAATTCCTGCAGGGTTCACAGCATGAATGCATAATACCCTGTGCATTCATGTCGTCAAACTGGCTTCTAAGTTCCCGCTATGGTTTAATTTAGTATGGATAGGGTAAAATCATACCAACAATTTGAGAACAAACCTTGAGCTTAAATAGCCATCAGCAAAGCAACAAGACGGGGACTCGGATAACATGTCGACCATGACACAACCATTCTAATGCCTTTCCATATCTCAGCAAGTATTATATTGCATAGGAAATATCCACCATCATGTATATCCCAAAGTTGTACTATAGCAGGAGATAGACAGATAGGGATCCAAGAATTGGATCCTCACCTGTCAACCTTCACTATTCAGCCCAAATCCATATTCCCTGACAAGAATTTCTGCGCGATGTAGTACAGTCAACAAACTGAGGGATCAAAAGAGTCTTCCTTTATTGAGGGTAACTACGTTCGAACTGATCTCGTGGATTCTTTGGGTGCCAATGCTCGTAGAAGCTACCATCATAAGTCTTTCGCAGCGTCGCTAATTAAAGGACATGTTCTAGCTTCTCGTTCCAGTATCCCCATCAGACTGTTGTTTTGCCACTGTTGTACGGTGAATGGGCTGCTCAAAGAATTAACAGCTAGGGGGTTGACGTTGATTTCGAGCCAAATCATTTGCATATTAGGCCTACTAGTATCAGGTGTGTCAAACAATACGGTGAGATTCTGTGGACGTGGGTAGATATCCATTGCATGTCCTTTTTAATACACAGAGGCGTGAGGAGGATAAGGTGGGGACCATGGGGGTGGATGTTGAGGCAGAGTTAAATAGCGAGGAGCGATTGCTCTTGGGCACTGGAGCGCCAGTGTGGCGGGGCAGATCACAGAATTGGCACTCCGCGGTTAGGGATCATCGATTGGGCTTGCAATTTCAAGGCTCAGAGCACGGTAGGTAAGACAGAAGCTCTTTTCTTGTACAGAAAACCTGAAGATCACATTTACAGAGCATAGGTACAGAACACAGACTCATCAACATATTGTACAAAAGGGGAAAACGAGGATCATGGCAGTGACAGGATACTAACCCATCAACGTATCGTGCCTAAGGGGACAGCATCAAGAAGCATCAGATTTGGCCTGAGAGTCTCCCTGGGGCGCCCTCCGGTAAATCCCAACGATCGTTATCGTAATCGTAATCGTAATCCTCGACGTGTGGTGCGTTAACAGGAACAAGGCGCCAATGCTGCGTCGGGAATCCTCTCGACGGACGGAGTTTGACCTGTGTGTATGGTGTCAAAAATGAACCATGAAAAAAGCGAGAACGACATACATCTCCGCGAGGTACAACGGGTGGTTCGGCATTCCAGAGCAGGTCGTAAGCCTGGAGCTTGATCTTAATGTGATAAAATGTTAGAGTTACCTTTACGCCAGTAACACAGAAAGAGTAGCAAGACGTACTACAAATTCGCCGTTGCCTGCTGGTTCGATATCCCATACGGTTGGGCGGCGGGGTCACAACGGGTTCCCCATTAACAGGGGCCTAGGCAGACGTTACATGAGACAAGCTATAACCAGGTAAGCTATGGACTCACGAAAGCTGCGGCAAATGTGTCCAGCATCTTGAGCCTATTCAGGGCGAGGTTTTGGATGGTGTAACCATTATTTGGAGCATTTTGAATATTCCACTGTGGTTTGAAGCAGATAGTTATATTATGTTCGAAAGCAAGTGACCGGGACTCGGACTTACTAATTCGAAATCGCCAATCTGTTCCCTGGTGCTGGAAACGATGACTGGGCCGGGAGCGAACTGCGCACGAGCGGTACTGTGAGATGCGACGTTCAAGATTTGGTAGATCCCTGGGTGAACCACTCCAGCAATAGCGCTGGCGGCGAAAAACAGAAGGGCAACTACGTATTTGGAGAACATAGTTATGACGTGCTGTGAGCTTGTCAAGAGTTGCAATCAATGCTAGGAGTCACTTGAGATGAAGAGGTGAGTTATCAAGCTTGAAGCTTTGAAGTATTGCAGTCCCTCCTTTCAATATTTATATCGTTGTGAGCATCCATACTAAACCATACTGGGAACGTGGAAATATTCTATGCATTCATCCCATGGGGCTGCTTACAAATTCTATGCATCCATGCCAAGAACTTAGAAGCAGCGCCATGGCATAGATGCGTAGAATTCTTGACGGCATGAATGCACGCTTCTATTGTTAAACTCCAATTTATAGTCAAATATCTCTCTGGTAACCTATAATCGATGCATATTCTTCAATAACTATTACCCCATAGGATTTTTCATTTACTACGTTGGTAGGCGAGGAATTGAAAACACATAACTCATCGACTTTCCGACAAAAAACCCATACAATTAAAAAGTATATTTGGCTAGTGCGGACCCAAGAAGCATATTAAGTTGCCCACGTCTGTGCCACAAACACCAACTTATAAATAAAAATTAAGGCGATAAAATTCTTCCTAACCTATGGCGATAAAACCTCGGGAGGTAGTAATCAGTCCTAGGTCAGGTCCCATCAGAGCTTCAAAGAAGCAGGTAACTGCAGGTTGAGATTGCTCTAAAATCGACTGGGGTACTTCAGCAGAGCAACATAATGAATATAGAGGCCCTCCTCAACCGTGCAGAACAAGTCCCAAATTATGGATGAGGTCAGGGATGAAGCATCGATGGCGCTTTGAACTTCTTTGAAGAGCGGTGTTGGATGCACGAAATGCAGAGGAAAATGGAGCTAGATGGAGCTCTGCTTCACATCATTTAACCCGTCATCCTAGTCGCATGTGACCATAGTTGCTGAAAGAATAAGTTTTCTCTCACCTTTGTTCAGAAATACGGTCGCTTTCCCTGAAATTCCTCCTGGTTTGACGGCATGAATGCATACTATCCTGTGCCTTCATGTCATCAAACTAGCTCCTAAGTTCTCGCTATGGTTTAATTTAGTATGGATCAGGTAAGGTCGTACCAACAATTTGAGAACAAACCTTGACTTTGAATAGCCATCAGTCACAAGATGGGGACTCGGATAACATGTCGACCATGACATAAACATTCTAATGCCTTTCCGTATCTCAGCAAGTATTGTATTGCATAGGAAACATTCCTATCATCATGTATATCCTAAAGTCGTACTATAGAAAGAGATAGACAGGTGAGCATCGATTTCATAGAATTGGATCCTCACCTGTCAACCTTTACCTTCAGCCCCAAATCCGATTTCTGCGTGATGTAGTACAGTAGACAAACTGACATATCCATAGAGTCTTCCATGATTGAGGGTAACTATGTTCGAACCGATCTCGTGGAATCTTTGGGTTCCAGTTCTCGTAGAAGCTACCATCATAAGTCTTTCGCAGCGCCACTACTTAAAGGAAATGTTCTAGCTTCTCGTTCCAGTATCCCCCGCCATACTGTCCTTTTGCCACTGTTGTATGGTGAATGGACTGCTCGAAGGATAATAGCTAGACATGCACAACTTGAACAAGCTTGATGTGTTGTTCTAAGTTCAAGCACCGCTTGTGGCGTCAATCACATGATTCACATCAACTTGTCGAAGCCCGTATTGACGAATTTCTAACAGATCAAGCAGAGCATTGTGGATGCCCAGATGGACGCCATTATTATCTTTTCGTCCTCGTAGATTACTATATGTATTCTATTGCTGGTTGATATGAAGCATTTTGCAGACGGCGAGAGCATGATGCGGAGATTTGGTTTGATCTGTTGCAGGATGCATATCACCGTATTGTTTACCTACATGACGTCTCGCTACGTACCAACCAAGTCTCAGGCTCAGCGCTCAGCGCTCAATCTCGATGGGATCATTCGTCATACCAACAAAATAAAACCATCTATCAAGGCCTTGACAGAGCTCTGGAGAATAGTCTGAACGCTCCAGGTAATGCGCCTTTAGATACATTATACGAAGTGAAGCCATCCTTCAAGATATATCCCATCAAGTACCAACCAAATTACTATTTCAGAACATGATGTTTTCCACTAACTTCACTGTCTCCGAGTCGTCGGTCCGGGTTACTTTCTGTGTGTATTTTATTCGAACTGACACACGATAGAACGGAAACGGCTTCTACGCTTTGCGCTGGTTGTGCACGCATCGATGTGACTTACTCTTAGAAGGCAGAAATTATCACGTACGGTTGGCAGGCAGCTTCAACGAATGCTGTGGCTGGGATTCTCGGGCTGGCATCATTATTGGTTGGCATTTTCAGCCAAACCATTTCCTATCCGTCAAATAATATGTTGAGGTGGACGTGGGCAGAGGATCCATCGCATGTCCTCTGTAAGATACCGAAGCACGAAGAGGAACAGGAGGGTGAATGTTAAGGCAGAGTGGAATAGCCAAGGGCGATTGTTCCTACTGGAACGCCGGTGGGGCGAGGCAGATCACATTATTGGCACATCCGCGGGTAGCGATCATCGATCGGTCTTGAGAGCTTGAAATTTCAGAGCACGCTAGGTAAGACAAAGGTTCTTTTTTTGTACAGAAGAAATCTTGGAGATCACAGTTACAGAACACAGACTCATCAACATATTGTACACAAAGGAAACGCGGGGATCATGGCAGTGACAGATACTAACTACGTATCGTGCCTAAGGGGACAGCATCAAGAAGTATTCAGATTTGGCCTGAGAATCTCCCTGGAATGCGCTGCGGTAAATCCCAACGATCGTAATCGTAATTCTCATCATGTGGCGCGTTAACAGGAACAAGGCGCCAATGCTCCGATGCACGTCCATCCGAACGCCGGAGTTTAACCTGTGTATATGGTGTCAAAAATGAACCATGAAAAGTGGGAACGGCGTACAGCTCCGCGAGGCACAAGAGGTGGTTCAGCGTTCCAGAGCAGGTCGTAAGACTGGAGCTTGATCTTAACATGATAAAACGTTAGAATTACATTTACGCCAGTAACACGGAAAGAGTAGCAAGACGTACTACAAATTCGCCGTTGCCTGCTGGTTCGATATCCCATACGGTTGGGTTGCGGTTGGTAAAAACGGGTTCCCCATTATTAAAGCTCTAGGTAGACGTTACGTGAGACAAGCCATAACCAGGTGAGCTATGGACTCACGAGAACTGCCGCAAATGTGTCCAGCATCAGAAGCCTATCCAGGGCGAGGTTTTCGATGGTGTAACCACCATCTTGAGCATTTTGAATATTCCACTGTGGTTTGAAGCAGATAGTTATAGTATATTCGAAAACAAATGAACGAGACTCAAACTTACTAACGCGAAATCGCCAATGTGTTCCCTGGTGCTGGAAACGATGACTGGGCCGGGAGCGAACTGCGCACGAGCGGTACTGTGAGATGCGACGTTCAAGATTTGGTAGATCCCTGGATGAACCACTCCAGCAATAGCGCTGGCAGCGAAAAACAGAAGGGCAACTACGTATTTGGAGAACATAGTTATGACGTGTTGTGAGATTGTCAAGAGTTGTAGGCAATGCTAGGAGTCACTCGAGATGAAGAGGTGAGTTATCAAGCTTGAAGGTTTGAAGTATTGCAGTCCCCTCCTTTCAATATTTATGTCGTTGTGAGCATCCATACTAAACCATACTGGGAACGTGGAAATATTCTATGCATCCCATGGGGCTGCTTACAAATTCTATGCATCCAAGAACTTAGAAGCAGCGCCATGGCATAGATGCATAGAATTCTTGACGGCATGAATGCACGCTTCTATTGTTAAACTTGAATTTACAGTCAAAGCTCTCTTATCACATAGGTTTGGTAATATAATCGATGCATATTCTTCAATAAATATTACCCCGTAGGATGTTTCATTTACTACGTTGGTAGGCGGTGAATTGCAAGCACATAACTCATAGACTTTCCAACACAAAACCCATATAATTAAAAGGTATATTTGGCTAATGCGGTACCAAGAAGCATATTAAGATGCCACTTCTGTGTCGCAAACACCGACTTATAAATAAAAATTAGGGTGATAAAATTCTTCCTATCCTATGGCGATAAAACCTCGGGAGGTAGTAATCAGCCATAGTCAGGCCCTCGGGCCCCAACAGGTCCCATCAGAGAAGCAAAGAAGCAGGTTGAGATTGCTCTCAACGAGCTGGTATCGACTGGGGCACTTCAGCAGGGCAACAGAATGAATAACGAGCGACACTGCAGATGAGTCCCAAATTATGGACGAGGTCACGGATAATCGATGAAGCATCGAGGAAGCTTTGAAGCTTTGAAGAGCGGTGTTAGACGTACGAAATGCAGAGGAAAATAGAGCTCCGCTCCACATCATCCGAGTCGCATGTGACCATGGAGTTGCTGAATGAGTAAGTCATTTCTCTCACCTTTCAGAAATCCGGTCGCTTTCCCCGAAATTCCTGCTGGTTTGACAGCATGAATGCATAATATCCTGTGCATTCATGTCGTCGAACTAGCTTCTAAGTTCTCCCCGTGTTCCAATTTAGTATGGATAAGGAAAAATGGTCCCAATATTTTGAGAACCGTGACAAACTTGAACTTGATAGCCATCAGCAGCAACTGAGCACAATTCACCTGATTGTGGAGACTCGACGTCGACTGTGACACAAACATTCTAATGCCTGAATGCACTACGTGACAGATGCCTTGTCAAATCCCGAAGTCGTACTATAGAAAGAGATAGACATGTGAGGACGGCGATCCCTTTCATAAAATTGGCAGACCCGGTACGACTTACTCAGAGCAACCTTCAAGCTCCAAATCCATATTCCCTGACAAGGATTTCCGTGCGATAGCACAGTCAAAAAAATAACGTATCTATGGAGTCCTCTGAAGGTCGATGGAAGATTTGGCTGGTACCATGGGCTATTGCGCATGAGATGACCAGCCGGGCCGTCATTGAAATTGTTGGCGAACACGTGACTGTGGGTAGGCCTCATCGACATCCTTCCTGAGCTCAGCATCGTCGTCGTCGTCGTTTCCAGTACACCCCTCATTCCAGCCCATAAACAATGGCATCTCCATCAACCCAAACACCTGCTCCATCCTCATCCCGCCCAACAGCCTCCACCAACTCAAGCACTTCTTTCTTTGTCATCCCCCAAACCGCACCAGCAGGTGGTTTAACCATAACTCAACCCCCACAAACGGCCACTTCATTCTACAAAATTGCTCCTAGCCAACCTATTACTTTTGGTTGGAATATGACCTCTGTCATCGCTACTCCTACCCACTTGACTGTTTCTGCTGTATGCGATAATGGAAATACCTATCCTGTTGGACCCACGGATGGGATTATACCGGGTACTGCTAGTCAGGTTGTCTGGGATCTTTACGCTTATCAACAAGCCAATCCGAATAAACCATTGGCGCAAGCGACTTATACGTTGAATATTTGGGATGATAGGGGTCCAGGTGCACCGAGGAGACCTGGCTATTTGCAACCGAATAGTGCATTGCAGTTTGCATTATATACGCCTGAGGCATATACTCCTCTCGCTAGCGGTAAGTAATCCTTCCGTCCTTTTCTTTCATTCATCCAAACGTGGAGAATAATCTTTTTTATCTTGTTTACAGGCTGGTCATGTTCGGCATGTAACAGCGCAATGTCATACGCTGCCCACCCGGCCTTCATCAGTTTACTAGTCACTTTCTTCCTCATCTTCTTCTCAGGGTTCCACCTCATCCGAAGTTCATCAAGATCGATCCAGGCGTAGCTCATCTATCTGGAGACTTTGATGTATGACTTAGATTCCCGTTCGTGTGAGGGCCCTATGGTGACCCCTTTTGCTCTCCTTTTGGTGTACTGTTTTATTTTGGACAGGCTTTTATGAACAGATATTTCCGTTTCCCTACCAACGTACCTACTTATTGCTATGTCAGCAGCCTTCATTCTCTTATCTTCGTCCATCCATCGTCCATCCATCCACCCATCCACTCACCCATCCATCTATCCAGCCTCTTCCCCTCCATGAAATCCTTAATCTCAATTTTAAACCAGAAAATGCTTGGACTATCTGAACTCTTTCGATTATGACACAAGCCCGTAGCTTCACACCTCCGTTGCAACCACGTATATATACACACCCACCCTACATACACTCCTTGCTCGTAATACCTTTTATCATGGACATCTGGTTGATTGGATATAGAGTTGCAGACGATGTTTTTACCTTGAGTTTGAAACGTTGAAGCCTTGCGTTTGAGGTTACTGAAACGACAGATGTCTGTTGATGTGGGGATGAACAATCCTCAGTGACGTCACGGACGCGTGACATAGCGTGACACGGCCATTTGCGTCACAAACATTGAGACAACACAACTGCTCAAGCTCTTGATCATTTCCCTTGGTTTTTTTTGTATAATAGTCTTCCTTTAGCCTTGATACATCATATTACTGTTGTACTTAGTATATAAACTCAGAAATAATTGCTAAAAATGAACCAGAATGATGCAAGTTCAATATAATATACATGCTCTCAAATATAAGTGATAAATGCAATGTCTCTCAGTTGTCATCTTCCCAACCACTCTCATCCTCCTCCTCTGAATCATCACTATCTTCCTCTTTATCTGATTCAAGTAGCCATTTACCATCTTCATACAAATCAATTGCATCAGATAATGCCTTCCGGATGTCAGCAACCTTGGTTGGTAGCTTGGCAGTCATCAAATTTGGAGCTCCAGCATTCTTGAATACTTTCAACTGATCCTTTAGAAGTGTACCCTTGAGTGCTAAAGCCTTCACTTTGTCTAGAATGATGCCTGTTGCTGCAATCCGATCTGCTGTCTCCTTTGCCTTTTGTTCACGCTTCTCCTTTCGTGCTGTCTTCTCTGCCTGACGCCTATCACTGTGTTCAACAATTTCCTTTCGTCTTTGTTTCTCATCTCCTTTCTCCCTTCCAAGTTTGTGCAGATGTTGGTAGTCCACTGCCTCAGTGAATTTTGCAGCCATAAATGCTTGAGTATTGTTGCGGAAAAACATTGCTAATGCATTGTGATTGAGCAATGTGAGCTGAGGTTGGTACCGCATAAGATGCCTAAATGATCCAAGAGCACCTTCATTCACATCATTGGTGGCAGGCATCCATGCAAGCTCTTTCTCCTCAGTTGTAGCCTCATCAATAAGACC
>MU130598.1:22726-38913 GCA_015039465.1 Phlegmacium glaucopus
AAGTAAAAACCTACGAAAGACGAATCTTAAAATTATATTTAGCTCGATATTCTCGCCTAAAAATTTTATACGGGGGATAGTGTTCTATCCACACATTTTGTACGTCAAATACATGAATATACTGTTTTTTATTTTTAAGATGAGAATATCGGGAGAAAGACCCTTTTAAATTTCGTTAAAACCAGACGTTTTGATCAGGGTTTCACGAGAACAACGTTTCAATGTCGGACTCGTGACAAATCGTGGGTATAAACCGTCCGTGTCGGTGACTAGAGTACGGTTTTGCTCGGGTACCTCAGGTACGTCGACGACGTACGTGTAAGAATGTGGATGTGGAGGTGATGTCTCGAGTATTGTGGGATATAAAGTGGTAAAGATGGATCAAAAACGATTCTTTGACGATTTTGCCAATACATGGAGTCCTTCATAAGATATGGCCCAAACACTTTGGAGGCTCATATTTGGCTGGTGTTTGCATGTGACTGCACATTTTCAGGACAAATATTGCACAATTAAAAAAATGGCTCTTATAGGGCGATGGAAAATGATATTATTGAGGTATATACAGTAGAATATTTAACAGTTCACTGTTGTAGCAAGTAGAAACTCAATGTCTCACAAAATGGGCGGTGTCACATCGTGTCACATTGATGTGACCGGTGTCACACTTATCAAGGATTGTTCATCCCCAGTTGATGCATGTTGATGACCGGTGACCGGTGACCGTTGACCCGGGCCTCTGGCACCGACATATTTTTAAGTCTGATTTGTCAAATCCCATTGCTCACTGGCAGATCATGACAGAATCACTTCAATACTATTTAATGCTGCTCACGAACAGAGCGATTATCAGGTACATATCCCACCCAGCTCTTTATTGTTCACATTTCCTTCTTATGCTCCATTGCCGATGACTCAGAAGGAGTTGTGTACTTCTGTCTACTTCTGTCACTGAAAACCTCTGAACTTCGAGATGCCCTCCGCCAGCGGCATCCCAAAACTTCAACAAAACATCGATTAGCCCTTCGCTATTCCATCGACACTCTCCTCAGATAGCAATGAATTTCAGTACCTCTTATAGCTCGTTTGTTATTCCCTTGACACTTTTATGTCGGACTTCATTTCCAAAAGTAACATTTTCAGGATCGAAAATTTTATGATTCATCATTCTCAAATATTGACAGTTTATTTGCGAGAAAATTCAACATAGCGTGATAACCAGGAATCAGAGGAAAGCTTAGTCTACACCGATGTCAGCAAGTGTGAATTATTAATAATTGACGACACTGCACATACATAATAATACCATGTTTCGTCATCGGGGAACTCAGGCAATGCATTTCGTGACGCTTTCAAGGGAACCATATTGCGCTGCATGACAATTCAGGTGAAAATAATTCGTATAAGAGCAAGGAATAGCAACATACATGTGGAACAATGGTATGTTCTTCTCTCAATCTAAGATTTGTTTCACGTAGGATGCCAGGTAGCCCTTCATTTCTCAGGAAGGTTGCGAAAGGTTTTGAGTTTTCGTACAAAGCATTTATAGCGTTCATATGACCCAACATGCTCATGACACTCTTCAGATCTCCTGTAAATGATAAATTAGTCGCTAGCAATGGTTGCTGTACTGAACTTTTTCATACGACCTTTGACCTTCGTTGACATTGTGAGATTATTTTTCCAAAATTATTTGGTCGCATTCTCACCTTTATCTTGTCCAGCAAACGGTTGGTAAGATTTCGGACGACATCATTGCCCGCCCCTGCTGCAAGGCCATCTTTTTGTCGAGCCACCCAATTCATGAAATATCCAACTATGACAGCGGTACTGCTTTCGGCTAACAAAGGAGCCCAGTGGGTTAAGACGCCCCGCAATCCAACGTAGTTGGCATCCAAGATGTTGGATACCTCAATGCGGTCAAAACGGATCGACGCAGGGATACCACAGTCTGCAAGGAGATTCTGGCGTATACACTTCGAAAGCTGGCAAGCCTCGAAAGGAAAGACTGTGAAGTTGATCTTGAAGTTGCGGAGACGTTGAGTGAACATACGCAGCTGCTCCGAGAGGAAGAAGTAGAGACATCCATATATATCCTCTGGATTTGCGCCGTGCGCCTTTCCTGCCTTAACAATTACATCGAGGCTAGTATATCGTTAACAGAATATAAAGCTGAAAACAATAATCAACTTACTCCCAGCCTTCAAGTGGGTCTGCGTAATCGGTTTGTAACCATTTGCCGTTTTGGGAGAAGAGTGAAATATTTGGAACGTTGAAATGTGCATTCATAGCGCCGAAAGGAAGGACGATCCCAAAACGACGATATTCTTGAAAGGCAACCCGGTGGGATGGCCGCAGTCCCTCATACATCCGGTCTCTGTAATCACGGCGTGATGGCGCATTTCTGACCCGATCATATTCGTCCTGTGCATCGGTGACTGAAATAGACGATGAAACAAAGTGTAAAAAATATTCCTTCGCGTGCAGGGGAAGCGAGCAAGAAAGAGTGGAATGTGGACCAAGAGGGAAAACGTGCGAGTCGTGTGACTCGGACTTATGTTGCATGAACGACGTGAGGACGCTCATTAATTGTTGTGAATATTCCATGGGAATGAATGCCGAGTACCAGAAATGAAGAGCAACGTCTGCAGCATTTTTTTCGTCAGGTATAGTTCCTAAGATGATAAGCAAGACGATGTTGCGACAAATAACAGGCAGAGTCACGTCGTTGACCAAGATATCAAGGTTTCCCATAAAATTGGACGGCAGAGCATTGATGGTGTGGACGACGTGTCGAAGATCACCGGAGGCTATTATGTAATATAGATCCAAAATCAGGGCTTTTGGGCTTCCATTCCAAATTCTATTTAAAACGCGCACCTACGAAAGCTAGAGAAAAATCCCTCCTCGCATCCTTTTCGTTGTAGGCCAAGTTGATCACATCCGTTGCAGGTGTGTTTCCCCATCTATCATTTTTAATTCGACCCTGCTTGTAGGTGGAAAATGAGTGGCTAACGTACAACGAACAACCGGTTGCAAACTCTTCCTTTCCCCTTCGTTCAAATTCTTGCTCGGAGTTCTCACTGTTTATAAACGAGGGAAGGCGATTTTCAACGACCCATATGGGCATCCAATTCTCAGATCTCATTCTATTCTTGCAGTCTGAGGATGGCGTTGACAACCCGAACCAAGAGTATTGAACAATTCAAGTTGTTGCTTACCTCGCTTATGAAATTTCCAATGTTCTCTCTGACACTCCTATAGTGCATTGAGGGTAGTATGAATGTTCAAATTGGTCATTTGACCTTACCTTAGAGCAATAAGAGACCAGTTTACACGCACCACACGCCAATTTTCCCTGATTCTCGCAAGCGGTGTACTGCTCAACCTGGACATTCGCGCATGGAAGCACCTCCGGGGGCGGGAACCGAGGCTTCATGTGTATAAAAGATTTCAGAACTGCATCTTGAAGTCCAGCTGTGTCACACTCGTCAATGTCATTCAGATTGGGAACCGGTGAGCATTGTCCGGCCTTTGGGTCAGGAGGAATACGTCGGAGACCCTTGCTTTGAATGATCAGATCGCGGTGCATTGCGTTCTCTACCTTAGCTTTCACTTCTGGAGTCATAAGTCGGGATAGGCGATCCATGAAATCGTTCATGGTGAAAAGATGATAAAACCAGGAGGGGAAGGCTGGTCTATATGGGTTTTAAAGGAGTCGATTCAGAAGTGGACGAAAGGTGGGGATAACTCCTAGCGCCGCAAGTGACTCTGAGTTAAATTCTTTATCGCATGGGCTTTGTGATTCTAAAATAACCGTTGTGTTCTTTCGGAATCCAGAACATTCCTGCCACGTTCAAATCACCTGCTGCCATCTCGCGGCTTGATCTATTCTAGACTGGTTTGAGTGGGCCGCTGCCTTCAGCACGAAGATCCGAGTTCTGTCAGATCAGTGCTCAACAGATATCTTACGATACTATTAGAGAGTTCACTTATCTGCGTATCCATTGTAACGCCAAGACTTTTATTTTAATGCTGATCCAGGGACATGCAGTTGTGGGTGGATAGGGTCATTCATATTGCTCCAAGCTTTCTAACTGAATTCCTATGTAGGGCTCTGTAAATGACGCCTGTTATTTTCTAGACATTTGGTGAAATGAAAGATCTTTGGTTCGACCTGCTGGCACTTCTGCTGAGTTTGTGCGAAGTGAGGACTATTCAGAAGCCGACCGAATAAACCCGCATGAATAGATGATGACCAACCCGTTCGGTTTGCGGGCCAGGTTGTAAAGACCGAGTTCCCAATACCGAGAACCCGGAACCTCTTCAGGGAGTGATCAATATGTAGTTCAGGTCTTAAATTTCGTCCAATTCATTTGCGAAGAGATCTACCTTTTAAAGATGCGGTATAGATGTATTTCACTGTAAATAAGCGACTCTGCTTGTCGACTGCTTGTCGTCTTTAAGAGGTTGGGCCGTTAGGCGCCCGTGTCTAAGAATAGGTCGACATGCATGATGCAGCGAGGCTTTCATCTCATTGATAGATTGCACATGCCTCAAGGTTACATCCTTCACTGCCTCGATTTTTAGATCCTTTTGGTTTAACTACGAGGCGTGAAGCCTGCAATGCTGGGACGGCATATACTTACTTTACGGATGTGACGTAATCCATAGAGGTTGTTGCCCACTCCTCACGAGATATCAGCTGCAGATATCCAGTTCATTCGCGATAAAAATAATACTGCCGGTGCTCACGAACAGAGCGAATCGAATCGAATCGATTATCAGGTACATATCCTACGCAGCCTCCTCTTGTTTACCATTTTCTTATAGGTACCATGGGTCCCTGCGAGGCTTCATCGAAGCTTCATCGCCGATGACTCAGAGGTAGTTGTTTACTTCTGTCTACTTCTGCCACTGGGAACCTCTGAACTTCGAGATGCCCTCCGACAGCAGCATCCCAAGCCTTCAACTATAAGGAATATCAAGTGAAAGTTGCAGCCCTTCGCCCTTCCGTCCGAATCCGTCGACACTCTCCTCAGATGGCAATAAATTCCAGTACCTCTTATAGCTCGTTTGTTATTCATTTAACCCTTTTACGTCGGACTTCATTTCCAAAAGTGACATTTTCATGATTCATGATTGGCAATTTATTTGCGAGAAAATTCAACATAGCGTGATGACCAGGGATTAGAGGAAAGCTTAGTCTACAATGATATCAGCAAGCGTGAATTATTAGGAATATAATTGACACTGCGCATACATAATAGTACCATGTTTCGTCATCGGGGAACTCAGGCAATGCATTTCGTGGCGCTTCCAGGGGAACCATATTGCGCTGCATGACAATTCAGGTGAAAATGATTCGTGTAAGGGCAAGGTATAGCAACATACATGTGGAACAATGGTATGTTCTTCTCTCAATCTAAGATTTGTTTCACGTAGGATGCCAGGTAGCCCTTCATTTCTCAGGAAGGTTGCGAAAGGTTTTGAGTTTTCGTACAAAGCGTTTATATCGTTGATATGACCCAACATGCTCATGATACCCTTCGGATCTCCTGTAAATTATAAATTAGTCGCTAGTGATGGGTTGCTGTACTGAACTTTTTTGCATACTATCTTTGGCCTTCGTTTGACATTGTGAGATTATTTTTTTCCAAAATTATTTGGTCGCATTCTCACCTTTATCTTGTCCCTCAAGCGGTTGGTAAGATTTCGGGTGACCTCGTTGCTCGCCCCTGCTGCAAGGCCATCTTTTTGTCGAGCGACCCAATTCATGAAATATCCAACTATGACAGCGGTGCTGCTTTCGGCTAGCAAAGGAGCCCAGTGGGTCAAGACGCCCCGCAATCCAACGTAATTGGCATCCAGGATGTTGGATACCTCAATGCGGTCAAAACGGATCGATGCAGGGATACCACACTCTGCAAGGAGATTCTGACGTATACGCTTCGAAAGCTGGCAAGCCTCGCAAGGAAAGACTTTGAAGTTGATCTTGAAGTTGCGCAGACGGTGGGTAAACATACGTAGCTGTTCCGAGAGGAAGAAATAGAGACATCCATATATATCCTCGGGAAGTGCGCCGTGTGCCTTTCCTGACTTAACAATTACATCGAGGCTAGTATATATCGTTAATAAAATATAAAGCTGAAAACAATAATCGACTTACTCCCAGCCTTCAAGTGGATCTGCGTAATCGGTTTGTAACCATTTGCCGTTTTCAGAAAAGAGTGAAATATTTGGAGCGTTAAAATGTGTGTTCACCGCGCCGAAAGGAAGGACGATCCCAAAACGACGATATTCTTGAAAAGCGACCCGGTGGGATGGCCTCAGTCCCTCATACATCCTGTCTCTGTAATCACGGCGTGATGGCGCATTTCTGACCCGATCATATTCGTCTTGTGCATCGCCCAATGAAAAAGACGATGAAACAAAGTGTAAAAGGTACTCCCTTGCGTGCTGGGGAAGCGAGCAAGAAAGCGTGGAATGTAGTCCAAGAGGTAAAACGGATGAATCATGTTTTAAGAATGACGCGATAACGCTCGATATTTGGTGAAGATATTCCATAGGAAGGAATGTAGAGTACCAGAAATGGAGAGCGACATCCGCAGCAATGACCTCATCAGGTATTGTTCCTAAGATGAGAAGCAAGACGATGTTGCGACAAATAACAGGCACAGTCCCATCGTTGACCAAGATATCAAGGTTTCCCATAAAATTGGACGGCAGAGCATTGATGGTGTGGACGACGTGTCGAAGATCACCAGAGGCTATTAATAGTTAGGCCTTTGCCATTCCAAATTCTATTTAAAACGCGCACCTACGAAAGCTAGAGAAAAATCCCTCCTCGCATCCTTTTCGTTGTAGGCCAAGTTGATCACATCTATTGCAGGTGTATTTCCCCATCTATCAATTTTAATTCGGCCCTGCTTTTAAGTGCAAAATAAATGGCTAACATACAACGAACAACCGGTTGAAAACTCTTCTTTTCCTCTTCGTTCAAAGTCTTGCTCAGCGTTCTCATTGCTGAAAAGCGATGGAAGGCGATTTTCAACGACCCATATGGGCATCCAATTCTCAGATCTCATTCTATTCTTGCAGTCTGAAGATGGCGTTGACAATACAAACCAAGAATATTCAACAATCAAGTTGCTTACCTTGCTTATGAAATTTCCAATGTTCTCTCTGACACTTCTATAGTGCATTGAATGTAGTATGAATATTCAAATTGGTAAATATACCCTACCTTAGAGCAATAAGATACCAGTCTACATGCACTGCACGCCGACGTTCCCTGATTCTCGCAAGCGGTGTATTGTTCAACGTGGACATTCGCGCATGGAAGCATCTCCAGGGGCGGGAACCGAGGCTTTATGTGTAGACAATACTTCAGAAGTGCTTCTTGAAGTCCAGCCGTGTCATCTTCGTCAATATCATTCAGATTGGGAACCAGTGAGCCTTTTCCAGTCTTTTTGTCAGGAGGAATAGTTCGGAGATTCTTGTTTTGAATGTTCAGATCGCGTTGCATTGCGTGCTCCGCCTTAGCTTTTATTTCTGGCGTAATAAGTCGAGATAGCCGATCCATGGGATCGTCCATGGTGAAAAGAGATGACGAAATCAGGAAGGGAAGGCTGGTTTATACAGGTTTTAAAGGAGTCGACTCGGAAATGGAAGAAAGGTGGGGATAACTACCAGCGCCGTAAGTGACTCTGAGTTAAATTCCGCCGCGCATGGGTTTTGTGATTCTCTAATAACCGTTGTGTTCTTTTGGAATCCAGAACATTCCTGGCACATTCAAATCACCTGCCGAAGACCTCCATCTCGTGGCTTGATCTATTCTAGACCTCTTCATGAAGTGATCAATATGTAGTTCAGGTTCTATATTTTGTCTAAGTGACTTACGAAGAGATCTAATTTTTAACGATGCGGTATAGATATATTTCACTGTTAATAAGTTACTTTATTTGTCGTCTTTGAGAGGTTGGGCCATTAGGCGCCCGTGTCTTCGACATGCATGATGCAGCGAGGCTTTCATCTTATTGAGATTGCCCGCGCCTCATGGTTACATCCTTCACTGCCTCGATTTTTAGAGCCTTTTGGTTTAACCACGATGCGTGAAGTCTGCAATGCTGGGACGGCATAAACGTACTTTACATGTTACGCAATCCATGAAGCTTGGAAGGTTCCCCGGTATACTCCTTACGAGATATCAGCTGCAGATATCCAATTCATTCGCGATGAAAAGAAAAGCTGTAATGCTGCTCAGGGGCGGGGCGATCGGATCGGATCGGCTTGGTTATCAGATATGGGTACTCCATATCCTACGCATTTACATTTACTACCATGGGTCCCTGCGAGGCTTCATCGAAGCTTCAAAGCTTCATCGCCGATGACTCAGAAGGAGTATACTTCTGTGTGCGCCCGTGTCTAAGAATAAGTCGACACACATCATGAGCGAGGCTTTTATCTCATTGATCATGATATATCGCACACGCCTCATGGATATCAGCTGCAGATATATATCCAATTCATTCGCGATGAAAAGAACAGCGGCGTGTAATATTTCGCGTATTGACGGTCCACAAGCACCCTTGTAAATAAAGTTGCATATTCAATACAAGTGTAAAACGAGCCATCAAAATGAACCAAGAGATCTGAGAAGGCTTCGCATCATTGGAACAAACCAACAAATGAAATCCCATACTAATCAACTGTCTTCAACTCTGGGTTTCGTTTCTGCAGCACCTCGACCCATTTTTTTGGAAACCAACCCTCCTTACCCTCCCTCGTACGACCCTTCCACCATTCACCTTCCACATCCAATCTCGGATCTACCTCGGTCCCCGTCCGAGGATCAAGCTTCGCTGTAATAGCAACAATCTCGTTCTCTTTCAACGCCAACTCGGTAGGAGAAGAAGGCGTAAAAGGATATAAAGCTCTCGCGAACGTCAACAAAGCTGGTTCAAGCGGTGGCATCTGACCAGGAAGTATAGCGTTGCCCCCATTGGCGGCTGCTTGTGCTCTTGCTCGTTCAGAAAGTATCTGCACAAGTTTAGTCATGGCATATGGAATGCCGAATATTGCGAGGAGGAAGATTATGAGTGGTTTTTTGCTTGGTTTTGGTGGTGGAGGACCTGAGATGGGACCTTGGATTGGACGACCGTTGACGAATTCTCGGAATTCATGGTTAAGATTCCCAGAAGCCGGTCTGCCTGTGAGAAGCTCTTTCATCCACCGCAAGAGTCCAAACAACCCCAAAACACCCCCCAATGCATTCCTCAGCTGTCCAAATTGATCGATCACACCCACCATAGCGAAGAAAGATGAATGTGTAGCCATGAATGTAGACTCGATCATGTGTGCGACACCCGTGAAGGTTTGTACAATGTTATGTAGAAGGGAAAACGTGTGTTGTGTTGTTGATTCCAGAGTTTGAGTGAGTGTAGGCGGGAGGGGGTTACCGTCTGGTCCGATGGGTATACCGTTGGGACCCATCATCGCTCCCATACCCATGCCGCCTAGACCCATGCCATAGCCTCCTGCGCCGTAAGCACCAAGACCGCCGTAGGACCCCATACCACCATATGATCCCATACCACCATACGATCCCATACCACCATAGGAACCCATACCGCCATATGAGCCTAAACCTCCATACCCGCCATAAGATGATCCCAGACCTCCATAAGATGATCCCAGGCCCCCATACGATCCAACGCCTCCATAACCCCCGGAATATGCGCCAGTTCCAAACCTTGAGTATGGAGAAGCAGTTCCGTATGAAGAAGAATAAGCGGCGGAATTCATTGCGGGTGGTCTTTCTGGCACGTTCGGTTGAGAAGAGGTTGTTGTTATGATTGGAGCAGTAGGGCTAGATAATGTATTGGACGTTGTGGGTAACGTTGAAGGGGTTGCTGTGGGCCCATTGCGCTCCCAAGGTTTTGGCGGAGATTCTGGCATTAGAGTGGTCCGGGTGAAAGTGCGTTTGTCACATATGTCACAAAGGTCACTCCGGCACTGGCAAATCATTCCAACCGTCAACAAGCAATCAACAAGCCCCTGGCACTTGATACTCCTATTATAAAAATAATGCCTCCTCTAATACCTTTACTGCTTGCTTCCTTACTGAGCGCGCATGGCCTCCGAAAAAAGTCTTTGTCTCCAAGTGGAGCCCTTACTGCATTTCTGGTCGGCTTTCTCATGCTTGGGGGCGCTCTCTATGTCTTTGGCGTAACCTTGATTGGGTTTTATCTCATAGGGAGCCGTGCCACCAAATGTGAGTATTTTTTCAATCAGAGGTCCACATATACACACACAGAACAAGAATGAAGGAGGAAACTGAATTGGTTGTTTTATTTATATAGATGGCAAGGACAGAAAAGCTCGGTTAGAAGATGGTTATCATGAAGGGGGTTATAGGTCAGGATGGCAGGTTCTGAGTAACAGTGTTTCTGCACTTGTGGCTGCTTTCTTGTGGAATGCTGCTTTTGCGCCGACTACCGCCCATGCGAAGATAGTCAATTGGTTAGGAGTGGGGATCAGCAGCGTGATTCTTGGAATCGACCATCCCGAAATATATGACTCGCAAAGTTGGTGTCCTTTGTCTAGTTCCATCAACGAAGGTTGGAGTCGTATATTAGTATTTGCATCTCTCGGGTGAGTACCCTACTTTTGTGCCTCATTTGTCCAACGACACTAAACTTCGCCACCGAACAAGTCATTTCGCCTGCTGTCTAGGAGATACACTCGCATCTGAACTAGGCATCTTATCAAAATCCAAACCACTTCTAATAACAACTCTCAAACCAGTCCCACCAGGTACAAACGGCGCAATATCCCTGATTGGTACGGTCGCTTCAATCGCAGGTGGCGCATTCGTAGGTCTACTAACCGGAGTCACGCTGATCTTGGAGAACGCCAAATGCAGTCAGGAGGCTGCTGGATATCTACTATTCGAAACTATAGCATGGGGCATGTTCGCAGGGTTATTTGGTAGCCTCGTGGATTCGCTCTTAGGAGCTACAGTGCAGCAGACTCGGTATTCGACATCGAAAAAGTTGGTGTTGCAGGATGAGAGTAAGGATGTTGATGCTGTGAATGTCATCAGTGGAAGGAATCTGTTAACTAATAATCAGGTTAGAGTTATTTTCTGGGTTTAGTAGAAACCAGTCCGTTTGACGGTGACTTTTCCAGGTCAACTGCGTCTCGAGCGTGTTTTGTGCATTCGTTGTAGGGTGGCTAACTCGATGAAGTCGATGAAGGGGCGTCGTCTGCGTATGGGATATGTTTCTGCCGTGCATACAATATCTAGAAGTTAGAAGTTAGAAGTTATTTCTTAACCCTAACCCTGATCATGCACCTCATGTACAGGACGCGTTTCTTGGCGATAAAGTTTATTTGAGCTTATAAGACCAGGTTCATTCCCTAACACTGAACTAAGAGGGACCACAACTTGCCATATTTACTTGATGAATATATTTCGAATAGAGATGTTCTTCGCAGTAGAACTCTAAGTGCACTGGATGGATGACTTAATTTCTATTATCGGAGATTACGTACACAATTCACACGCCCACGATCGAGCTCCGGTTCAACTCGTTCTCATTGGCACGGTTATACGTTGACCATGAACACAGCATCGGTTAGACAGTCTTTGGCTCGCTTCGCCCTCAGGCGTCAGCCAATTCACTCTTCAAAACGCTTCGCTTCGTCATCGGAGTCACAGCAAAAAAAAGCACAAGATGCTCTCGCAACTGCTCAGAAGGTCTCTGGCAAGGTCTTCGAAAACGTGATAAAGTTCTTGGAGCCCGTTGGTGAACAGACAGGACGGCTCTTTGGATGTGTGTTCAATTTTCCTTTATGTTTAATCGTTGTCGTTCTGTTGACTTTTTTTTCTTTTTTTCGGGTTCGGGCAGCCTACAAACAACCCTTGCTGTACAACCTTGCTGTGACGCGAGAAGTCATCAAGCAGATTTACATTCGTGAAGGCCTTCAACCACCCAGTATCTCTACTATCCGTTCCGCCTACGCCTCTCTCTGGTCTCAAATCACCAGCCCAGGCCTAGTGCGTAACCTGATTCAGAGTGGACAAGTCGGTCGGGTTGGTGTATATGGTTTGCAGGCATATGGGATATTTAAGGTACGTTTCATGTCTTGTTTTTCTGTGGCATTGCTCAATTGAAAGTTCGTTTTCCGCATTTCAGATCGGAGAAATATTAGGGCGCCGGAGCCTGATTGGCTACGACCTACATTAGACTTTTTAAACTGCTCTGCAACACCTAGAATCGACGAGCAAATAATAATGCTTTTTAGACTTGTGTGCGGTTCTGATACCTCCCGAACATTCCACGTCAAACCTATACACACGTTCTTTGATCTCCAAAACCCCATTTTGGGCGATATTTGCTGACGACTCGGCGTCGGACCACTAACAAGCCTATCTGTCAACAGAGCCGACGAGAGGGTTCAGGAGTATCGCGTTTGTAGGTATGAATCCTACTTTGGTGGTTATGATTCACTAAGCTTGCCTTTAGGACAATCGGGATAAACCGGGTAGATTCCAAGGTTGCTATTGATCTATCTTTAACTCGGATAATTGTTAGTTCGTGCCAGTTCTCATGGTCGGTAGTATCGTGCCAAACGAAAGGGAGGGTGTATTGAAGTCTTCAGTCTTCTGACAGGCCACTACATAACTGCAACCAGACGGGTATCCAAGCAGCGTTGGATATTTCAGGAGCGTGAAATACTCGGTATGTCTCTTGTCATAGATGTATAGACATCGTGAACTTCATTCAAGCAGTCGTGGACTGCAAGTCATGTGATAACGCATCAGGTGGAAAGGGCGCATATATCAGAGTATTCATTGTGACTAATTCTTCTGGCATTCAGAGTCGCATTTTACATCTGGCAGTGTTAACTGTTGGCCTGGCCGCAGGAGGAAGGCGTTGCATTTGGGGTGGATTAAAAAATGGATGTTCTTACCTACATCCGTTTTTACTATTCCTGCAGCGAGGTGGGGTTCGAAACGTATCCAGCAAACTGCTCGTGGGAATTCCGGACTGTTTGTTTGTTCGACTGTAGCTTTGCGCTCTGCTATTGGCCCACCGAGGATGGTCATTGGACCTTTGGCTGATTGAGTGATAAGAACCTTTGAATATGTGAGAAATGATCTTTTTACGATGGTCTTGCATGTTTGTTTTGTAACTTTAAGACCAGGATGTAGATCCATCGACGGGTTTGACGCGAAGTAGCCGGCCCTGGTCACGGCGAAAGCAGTACAGGTAGGCTACAGGTTATTCAAGGGCAAAAAACACATTCAAAAAGTGCATGCAGGTTATATAAACAAGCAACCTATGCCAGTGGTCAAGTGACTCCAACGCTCAATCATGACGCCGACAC
Source organism: Phlegmacium glaucopus (assembly GCA_015039465.1). Classification (NCBI taxonomy): domain Eukaryota; kingdom Fungi; phylum Basidiomycota; class Agaricomycetes; order Agaricales; family Cortinariaceae; genus Phlegmacium; species Phlegmacium glaucopus. Next base: position 36,125 of record MU130598.1, read on the forward strand.
ATTAATCCTCTATCCCACTCATCTGATCCTACGCCAGAAGCAACAACAAACAAGGAAGTAGGATCATATTTATCTTTGATGGATTCCAGTTTATCGTAATGGTCACCGAAAAAGGATTTCTTGAAATCGAGTTCATGAAGGGAACCCTAACACGAAAAGAAAACAGTGAAACTTCAACTCGTTCAAGTCACCCCATTCTTACCTCGTTAAGATATGATCCCGAATCTGTGGTTAACTGATCGAGAATGAAAGTAGATTGCTTGAGTTGATCTATTTGTTGGAATATAAAATCTGCGGTTGAACCTTCAGACCAGGACGCTGTAACATAAACTTCCGATAGCGCTTTACGCCATGAAGGATTTAGGCCAGTGGAATCGGGGTCTACGCGAGACACAGCACCGCCTGCGACAGAGCTAAGTACATATAGAAATCAGGTTAATTGAATTGAAGGCCACCGTTATATAGAACTAACTTACTTTAGAGAAACACCACCATCGAGTGATAACATGATTTTGGCCGCTTTTGCAGGGTCAGTTTCTGCCAAGCTACGAGGAAGCAGTCTTGATGCAATTTCAACTTGAGATCCCACCTGTCCATCTATGTTTGCGAAAAGAGCCCGATATAACTCGTAAAACGAGTTGAAAGGTATTGTTTTAGCTTGTACCAAACCACCTGTAGCTTCTGCGACGTATTGGGCGAATGGAAGGAAAGTCATATTGGTATCTGCCCAAGAGATATTTGGAGCTGCGAGGATAGCTGCGAAAGATGTATTGGATAAAGTGATGTATCCACCCCAACCTGCATCGGAGATGGTTGGGTGTAATTTGATAAACTCGGTCGTTACGTTTTGAGCGATGGCAGGTGAGGTAAAAGTGGAGGCTATTGACGCTAAGGTTAGGGGGAAAGTTGGATGGGTTTGGTATGTAGTTGAAATTACGATGCCGTAGGTACCTCCACCACCACCGCGTAATGCCCAAAACAAATCTGGGTGTTGGAAAGAATTGGTGGTTATGAGAGATCCATCGGCGAGGACAATGGTAAATTGAAGAACATTATCGACACCTGGGCCGTGATATCATGAAATTCAGCATGTAGAATAAATAGAAATAACAGTGGCGTACCGAGGCCAAACTTAGGGGAAAAGGCACTATGTCCTCCACCCATCACCCATCCTCCAGCAGCGCCAACTGAAGCACCTGCAGATATACCTCCAACAATGAACCGTCCTTGTTTCTGAGCAAAGTCATATGCTTCATGCCATTGAACACCAGCTCCAAGAGTGACAGCTGAATGTAATTTTGATCAGTCACTGGAAATGCGGAGAGGAAAAGAAGCAATCACCATTAAACGTGTTTTCGGTTGCTACTGGAGCGCCATCGGGAACAAAAGTTGAATTATACAATGTATCCTTCATATTATGTGTCCATATCAAAAAACCACCACGCGTAGTACTTCGACCGAGATAGTCATGTCCTGTATTCTTCACCACCAGTTGAAGATTATGTTGTTTTGCGAAATTGACCGCAGCTTGAACATCACCCCCAGAACGAGCATCAACACCAACGGGTGGCACGCTTCCCTGACCACATGGAATTCCTAAGGTAGTGTTCAAGTAACATGCTGATATTGTATCGTTTGGGAATATGAATATCTCGAAGTTGGTGTTCTGCATCGATCCTGGTTGGTCTGAACGCCAGTTCCCGTTGGTATAGTTTGCAATTACGTTTGAACAGTTACCAGAAGGTGCCGAGGGCGGATAGCATGGAAACGCGGGAGGAAGGGGGTGCAGAAGTGGTTGGGATAATTGAGTAGCCAATGTGGCGAATTCACTTTCGTTTGGCCAGCATGGTTGGCCATATAAGCAGCGGCAAGCAGATGTCGCCTTGGGCGAGATGAAGGAAAATTGGATAATAGTTTGAAGCTTCATGGAAGGTGGTTTGAACTATAGACGGAATTTAGTGAACTTTTTATACGCGCATGAGGTTTTGTCATAATTAGGAAGCTGCAAGGGCGGTGCTGCGGTTATCAACGCCTGGCTGCGAGACAAATATCAATCTTATTCCAGTAAATGTATTATTATCGTTGCTTACATAGGAGATAGGGCATAATAGAATGCATCAGTTCTGCCAACGCCCATTGACAGCGCAGCGCGTCAGTTGTCGAGAAGAGGCAAGTCAGGCAACAAGAACTAGGAAATGAGAACGAAATAGTAATAAGGAGTGACAAGTTTAACGTCATATGACCAGTGTGACAATGTCCAAATTAAGCATACAGTACTTACAAACAGTAGTGCTTTCAGGAAATGTTTCAAACTAGCTACATGACCTGAGCTAGTAAATTATAATTTATATGCAAGAACACTGTGAAATCTGTTTAGTTAATCAAAACAACGTTCGCAGGAAAGTCTAACTTGAAGTACTAGTAATTATAGCACCCTACTTATTCACCAATGGTTTAAAATTTTGCCTTATGATAAACGACTCAATTTAAAACAGGCAGCCTAGGCAGCCCGGAAGTATCGCGATCATTGTGTCCTTCCCGAGGATAACCTGCACAGCTAATTTAGGCAAAAATCCACGCTCCCTTCTACCCCATTAATCCTTTCATATTAGTACCTACTCATCTGACCGAAAGGAAAAGAAAAATCATATCACTGACACCGCCCCCAGACGAAAAGCATCAAATTTTAATTTTGAATCGCCTTTCTGGGGAATCGGAATGGAGCTGCTATTAGACTGGTGATCATCTCGCAGTCAAAACGAATCGCACTCATTTGGGTAAGCATCTAC
>MU130598.1:39533-64072 GCA_015039465.1 Phlegmacium glaucopus
CATTTGGTGGAATGAAAGATGGCGGAGACCCTTGGACTGTTGGTTCGACGAGCAAATGTCGGCACTTCTTCTGAGCTTGAAATACAATTGCGCAAAGTCAGGACTATTCAGAAGCCGACCGGCTAAACCCGCCCGAATATGTAAATGCCAACCCGTTTGATTTTGGCCCTGTTCTCAATACTGAGAACTCAGAAAACCATGTGACGGGTGACATTCCGGGCGCTTATCGTGGCCGCACTGTAGTTCTTCATCCCATCTACTGCCATCCAGCACTTCCCCGATATGCAACACTCCGTCCATGATCTTGAAATTTCAGACGACGATTATTGTGGCAGCGACTTTTATTCTGCTGCAGAAGAAATGGATGCCGATGAGAAAGATGGAGACCAATGGCATAGGCTAGTGTCTTCCACTCACCCCGACTCGTCAAGGCCTACACCTAAACCTGACACACCTCGACGATTCAACTCGATGACACTATCAGAACAATCTCCAGGGATATCTACTTCACTAGTGCGATCCGTCTGCGTTGTAAGTAGTTAGATCGAAAATGACCTGATATCCATTCGTTTTTAATGACATTCGCAGATCTGCAAAGATGCACTCCCGTACAGTTCTGGTTCAAACGTTTATCCTACTTGTGGAAAAGAATGTGCCTCCATACTGCAAGCTGCCACCGGTCTACCCAATCCAAATCACACTCATACCTCAGGCCCACCACATAGTTCTACTTCACTAGTGCGATCCGTCTGCGTTGTAAGTAGTTAGATCTAAAATGACCTGATATCCATTCGTTTTTAATGACATTCGCAGATCTGCGAAGATGCACTCCCGTACAGTTCTGGTTCAAACGTTTATCCTACTTGTGGAAAAAAATGTGCCTCCATACTGCAAGCTGCCACCGGTCTACCCAATCCAAATCACACTCATACCTCAGGCCCACCACATAGTTCTACTTCACTAGTGCGATCCGTCTGCGTTGTAAGTAGTTAGATCTAAAATGACCTGATATCCATTCGTTTTTAATGACATTCGCAGATCTGCGAAGATGCACTCCCGTACAGTTCTGGTTCAAACGTTTATCCTACTTGTGGAAAAGAATGTGCATCCATACTGCAAGCTGCCACCGGTCCACCCAATCTAAATCACGCTCATACCTCAGGCCCACCACATAGTAGTACCCTGGTACCTTCATCGCCTCCGAGCATTTCTCCTCCAACAAATTATTGGTCTTCCCTTTGGCAAAACGAGTCTGCAACATACGCCAATCGCACTCGTTCTTGGAATTCGCGTCCTACTCAGTTAAAGATGTGTGATGTGAGTACCCTGATATGATTCCGGCCCAAAGCGAAATTTTTATCCTATGCTAGGTATGTCACGTCCGCCCTCAATGTCAAAGAGGGGGGACAATCTACCCTACTTGCGGACTCAGCTGTGCTGCTAAACTGCATGCCCCAGGATCGATTGAAATGTGTGATGTAAGCACTAAACTTCTTCATACATGCATGCAAGCGGACTCATATGCAGTTTTCTTTAGTATTGTAAGAAGAGGCCCAAGGTCGTCATCAACGGGAAGATATTTCCGCAATGTGGAAGGACGTGTCGTGACAAAGCAAAACTTGCTGGTATGCTGCAACCATAAACGTTGATACTGTTAATAGATCGCTCTCTCCAGAGACTGCCGCAAAGGCTGCAGCGTGCAGGTTATGTATACTTTGTCGGAAATCGACAAAAGCGGCTCAATCGGACTTTTGCTCACGGGCATGTAAAAGCCTCGCAGACGCCAGGGCTCCGTTCCTCATCGAAATTCCTCGAGGTCATGTCGCTTTCAGGGACGGTACCTACCTCTCCCCCTTATTTACTGCGTCCGAAAATGACGAGTATCATGTATCTTATAGTCGCAGATTTCTTTGCATCGAGATGGCAAAAATCAAACATGCAGTGCCCCGCGGTCAAAAAGGTCTCTATGATCGTGATGAAGCAAAGTTTTCGCACGAGCTACGAGAAATATCGGTGAGTAACATCACCATCTCTCCAATTCCAAATCCAATATAATGTCGTAATATCAAGCGTAAAGATAGGCACGACTGGCGTATTGCAAAGAGAAGTAAGCGAGAGAGAACGATGGCTTGTTATCTCACGCGAATGTGGTTTCGGGGATCCCGGGCATGTTGAGCCATGTTCCTCCAACACATGTTTGTTGTGCTGCATCATAAGGTCGTCATTTAGTCGCCTCGACTTTCCAGCAGGAATCACTACCTCTCACCTGAACAGGTAAAGTTCACATCAGTCAGTCGAGTTTATTACCTTTCTCACATTCAATCTAAGGGCTGTGGAGCTCGGCGAGAGGTCGTCTTCAAAGATTGCCGTATTGCTGCATGTCGTTGTGGGTCGTGAGGCGGAAATGACACCTCAGGAATCGCAAGTTGTTCGGCCAATACCACCTCTAAACAGTGATTCTGTTAGTATTTTCATCTTCTGTGAAGGGAAATAACTCCTAAATCTTACTTTTAAGGTTCATCTCATTAGAATACGCAATGACGGTTCCAAAGTTGACACGGGTGATATCGTAGTGTATGATAGAGATGCAGTCATGCCTCTCTATCTTATTTCTTACGAGTAGCTTCAACCTGGCGTCCACTCCAATGTAATAATACAATTGCTATTGAATGTTACTCGCGATGCAGTGCAGGCTATGGGAAGTGTCACTGCCAATGAAAGCATTATCTCCTTGGTTTATTTCTGCTTCATGTCACCTCCTATAGCTGAGTTTATCATTCCCACTGTAATTGCTATCACTGCAGGCCATATGGCTACGACAAATCGTTCTAATCGAGTGGAGTCTCCACCTCCCCTTTATACAACCAGAAAGAGAGCAAATATAGGTCGCCCGATAACATCAACGGCCTTTGACGAACCTCGTCGCTCCGCGCTAAAGAGAAATAGCTGAGGAGGCGCTCGCCGCCATTCGTGATGGAGGATATACCTACAAAGGGGCCGACCAAGGCTTGATAGAGGCGATAAAAGAAGCGAAGAACAAAACTGTCTATTATTCTCCCAACTCATCTATAAAGGAATGGGGATCTTCTACCAAACCCACCCGTTCATCGCCAACACACGTCTCCATACTTCATATTGTAAGGAAGTTAAATTGTGTGTCCTGTGAGAGAGGAGGGATACGCGGGAGAATCGACTCCGTCGATCCTCAGGGTCTTGTACTGCTTAAATTGCAATGACGTTCCGTAGTTAGGTAGTATAAACTTTTGTGAGTCCCGGACAGTATAGATCTGTAGATTTGTAATTTGAGATATATTGGACTAGTGATCCTAGATTTCTTCCCTGACTATTTATACTAAATCTCCGTAGTTATTTATTTATTACACTATGAATTTGTTCATTTTTCGGATAAGATCCGTAGATCTCATTTTAGTAAGTACAAATACTTTGTAGATTCCGTTGTCTCGGGTAATTTGAATTTAAGCATTTCCGGAGCTATTTACAAAAGGGTTTGGGAAGAATGAAACTTATCTTATTTTGGGTCTTCAAGAATGCAAGTGCATTCGGTTGTAGGTCCCGGATTATTGAGTTTACTGGCGTAATTATATTTTTGAATTGTTTTGTTTTCTCTTACTTGAGGCAGGGATACTCCCTCCTCACATCTTCCGGGGACTTTAAAAGTTGACTTCCCAGTCAACCATTCTTCACAAAGATGCCCGTCGTCGTATTCTTACATTCCACCTTTCGCAACATACAGAACCATCTTGCTGCCCAATGGGTTCAAATTCGAAATGACGTCCGTCTCCAAGCTGTTCGTTTCATACAGGCGGCCGAATGCGGCATAGCCATCGACAATCTCAGCCTCGTCTCTGCATTGGTAAGCTTTCCCATTAGCCTTTGTGACATTTGATTGATTGATCTATTTTAGGATGAGCTTGCAGTTTTACGCGGATCGATCGTAGCCATGTCCTTTGATGGTCGCATCCTTGATCACGATCTTGAACTCGTTCGAGAGGCTTTGGAAATGTCAGCTCAAATCGCCGATTGTCGTCCTCGTCTTTCCGATGGAATACACGCCATGTTAGCTCTCATGAACCGTGAGCAAACCGAGAAATTCGATGTGTCTTTGTGGTATATGGAACATATTCTCCCTTATTTTCCGGCTACTCCTCCTGCTCCCGAATTGAGCAAGTATATTTTTGGCGACGCTGACAGCCCGGAGTATGTCCCTTCCGATAGTGAGGAATTAGCTTTAGCTTCAAGCCAGGTTGGAATTCGCAGTGGTAGGAGGGAGTAATTGAAAGTTGACAGTATTCACAAGTTTTGTACAAGTATTTCCAAAATATGTTTTTGTGCTTTTGATGATTTTTACCGAGTTTTTATCCTCTGAGTTCTGAAGCTTCTTATCACAATATACCACATTGTTGACATTTATACACGAGACGAGGGAGATTTTTAATTCTCCTTGTCAAAAGGATTTGCAGTGTCGTGTGATATATTCTCGAGTTCTTCCGGTGACAGATTTGTCAGTTTCGTGACAGGTATCGATCTCAAATCGCGAGGAGAATAAGGAATGAGCCGAAAAGCTGCGAAACGTAACTTGGAAATTGAACCATCGAGTTCTCCTAGAATATAAGAACCACCTGTCGTTCGTCGCATTACTACCATAGGTCCAAGATAGCGCGGCTTGGTTTTATTGCCAAGTCCTTTGTCAAACTGAGAATTCTTCACTAAAACCAATGTACCAGGTGCAAAATTGAATTCTTTTATTTTCTTTCCGTGTGTTTGTTCAAATTGTCGCACTGACATCCATCGAGCCTTGAGAACCATTTGTTTTACATGTTCTAAATCTTGCGGGCGTTTCTGGAGCATTTTCGCTCTATTCGCGATTAGATCTTCCGTTGACATAACCGTATGGAATTCTTGTGTTAGGTAAGTCGCTTCCGCTAAATCAAATGGCAATAAGGGTTCTACCCCATGTGCCAAATAGAATGGGGAATATCCCGTGGATTTCTGAATGGAAACTCGTTCGGCCCAAAAAACTGATGCGGCAACATCTGGCCACTTTGTTTCATCTCCTTCGGCTGCTTTAATTAGAGATTCCCGAACATCAAAATGTTTTCACTCAATAGGACCTTGAGCGCGGGAGTTATAGGGTGAAATCCGAATGTGATGTATATGGTATTTTTCCGACAGATATTTTGCTGCTAGAATATACTGAGGGGCATTATCCGTGACAATTGTTTCAATAGCTCCCCATCGGCAAATAATATCTTTGAAAATAAACCTTGCAATCGTTGGTGTATCATCGTTTCGTGACATAGTCCATTCCGGATACGAGGTAAGCGAACATCGTGCATGAATAATGTATCTGAACCCTTTTGCTTTAGGCATCAGCATAGTGTCGATATAGGCCTTCCGAAACAGTGGTGCCGGTGTTGAAACTGATGGTGGAATATTGATGGTTTGTAATTGTCTGATCTGACATTCATGACATGTCCGGATATACCATTTGACGTCTTCGTCAAGTCTAGGCCACCAAAATCGGTCCATCAATCGCGTCCTTACTGTGAAGATGCCCTTATGTCCTAATTCGTCGTGCGCTTGTTGTATAAGCGCTTGTCGCTTGTGTTCTGGTATAACCAATTTGTGACGACCTTGTGCATCCTTTCTCCATAATTGACCGTTGTTCATGAAGAACCAGGTTGCTTTCTGGATAAAACCTTTTAGTTGCCCTTCATTCATGTCTTCAGGTTTATCCTGGTGTTCGAGAAAGCGTTGTATAACTTGCAATTCTTCGTCTTTCAACTTTGCTTTATCGGTGCGCGGGATATTCGTGTTGCTTGCTGCTAAGAGTGACTCATATTGTCGTGTGTGTGCTAAATTGCCCTCTATAGGGGCTACCCCTTTGTGCGGCACAGCTGGTTCAGCGTTTATCTTGATAGGGCTATTTTTAGAATATATGCCCCAGTTTAGGACTTCGATCGCAAACGAATAGGCTTCGTCGATCCATTTGTCCACATCTTCTTCTTCTTTCGGATCCTCTGGTGCTTTAGGTCTCCGGGATAGTCCGTCCGGCGATGCGTGATCTTTTCCGGGTACATGCCTAAGTTTGAAGTCGAATAACAATATGCCTGCTATCCATCTGTTGATAGTCGAGTTTGGCTGAACATCAGGGTTATTAATCATCCCCTTTATATATTTCGCGTCCACTTCTACTGTGAGATTTTTGACGCCTATGATGAATACTCGTAGGGCTTTTAGCGCTCGGAAAAGCCCATATAATTCGACTTTCGCTTGAGAATATCGTTGTTCCCTTTCGTTCCACGTGATTGATCCATATCGGGAAGGGTAACGCCGATTATCATCTCCTATTTGCGAGAGAATATATCCTACTGCTATGCAGGACGAGTCGACTGCTAGTATCACCTCGTTTTCTGATTTGTAATTTATTGCTCGTATGGCCTTGCACCTTTGTGCCAGTAACTTTAATTTCTCCATAGCCAAGACCTGTTCTGGTCCGAAATCGAACTCGACATCTTTTCGTGTCAGATGCACTAGTGGTTTTGCGTGAAGCGCGAAATTTTTTAAGAAAATCCTGATGGTTCCTAACGTTCCTAAGAAACCTCTGACTTCCGTAAGGTTTTGACAGAGGGGCCAGTCCATGATTTTCTGGATTCTGCTTTCGTCGGGTATTCTCCCCTCATAACTGCATTTATGCCCCACTATAACTGCCGATGGCACACATAAAAATGATTTGTGGCCCGAAAACGTTCCTCCTGCATGCTTTATTCTTTGAATTATTCGGTTTACGTTTTGCAGGTGTTCCCAGACAAAACGGCGTATGCCGGAGTTCTCTGGAATTGTCTCATAACCCCCGTTTGGTAACTCATACCGAGTTTCCGGTCCTTTGATGGGGATATCATCAATAAACGGCATAGTAATATGCGGAATTTCTTCTTGTAATAGGAATGTGATGTCTCCGTGAAATATTTGAACAGAATTTGTATATCCCATAGGTATCGAAGTGAGCCAAAATGCGCCGAGCGGTGTTTGAAACATAGTCAGATCTCGAGATTGTACAGCAAGCTCTCTTTGATCATATCCTACAAACAAGTCGCACATGCCGTAGCAGCCACGTCCGCCGAACAATTCGGCATATTGCTCCATTATGGGCGGTACTGCACTGTCTTTAATAGTAACCGCGTTTAACGGCTGTAAATCGTGTACTATTCGTAAGGCCTTTCCGTCCTTCTTTAATACACAGAACCATCGGGACCTGTAAGACAAATTCGAAGGCTCATATACGCCTGACGAGATCTTGTTCTTGATTATTTCCACTACTCTGTCGAAAATTCCTGGTGGAATAGGGATATTTCGTAGGACCCATGGTACATGCTCGATCGTCGGAATCACTACTGGCTCGAAATATTCGTTAGACAATTTCCCTTTTTCTTCTTCTGTCCATGCGAACGCTTTCTCATGCGATTTGATCAGATAGTGTATTAACTTTTCTTCTTCCGGCCATAAAAACCCATCCACATTAACCGGCATCGCTTGCTTTCTTTCATGCGTATATCTATCACCGGGTGTGAAATCAGGGGGTGACGTCGGCAAGATAGGTAACCCGTGCAAAGGGTCTGATGGGATTTTTCGTACAATTCGAAAATGTTCTGGTAAGGTTGTCGCCACGGGCTTGATTCGGTTCGCTACTTTTTTGTACAGTTTCTTTGTAGACAATAGTGTTTTTACATTCGATATTGGGACATTTGTAGGCTTTCGTATAGTTATCTTGCGGCCTTTTATGTTACAATTATCCTGATCGTCTCTTTGAGCTGTGGTCAAATCATCGACTTCATTCAAAAATCCTTTTGATCTTGGCTTGGGATTCTGTTTCGGGATCGTGTAGGAATAGTAATGACCGCATGCGTATTCGGATCAACTAGCGTGATATGTGCATCTCCATTTTGGAAATGTTGTGTAGTTGCTCGTGTGAGTGTAAAAAATGGTCGTCCAATTAGCATTTCGTATGCTGCGTCTCTAACCACCTGTGCTTGAACATAGAAGTTATATCCTCCGATAATGATTCTGAGGTCATGTAGTAGCCCCATTGTACGATTTTTCGATGTGTTGGCAGACTCCATTACAATGGCATGGTCTGCTCTCAAGGGAATTCCTAATTTCGCCCAACAGTCTTGCCTTAGATTTATTATTTGGGATCCGTCGTCCACAACTGCTTCAATGTTTAATATTCCTTCGATGGACACGTCGATAGCCCTCAGCTCTTCTATCTGATTTGCGACCACTAGATCATCACTTCTTTCCGGTAATGATGCCATCAGAGTTTCCACTTCGGGTATTTCTTGGAAGGTACTTGTCGCGGCATTTCCAGGTACAGCCGTCCGCTTAGTCGTAATAAGATCTTTGACCTGCCGGCGAACATCCGGCGAGACTGCCAATAATTCTCGTGTCGTGATCGAAAATGGAGAATCTAAGCTTCTTGTCATTATTTCGACTGCTATTTTTGGATCTTCGATTGGCGTAGAGTATTTGAATTGTGGCATATGCGTCTGTGTGCTAGGCTGTGCTTGATTACTCGTCGACTCATCCTTCTTTAGAGCTTGCTTAGTCGCACTACGAGTATTCGGTCCACTAGTATTGGTGTCCTTGACCCCTAGCCTCTTCTTTGTATCACTGATTTTCTTTTGAGTGGTATTCACCAGGCTTTCCAACAATTCTAACTCCTCTTCTTCTCTGGGGGTAATTCCTATGATCTCTTCTTCTTCTTCAAGTACTTCCATAATACTTGATACTTCTGCGGTATTAATCCATGCAGCTTGAGTTTGTGTCTGTGGAACCGAATTTATTTCTGTGACCCCAATAAAGTTTGATGAAAACGTCGGAGTATGCGTCTTGTGCCAATTTGTAATTCTTTCCGCTATATTCTTTCCCGGAGCTGTTCGGTACGATACCCGAGTGTCATTTGGCAAGACAATCATTCCTTCGGAATTTCGTTTACATAATCCCTTTTGGATATATTCGTCCACCATGGGACACTCGCGTTGGAAATGTCCTTTACACGAACAGAATGCACAACAATCATCTCGCCTGTGGGAATGATTCAGGTGCTGTCTGTCTGCTGACGCTGACATCGTTTGGGGGATATTCATATGTTTTGCTATTTGAGCCGCTAGCGTAGTCATGAATGCACTGGATTCTGTTAATCGGTCCAGAGAAAATGATGTCGCATCGAAAACTTCTTTCTTCACAGATACTTTTTCATTTTCTGTTTCCGGTAAAGCGTGCGTTGGCTGGGGATGACCGGAATGCGATGCTAAAACAAATAGAGCTGCTTTTGCAATTTCTTCAAGTGCCCAAGGGTCGTCTGGGTGGTGACCGGGTGACTCCATTCGTAACTGCGCTCGGACTTGACTTCTGAACATGTAATCGAATCCTTGGACGAACATATTGCTTATTTCTCGGTCCGTAAGGCGTGATTTCGATTTAAGAAAAACAGCTATTTTTAATCAAAGGATTCTCTGAAGTATTCTCCAAATTGAGCTTGACTCTTCATCGGCACTGTGGCTTGCTTTTCTGCCAATAATTCCAGATCTATTACGGAGTATTTCCGGTCTCCTGTCGCTCCCGGATACAATTTAGTCAACTAGTCTTTGAAATCATTCCAACTAGTGCTGGACTAACATTCAAGCTTCATACTCCATAATTTTCGTAGACATATGATGCTGCATAGCACAAGTCCATTCAATCAAATTTCTTAGACTATTATATAGTGCTTTTTGATAGAACAAAGGCAAGTCCCTATAGGATTTAATATCCTTTGTCTATATGATAACCAATTTTGGTAATACAAAGACAAGCCCCTTTAGGGATTAATATTCTTTGACTATCCACAACAAATGATTTAAAGTCCCTGAGGCAGACTGTGAGACAGCTTTATAGTACAAGGTTTTATCCTCAGACTCTGACAAAGGATTTAATATCCTTGCTCCCAAGATAAGTCCTAAAAGGATTGAATATTCTTGGTTTAAACAGAACAAAGCTAAGTCCCTTTAGGATTTAATACCCTTTGAACTGAGTGAAGCAAAAAAGCAAGTCCACTTGTAAGTTCTTTCTAACCTGTGCCAATTCACAGGGGTGAAATGTGGAAAAGAAAGAATGAGTGCAAATTCACTAATGTTACTGGTGCTTTCTAGCTACTTTTATACATAAATGAGAAACAAAATTAGGTAAGAGTCTGTGATGTCATGTCTATGTTTTATGATTACTGATGCTATTTTATGATGTCATGTCTTGTTTTATGATATCAAAAAAAAAAAAAAAAAAAAAAAAAATGATTACTGATGCTATTCTATGATGACATGATCATTGTTTTATGATGTCATGTCTTGTTTCTAGATGACAAATCATTGTTTTATGATGTCATGTCTTGTTTCTAGATGACTGATCATTGTTTTATGATGTCATGTCTTGTTTCTATGATGTCATGTCTTGTTTCTAGATGACTGATCATTGTTTTATGATGTCATATGTTTCATAATGTCACAAAATGTGACAAAATGTTACAAAAATGTTACAAATGTCACAAAATGTCACATGATGTCACATGATATCACATGCTTCATTATTAGGACCTTTTATTGATATTTGACTTACTGATGTTATCCTTAGGACTTGTATAACAATCCTTCATAATTGTAGACTTTGATAGTTACTTTAGATTGCAAGTAGTTCATTTGACCATTATGGATTTTGTATGGTTAGAGTCTGAACTTTTTGTAGTGTTGATTTAACAGTATGATAAATAGATCAATTCAGATCATAGTTATCTGCTGCATTAACATTCAAGACTATGCAATTTCCAGTTTAATCAACAAGTGTAGTCAACACTTTTGACCCTTACAATATCAATTTGTAGATTAATTCATGGTTGGGTTATTGATCTTGTTGATTCAATTGAAGAATAATATTCTGAAACATGTAATCGAATCCTTGGACGAACATATTGCTTATTTCTCGGTCCGTAAGGCGTGATTTCGATTTAAGAAAAACAGCTATTTTCATAAAGGCTCTGAAGTATTCTCCAAATTGAGCTTGACTCTTCATCGGCACTGTGGCTTGCTTTTCTGCCAATAATTCCAGATCTATTACGGAGTATTTCCGGTCTCCTGTCGCTCCCGGATACAATTTAGTCAACTCGTCTTTGAAATCATTCCAACTAGGCGGGGTAACCTTAACCGCTGGCATCATACTCCATAATTCGTAGTCATCTGATGGTGCGTAGCGCAGGGTCCATTCAATCAAATCCTTATCGCTTAATCCGCTTGTTTTTCCTAGTTGGCTTATTTCGTCCAGGAACCGAATTAAAGACGTAGCTTTCCCATCGAACTTAGGAGCCGAATGATGGCTTGGCGCAGGCATAGGGATGGTCAGCGTATTCGTCGCTGGAGCGTTATTGCTTGCTGTGGGCATACTGTATGCAGTAGTATTAATTTGGGGCCAAACAGCTGGCTGGAATCTCGGAGGAGAAGGTGATCTGGATGTAGGAGGAGAGGGCGAATCTGGTGGTATTGTAGGTGTTGACAGCCTTGACCAGGGCTGTTCTGATGTCTGATGCGTGTACGTTGCTATTTGATCCTGGTCCTCGGTTGCCAGATTATATGATCCAATCGTTATTTGATTGTCAATTCGGTTTTGTCTGAGCAATTGTTAAGCAGTCTCTGTAAAACCCCCCTCGCGGTGGGCTCCAGTTGTAAGGAAGTTAAATTGTGTGTCCTGTGAGAGAGGAGGGATACGCGGGAGAATCGACTCCGTCGATCCTCAGGGTCTTGTACTGCTTAAATTGCAATGACGTTCCGTAGTTAGGTAGTATAAACTTTTGTGAGTCCCGGACAGTATAGATCTGTAGATTTGTAAGTTGAGATATATTGGACTAGTGATCCTAGATTTCTTCCCTGACTATTTATACTAAATCTCCGTAGTTATTTATTTATTACACTATGAATTTGTTCATTTTTCGGATAAGATCCGTAGATCTCATTTTAGTAAGTACAAATACTTTGTAGATTCCGTTGTCTCGGGTAATTTGAATTTAAGCATTTCCGGAGCTATTTACAAAAGGGTTTGGGAAGAATGAAACTTATCTTATTTTGGGTCTTCAAGAATGCAAGTGCATTCGGTTGTAGGTCCCGGATTATTGAGTTTACTGGCGTAATTATATTTTTGAATTGTTTTGTTTTCTCTTACTTGAGGCAGGGATACTCCCTCCTCACAATATAACCACCCTCGATGTCATCAATGCTATACACCGCTCTCCAAAGGGATGAAGCACAACAGTTGTACAAATTACACACCAACTCGGACGACACATTTTGCTTCGGACGATGTGGTCTGGAAATTGGTTCAAATTACTGTCGTTTGCATAACTCTACAAGTATGGGACGCCAGTACTCCCTCCAGTGGTCAAGTCCAGTCGAAATTCAATCATGACGTCTGCACACTAATTCTCCATCCCACTCATCTGATCCCACGCCAGAAGCAACAACAAACAATGAAGTAGGATCGTATTTATCTTTGATGGTTTCCAATTTGTCGTAATGGTCGCCGAAAAAAGATTTCTTAAAATCAAGTTCATGAAGGGAACCCTAACACGAAAAAAAAAACAGTGAAAGTTAGATCGACTTCAACTCGTTCAAATCACTCATTCCTACCTCGTTAAGATACGACCCCGAATCTGTGGTTAACTGATCGAGAATGAAAGTAGATTGCTTGAGTTGATCTATTTGTTGGAATATAAAGTCTGCGGTTGAACCTTCAGGCCAGGACGCTGTGATATAAACTTCCGATAGCGCTTTACGCCATGAAGGATTTAGGCCAGTGGAATCGGGGTCTACGCGAGACACAGCACCGCCTGCGACAGAGCTAAGTACATATAAAAATCAGACTAATTGAATTGAAAGCCACCGTTATATAGAACCAACTTACTTTAGAGAAACACCACCATCGAGTGATAACATGATTTGGGCCGCTTTTGCAGGGTCAGTCTCTGCCAAGATACGAGGAAGCAGCCTTGATGCAATTTCAACTTGAGATCCCACCTGTCCATCCATGTTTGCGAAAAGAACCCGATACAACTCGTAAAACGAGTTGAAAGGTATTGTCGTAGCTTGTAACAAACCACCTGTAGCATCTGCGACGTATTGGGCGAATGGAAGGAAAGTCATATTGGTATCTGCCCAAGAGATATTCGGAGCTGCCAGGATAGCTGAGAAAGATGTATTGGATAAAGTGATGTATCCACCCCAACCCGCATCAGAGATGGTTGGGTGTAATTTGATAAACTCGGTCGTTACATTTTGAGCGATGGCAGGTGAGGTAAAAGTGGAGGCTATGAAAGCTAAGGTTAAGGGGAAAATTGGATGGGTTTGATATGTAGTTGAAATTACAACGCCATAGGTACCTCCACCACCACCGCGTAATGCCCAAAACAAATCTGGGTGTTGGAAAGAATTAGTGGTGATGAGAGATCCATCGGCGAGAACAATGGTAAATTGAAGAACATTATCGACACCTGGGCCGGGAAAACAAGAAATTCAACAGGGAAAAAAAATAGAAAAAAAAGAGGCCGAACCAAGACAAAACTAAGGGAAAAAGCAACAGGGCCCCCAACCAACAACCAACCCCCAACAACCCCAAACCAAACAACCGCAGAAAAAACCCCAAAAAAGAAACCGCCCTGGTTCCGAACAAAAGCAAAAGCCTCAAGCCAATGAAAAACAACCCCAAAAAGGAAAACCGAAGATAAATTTGATCAGTCACTGGAAATGAGGAGAGAAAAAGAAGTAATCACAATTAAACGTGTTTTCGGTTGCTACTGGAGCGCCATCGGGAACAAAAGTTGAATTATACAATGTATCCTTCATATTATGTGTCCATATCAAAAAACCACCACGCGCAGTACTCCGACCGAGATAGTCATGTCCCGTATTCTTCACCACCAGTTTAAGATTATGTTTTTTTGCGAAATTGACTGCAGCTTGAACATCACCCCCAGAACGAGCATCAACACCAACGGGTGGCACGCTTCCCTGACCACATGGAATTCCCAAGGTAGTATTCAAGTAACATGCTGATATTGTATCATTTGGGAATATGAATGTCTCGAAGTTGGTGTTCTGCATCGATCCTGGTTGGTCTGAACGCCAGTTCCCGTTCGTATAGTTGGCAATTACGTTTGAACAGTTACCAGAAGGTGCTGAGGGCGGATAGCATGGAGATGCAGGGGGAAGGGGGTGTAGAAGTGGTTGTGATAATTGAGTAGTCAATGTGGCGAATTCGTTTTCGTTTGGCCAGCATGGTTGGCCATATAGGCAGCGGCAAGTAGATGTGGCTTTGCTAGCTACCAAGATGGGCAGGAATAAGGAAAGTTTTTGAAGTTTCATGGGAGCTGATTTGAACGGTACATGGTGTTTAGTGAACTTTTATACGCGCATGGGGTTTGGTCATAATTAAAAGGCTGTAAGGCGGTGCTGATCAGCGCTGGGCTGCGATACAAGGAAGGATATATATCAATTATATTCCAACCTAAACCAGTCGTACATGTGAGCAGCCATTTTCAGTCATTCCTCCTTTTGTAAGTAGACAAGCATGTCACGGAAAGGTAGCGCCAAGTGATCAACTGGTTTGGGTGGGCCATTGCCTTCAGCACTGCAGATCCGAGTTCTATCAAATAAAGTGTCGAACAGGCATCTTACGATACTATTAGGGGAGCTTACTTATTCACATATCTCTGGTAACGCCATGACTTTCATTTTAAAGCTGATCCACAGTTGTGGGATGGGGGTCGTTCGTGCTCCTCCAGTTGACTGGAAGCTTTCTAACCGAATTCCTAGGCTCTGTAGATGACGCCTGCTAGTTTCCAGAGATTTGGCGGAACGAAGAATGCTTGTTCGATGGGCAGCCAATTATCAGCAATACAGCTGAGTTTGAAATAAAATTGCACTATTCAGAAGCCGACTGGCTAAACCCGCACAAATAGATGCCGTTGGATTTGGAGCCGAAAATGATACCAGACGAAAGTTTAATTTGAATCGGGATGGAGCTGCTATTAGTCTGGTAATCATCTCGCAGTTAAACAAATCATCATTTGGGTAAGGATCTACTGATTTTTACCGTTCTGTGATGGACAACCGTTCTCCACCAACCTATCCGAATACTAGGAAGTCATGTCCACGAGACTGCCAATGATACAATTTGCATTGAAGGAGGATGCGGGACAAATACTAGAAGCATCAACAAATTCAGGATTTCAGGGTCGCATAAGGACGTAAAACTGTCAAGAACTGTTCAACAAATCTCATATGTCATGTTGGAGAGCGTCCGGTACAAAGCAGGAGGGTTTAAGCAGTAGTGCATGCGGTGTCATTTTGTACTCCACTTACCGAGGCAGCCAACTCGGATACATTTTGCTTCGAACGACGTGGTCTGGGGATGGGTCTTCTTGAAAATTTGTATACTCCTAGACTCGCAACAATCACAAATATGGGACGCCAATGGTCAAGTCCAGTCAAAAATTCAATCATGACGTCTGCACACCAATTCTCCATCCCACTCATCTGATCCTACACCAACAGCAACAACAAACAAGGAAGTAGGATCGTATTTGCCTTTGATGGATCTCAGTTTATCGTAATGATCGCCGAAATAGGATTTCTTGAAATCGAGCTCATGAAGGGAACCCTACATGAAAGAAAGGAAGTGCATTTGGGTTAGCCTCAATCCGTTGTTCAAATAATGCAGTTTTTTTACCTCGTTAAGATATGAACCCGAATCTGTGGTCAACTGATCGAGAGTGAGAGTCAATTGCTTGAGTTGATCTATTTGTTGGAATATAAAATCTGCGGTTGCACCGTCGTCCCAGACCACTGCGACATAAACTTCCGATAGCGCTCTGCGCCATGAAGGATTAAGGCCGGTGGAATCAGGGTCTACGCGAGACACAGCACCGCCTGCGACAGAGCTGAGCACATAAGAAATCAGGTTGATTGAAATTGAAGGCCATCATTATGATAGAACTGACTTACTTGAGAGTAGCACCACCATCGAGTGATAAAATGATTTTGGCCGCTTTTGCAGGGTCAGTCTCTGCCAAGCTACGAGGAAGCAGTCGTGATGCGATTTCAAATCGACCCGACAATTCTGGTACTGTATTTCCGAAAGAAGTCTGATAAAACTCGTAAAATGAGTTGTAAGGTATCGTCGTATCTTGTGACAGACCACCTGTAGCATCTGCTACGTATTGGGCGAATGGAAGGAATGTCGTATTGGCATCTGCCCAAGAGACGTTTGGAGCTATGAGAAGAGCGGAGAAGGATGTATTGGATAAAGTGATGTATCCACTCCAATCCGCATCGGAGATGGTTGGGTGTAATTTCATCAACTCAGTCGTTACATTTTGAGCGATGGTAGGTGAGGTGAAGTTGGAGGCTATGTAAGCGAAGGTTATGGGGAAGATTGGATGGGTTTGGTATGTAGCTGACGTTACGACGCCATAGGTGCCTCCGCCACCACCGCGCAATGCCCAAAATAAATCTGGGTGTTGGAAAGAGTTGGTGGTGATGAGAGATCCATCGGCGAGGACAATGGTAAATTGAAGAACGTTGTCGACGCCTGGGACATGATATCATGAATTTCAGCATGCAGCATGATTGAGAATGACAGTGGCGTACCGAGGCCGAACTTAGGGGAGAGGGCACTGTGTCCTCCACCCATCACCCATCCTCCAGCAGCGCCGACTGTTCCGCCTCCGGATAAACCTCCAACAATGGACCGTCCTTGTTTATCAGCAAAGTCATATGCTTCATGCCACTGAACACCAGCTCCGAGAGTGACAGCTGAGATATACCGAAAGTAAATTTAATCAATCACTGGAAATGCGAAGAGGAAAAGGAGCGATCACCATTGAACGTGTTTTTGGTTGTTACTGGAGCGTCCTCAGGAACAAAAGTCGGGTTATACGATATATCCTTCATATTATGTGTCCATATCAAAAAACCACCACGCGCGGTGCTTCGACCGAAAAAGTCATGTCCTGTATTCTTCACCACCAGTTTGAGATTATGTTGTCTTGCGAAATTGACCGCAGCTTGGACATCACTCCCAGAACGAGCATCGACACCAACAGGTGGCACGCTTCCCTGCCCACATGGAACTCCCAAGGTAGTATTCAAGTAACATACTGATATAGTTTCGTTGGGGAATATGAACTCCTCGAGGTTGGCGTTCTGCATCGCTCCTGGTTGGTCTGAACGCCAGATACCATTCGTATAATTTGCAATTACGTTTGAACAGTTACCAGAAGGTGCTGAAGGTGGATAGCATGGAAATGCAGGTGGACGGGGGTGTAGAAGTGGTTGTGATAATTGTATAGTCAATGTGGTGAATTCGTTTTCGTTTGGCCAGCATGGTTGGCTATATAAGCAGCGGCAAGTAGATATCGCCTTGTTAGCTGCCAAGATGGGCAGGAATAAGGAAAGTTTTTGAAGTTTCATGGAAGCTGGTTTGAACGGTAGACGGTGTTTAGTGAAGTTTTATACGCGTTAGAGGTTCCGTCATAGTTAGGAAGATGCAAGGGCGGTGCCGATTAGGACCAGCGCTGGACTGTGAAACAAGGAAGGATAAATATCAATCTCATTCCGACCTAGACTGTACAAGTGGTAATATCGTTGCTTACATAGGAGATATGGGTCCAACTTGTATACTTTCCTCCAACAGCATGTCAACAGAATGTATCAGTTTACTGAACCTAATTGACAGCGCGGTATGTCAGTTATCGAGGAGAAGAGGCAAAAAGAACTTGGAAGTGAGAACGAAATAACGATCACGATTGCAAACACTGATAACCATCCAGAACCATCCTCCGTCACTCAACGCCACTGTGACGTGCTGATCATTGGCGGCTGCGGCTGTAACGACCGGCACTTTTCATACCCACTTAGTTACTTTCTTTACCCACAGTCCTTAGTTATCCCCCAACTTTTACCCAACACGTTCCTTACCCCTTTATTATCCCGGCTGCAGTTGATTTATATTCTTAGCTTAGCTACCAACGGACCATGTATATAAGGACTCCTAAGTTTTAGGTAGTCCCCAGTGAATTCGAAATACTTTAACCCCGTCTTTTGAATCCCTCTGTGTGTCGAAACTCAACTTCTGTTATCTTACCATCACAGCAGTCACATTTTCGCCACATCTTTTTTGACGACCTAAAGCTTATTTACACGAATCTTTTCTCTTCTCTCCTCGCTGTCTAGTCGACTAGGAGCCTTCGGATTGATCACCCAAGCCTACCAGCAACTACACAGCCTACACAATAAAATAATAAAAACAAAGTTACGTATTTCCCCGAAATTTTATCTACTGATATGTCTTCCAACAGAACCTATAACCTGCAGGCTCGCCATGGAGTTGGGATAGCTACCCAGTCCAGTGTGCTTAGCCAAGAGATACCCCAGTCTCGTTCATCCGTTCCAGCGAGTCGAGCCACAGTTCCTCGCACTGAAGGTGGCATGAATATCATCACAACCGATTCCACGGCGGCGTTGCGTACTTACAGCGACGTTGTGGCATCGAGACCCCCTTCCCCTGCGAAGGAGATAGGAGTCCTTCTGTCTGGCAGTCCCGTTGAGGGTGCTATTCGAGCAAGTGGACCCGACCATTTAATAAACGAGACATCTATTACTGAAATAAATAATGAAGCTGAAGTCGAGAGATTTACCTCGAGTGATTCAGGTAATCTTGTTACCAGTAAAGGTGAACTTCCGTGGACTACTGTAAAACGCAGACGTGCGCGTAGTCTCAGCTCTTTGGATAAATCAAAAAACCTTACAAATGAGCAGAATCTGGCGGTAAAGATTGCAGCCAATGCACTTACTGCGAAACAGAAGCAGCGAATACAGCGCCGCCAAGAGAATATTCGATCTATGCAAGATCGTTCTCCCTCTTCCAGAGGTGAAGGACCCTCCGAAAGTATATTATATGTACAGCTTCAGTAGAGCAAATTACTATTTAGCGCCAAGTGGGTAACATTTCCACCATAGATGTCCTCATAGTAGAGGACCTATCCCAACCGTTGCACACTCATACGACTGATAAGAAAAGCGTTTTTATAGTGGTTGCTGAGGGTCCACTAAAAGCCCGTTCAGAAGCTGTAGGGTCGACAGGACCTAAAGTAGCCATAGGAGGGTCAGACAACCCACTAGCGAATGAACTAGTAAGTCCTCACATCATCGTAACGTTATATTACCTTCCACACAGACGCTTGTTAGTGTAAAGGCAAATCTGTTAAGATTTGTCTTATTCATAGCAGATATGGTCGGCTGATTCAGTTTACAGCCTAAGAGGTTGGTCTTGAACCTTTAAGCTCCTATTTAAAGATCCAGATACAGTAACTAGTGTATGAGTCTTGAAGGCTTTAGTCGAACCACGTGCATCTTCGCTAGGAGTCCTAGATAAAGTCCCAACCACGACCCTATGCTATCCAACTATGGTAGACAGTCATCAAACCACCGTTGGTGTAGATACCGCCCCGGGTATCGTATAGCTACCTATTAAGCCAGAAAATTTAACTCACGAACTCGAGCAGACCACCGTATGGTAGACGACTATAGCTTGAATCCCAAGAGATCTTCTGAGGCTCATTGTCAATAACCCAGTGGACAGTCGCGCAGCACCTACTGTATAAGCAGTCATTATAGGAAAGACTGATACAACTTTGCGGTAAGGCCTTCATTTAATCCGCGAAGTATCCGCGACAGTGGACCTTTCCCAACGAGACTACAGTCCTATCTGAGCCGATCGTAGCGCATCGTTAGAGGATAGTACCTGGCGCGTCGTTGTGGACAGAACAGGGTTATTTCCATCAATAGGGAGGTAAAGACTTGTCAAAGTCCTCCGCGACTTCTTAAAACTAAGAGCAGTCTTGAGAGTTTGCTATGCCGTGGATATCCATCCGATAGTTCATAGAGTTGTTCCAGTAGGGTCAGTAAAAGCCCAAACCTATGTCCAAGCTACAACTTCCGTCGACGGGGACCACCAAAGCCAGGTAACCTGAAATGGCATAAGAAACAACCCGTTAATGCCCGGTCTACCGGTCAAAGAAATGTGAGCTTCGTGAAGGGTCGACTACGATTAAGACGAAAAAGAAATCGGCTTTCGACCCCGCACAAGGCTCTCCTACTGACTACGCTTATACCTCCACCTCCAGATGGAGATCGACTATGGCAACCTTTAGATGGAGCCGAACTGCAACGTGAAGGAGAACCAGGTCCTCATACGTTTGCGGCTGGGCCTCCTCACAGTTTGACATGCAACAAACCAGCTCAGCGCACAGCTGAAGAGCTTACTGAAACCCTAGCGGAAACGACCCAACTCAGTTTACAGTGTCGAGCATAGCTGACCAAATAAACTCTTCCAGAGTAAGAAACCACCAATCCTCGACGAGGTGACCCAACGCTCCCGACAGGACCAGAGGATAGGGCGGAAAGTCGATGCAAAAGCCTATAAAGTTAATAAAGGCGAACACTTTACTGAAGAAGGGTCCAACTTTAGAGCCCTAACTCCAATAGGGAGGTCTCAGGGAAGACCTACTATCCAGCACTCGATAAGGTTTTAAATTACTGAAACAGAACAAGGCCTTACCGAGGTTAGTATAACTTGTCAAGGACATCGAGTACACATATAAGTCGATGTGAAAAGAGCAAAACTACCGTTGCTCAATCTCGGGACGCGTAGACGTACGCTATCAGTTAACCTTTTGTCATTAATTTGTCGAGTCACATTTTCACTCTCTCAAAGGTGAAAAGAAGTAAGTAACTATGAAAGACTCACATCTTTAGCATCCGAAAAGGACAGTTTATTATCCTATTGTTTTTGTGGAAAGCTACTGAAGAGTGAAAGGGTAGGGCTTCTATCCGCAGTGAAAGTGCTTGCTTAGCTACCATTCGGGCGCGCAGACGACTGGGTAGCATAAGGAAACCTCCTTATCCAAACTACCGACTAGATCTTCATCTAGACCATCGTCATGGGGGAGCCGCCGACGATGCTCGAGCTGCTACCGGAGCAGAAGCTACAAAAGCACTCATGCTGCTTAGTGACCGAGGACTGGGCAACGACAGATTTGAGCCGACTCTCGATAAAAGTCTACTGCGCGAGCTAGAGCTGCCAAGTAGTCTTCTCAGACTTCCTCTACTGCTTCCTAGTGCAGCAGAACCGAAAACTGGCGCGAGCTATAAGGACTCTCGTAACGGATCCATTGAGAAACCTCGCTAAACTCGGCGGCCTGCCCTAAGCCGTCCTGCTCGAAATACCTATTCGTAGAGGTCTCCTCTAGACCATGCAGAGCAACCCACCACGAATCTTAGGGAGCGAGGCTTTCCGAACGAAGAAACGAGTAAAAAGGCCCATGCTGCCGGGGATCTCAAACTCCGGCCTCTGACGAGCAGAGTCGCAAATCTGGAGAGAAAGCTTCCAAGTCATCCGTGTAAAGCACCAGCTTTCCTCAATTTCCATCGATTGACGAGAAGCTGTAAGTTCGAAAGGGTTGACAATAAGTCCAACGGGGTGAATCACTACGGTTTCAAGTCAAGTCAAGTCAAGTCGTCGTAAAAAACGACTTGACTCTTGACTTGACTGATTCAAAAAGGACTTGACTTGACTTGACAATTTCTTGCCAAGCTGACTTGACTTGACTTCTTGACAATATAGTAGTTACCTGTTAGGTATCGGGTTCCTGTTTGTTATGGTACTATGGATTAAGGGACTAAACATAAATACAAGGTTTTACCTATTACGATTATATATTGTATTAGTGTAGTATACCAGTAATAGAGGAACGAGTTAGTAACAAAATGAGGGTTTTCCTGAAGGTTTAGTAAACATGTAGTGGTTTCTTGGTTAAAGGTCCTTTGTACCTAGTTATATATCCTTAAAGAGTAGGAAGCTCCTGGATAGTCAAGTCGTCAAGTCAAGTCAAGCTTGACCTACTTGACGGTTAAGAGGTATACGGACTTGACTTGACTTGAAAAGTCAAGTCAAGTCAAGTCAAGTCAGTCAAGTCCAAGTCACTCAGTCAAGTCTTGACTTGAAACCGTAGTGATCGGGGTGAGAGCACCCAGTTACCAGAATGGGAAGAAAAAAAAAAAAAAAAAAAAAAAAAAAAGTAACCAGTGTTCAGTTCCAATACCAAGGTATAAACGAGCAACGAACCTTCGATATTATTAACATCAACAACTACGATCTAATCCTTGGGACTCCTTGGATGCACCAACACCAAGTTTGCCTCGGATTCAATCCAGCACGAGTCGTTATTGGCAGCGATGAGTCCCAGCCATTGCAAGCCGGTCCCGAAACAAGATTGATGATACATGCTCTGACACCTGAAGAGCAGGATGAAGAAAAAGTTCAAGAAGAACTGCGTCAGTATGCTGAACCTTTGTGCAGAGAGGTTCACGAAACAGACCTGCTGCCATTCCGAGTTATCAATCATACAATTCCTCTCATTGATGAATCAAGGACGTATCCGTGGCGTCCGTCTAGATGTCCTGAAGTTTTTCGTGCACAGTGGGCAGAAAAAAGAAATGCCTATATCAAATCAGGACGCTGGCCAAGTTACTTCAGCTGGAAACACAGTACCTATGTTGCTAATCCCTAAACCCTGAACAAACCCGCCTGAACTACAAACGGTGGTGGACCTTCGTGAACGCAACAAAAACACACGCAAGTTGACATCCCCTCTGCCAGACATGGAGGGAACATTGAGAAGAACCGCGGCGAAACATTATAGATCAGCGTTGGACCTGAAGAGCACCTATGAACAGATCAGGATCGTTCCGGAACACGTCTCACGATCCACAGTAACTACACCAGACGGAAACATGGTGAGTCATGTAATCCAGATTGGGGATTGCAACGCACCTGCGACGTATCAAGCACTCATGAACCACCTTTTCTCAGCACACATTGGCCGATTCATGGACATTTACCTCGATGATATCGTCATTTATTCGGAGAGTCTGGAAGACCATCGCCGACATGTTAAAATAGTGCTCGACATCTTGAAACGAGAGAAACTGTACCTTAGTGTTAAATTCCGTCACATTCCGTCACATTCCGTCACACGTTACTCCGGTCCGACTCCGTTGGAGTCGTTTCCGGTAGTCCGTACTCCGTTCCAGTACTCTCCCTCATTTCCAACTCTACTCCTCCTACGTCCGACTCCGAGACTTCTCCATATCATTCCGACTCTTCCGACAATATTCCAAACACCTTACCACACCTTTGACATCACTTTCCCACTATCAGTCAGCACACCAGTCCATGGATTATTCACCCAAGAATGCAGGACCTTTCCCGGGAGCAGAACGCAGCACTTATATTTATATTCTATATTTCGGTTGCAATTCCTTTTATATTTAAAGTACGCGAACTTGTATGTTTTCCCTTAGTTCGATAGCAACTCACCTCCTCTTGTTTTCCCTCTAAGTCACTGAGGTCTTCCGACTTGTTACTGCACCTTCCGTATCAAGCACTCATGAACATCTTTTCTCAGGAACATTGGGCGGTTCATGGACATACGCTCGAGGATATCGTCATTTATTCGGACAGTCTGGAGACCAACTCCGACATGTTACTAGTCCTTGACATTTGAAACGAGAGAAACTGTACCTTAGTCGGTCAAAATTACGCTTTATTGCATCAAGTTTGAAGCTTCTGGGCCGTGTAGTCGATGACCACGGTATTCAAATGGACTCTGCGAAAGTCGATAGTGTATTGAACTGGAAAGTACCAACGAATCGAGATCTTCTGAGAGGTTTCATTGGATCTGTGGGCTATTTAGCGGATGACATTCCAAATGTTCGTATCCCTATGGGAATACTTAGCTCGTTAACTGGAGACACTGTTCCCTTTTGGTGGGGATATACCGAACAACGAGCGTTTGACGATGTGAAAACACTTGTACAACAAGTTAGAGACCATCGACGAGTTCCAATAGATTATTCCCCAGGGGCGCCAGCTATCTGGATGATCACGGACGGTTGTTCTACTGGGATTGCGGGCTTGGTCAGTCAAGGAACAGATTGGAAAAAGGCTAAGATCGCCGCCTTTTACTCAGCCAAGCTTAACGCTGCTCAGCAGAACTACCCGGTCCATGAGATTGAAATGTTAGCAGGCGTGGAGACGATGCTGCGTCACATAGATATCCTGCAGGGAGCTCCGTTCAAATGGCTAACAGATCATAAGGGACTGATTTACCTTTTGAATCAGAAAAATCTATCTGGAAGACAAGCCCGTTGGCTGGAAAAAATTAGTACTTTCACGTTTGAAGTGGTCTACATCGCTGGCAGCGAGAATGTCGTCGCGGACGCCCTGTCTAGGATTTACTCGAGTGACTCGGTGGGTACACAGAGGGCAAGAAGTGAGTTTACTTACCACAATGTTGTGGACGATGACACATCGGATGGTGACCG
>MU130598.1:65860-106846 GCA_015039465.1 Phlegmacium glaucopus
CCTTTTATCGTAGGTAAGATCTTGGTCGTACCCTATTATAGGTCCAGTGGAAATCTGGCGACGTCACCTGGTTACCCTATTATCAAATTACTCATCTGCAAGCACTCACTGACTATTTAGAATTGATAGGAGAAACGAAGATTTCTAAGCTACCAAAAGGAACTGGACAACCCCCTCAAGACGACCCACAAGTGTTTGTCGGAACATTATCATTCCACCATCCCACCACTCCTTCCTATCTCGGCACCCCTATCGTGAATTCTATTAAAACCCGTCTCCAATTGATCTACCATTCATTAAAATCCCGCATACAGATTTTTCTCATACGCCTAAGCAACATCATCCCAAACGCACCCCTTGCCAACATGTCTTTTCTCCCCAGCTCTCCAGCAACTCAATGCGTTGATCACCCTTCATTTATTCGACTCTCCCCTACCCAGTATATGCTGAAGACGCCTGGTAGTCAGCTGCAAACCACCTTGCATGTTGGACAAGTTGCCAACATACTCAAATTCGACGAACAGGTTCGTCTCCGTCATGGTATAACTGCCCTTCCACACATGCCTCTCGGGTTTACTGAATTTTCGGTTGCTTGGAACACCGGAGCTCGTCCTCACGATGAGCGAAGAATCAGTAAAGTCTTTCTTGGAGACTCAGCCTCTGACAACATCATCGAAGCCTCCCTTAATCCAGTCTATCTCTGCAAGTTTCACATTACTGCCGAGCAAGTTGGCCTCGGATCTGGTATGGCCACCGCTCTCCAGGTTGAGATGGCTCAGGAGCTCGCCACCATGCATATTCACAAGCTTAAATACGAACGACGAGGTTTCTATGAGCGTCAGGAGAAGCGACTCCAAGCTTTCACTGCTAAACCATCCCCCCACTTCCCTGCCATGGTTAACCGTTCCAACTTCAAGATGAAGCGTCGTCCCCGTAAATGTTATACCCCAGGCGATGACTCTCCCCTTCCTACCATGGGATTTTCCTACAATGAATTATTCCCTCCATCTTCCGAAAGTTACGCTGCGCCAACCGAAACCTTTGCTGAAATGGAAATTGCGAAATAACTTCCCAAGAGCAGCTTGCCAAAATACTACCTGCTCTGGAGGGCGGGTGTAGCGACCAGCACTTTTCATACCCACTTAGTCACTTTCTTTACCCACAGTCCTTAGTTATCACCCAACTGTTACCCAACACGTTCCTTACCCCTTTATTATCCCGGCTGCATTTGATTTATATTCTTAGCTTAGCTACCAACGGACCATGTATATAAGGACTCCTAAGTTTTAGGTAGTCCCCAGTGAATTCGAAATACTTTAACCCCGTCTTTTGAATCCCTCTGTGTGTCGAAACTCAACTTCTGTTATCTTACCATCACAGCAGTCACATTTTCGCCACAGGGTGACAGATGTGACAATGACATGTACATTTTTGCGATCCATGAGCCTGAACTGCAGCAAGAGTTTCTTCAATCCAAATGGTGAATCAGCAGCAATCGGTCATAACGACTGGTGGCTGACACAGGTTGGTCACAGATCCTATTTTCCTGTCGTGTCGAAGGTGATGGCCTTGTGTTTTGCGAAAAGCGATTGACGGAACCTTGAAAGTTTCTTTCGAAATTTGACGACAAGATACTTATAGGTACCTGCATTTGGAAGTGGTGGCCCTAGACCTTGAACCTGGCACTATCAACTACCGGAAATTTATACAGATTTTTCTCCGTCAGAGAAGCGTGGCTTCGTCACAACTGCAGGAGTGAGTCTACGCAACCTTGGTAACTGCCTCGTTCTTCATATCACATATATCCCAAAATAACTGATACTCTTCATTTGGTTTATGCTGAAAGGCCGTTTATAGAAGCTCCAAGCACTGGATCGAGGTTTCAGGAAACGAGCGATAAAGACCTCCCACCGCCTACTAAAGAATGTAAGACCAACCTGAATTGTCACTTACGGATGACTGATTCACAACAAAGTAACAATAACTGTCGAATCACTGTCCTTGTTGCGTCCGCGAAATAGGACGTACTCGTCAAGGAATACTACCCGGAGGCAAACCAGGAGGTATTAAGGACTGGAATTTCAGGCTCTGAAATTGACCTCACCTCAGAAAGATGCGTCAAAATCAGTTTCAATAGTTGTATCGAGGGTTTTCAAATGTCAGCGCAAGTCTCACCACTCTGTGAAGGTATCGACCGGATATTTTATCTCCTTACTTCTCACCAGCCACCGTATACACCCGCCATGGAACCACCAAGAACTTTGTCGGAAGAATATACCTCTGGTGCAGCGGCGACAACCCCATTTCCCGCGATGACTTCTGACAATTTGCTACTATTGCCGTTACATTTCCTAGTTACTGAAAGATACGACTACTGAAGGTACCTCAAGACACTCCTTCCTCAATTTGGTTCTACTGATATTTCTGCTCCTCGACCCTTCATTTACTTCAGTGTCAATCGTCAACTCAACCTCGTCATTGCATCTAAGACTACATGCCCCTATCATGCGACAGCAATGATGATGACAAAATCAGCTTCGATGCATAGAAATCAAAGGCCTCGATGATTTCTACTAACGTAAGTCTCGTAATCAAGTGATAAGCATAAATACAGCGGGTGTCAACAACGCATGCGGGGTTGCTACGAGCGCGTGTGGATTATGCCATTCTCATTTAACGATAAAACTAACGTCCTTTCCTTTTCTCCAGAACTCGTATTTTGGATCTTCAAGGCGTCTACAACTCTTTCACGGCCTACGATACGACTTAATTGCTAATGCGAAGGCTGATCGATATCGATATCGATGATCACGCATCGTGTATTGCATCCTTCCTCGACTCAATGGATTCGTAAGCTTTAGGATTCGAAATGCATTCATGTGTTATTTGCGCAGCTGCCGCGTTTTTTCAAATGTGCCGTAAGTAAAACCAAAAAAAGAGTACCATTCCTTCGGTTTCAATGCAGATTGCTCCACAGTATGGGATGAACATTAGAAAGAAAGACTGCTCAACCTTGTCACCAACTTGTCACCATTTGGTCACCATGGTAGACATTCTGACGATCAACTCAACCTTGTGATCAAAAAGGCTTGCGTACGCCACACTTCTTAAGCTAAGATTATCAGTCTTAATCGGAAGACTCTATCATGCATGTATCGCTCCTCGTGCCATCGATGTCATCGATGAGGCAGTGCGCATTTAAGCGCCCAGGAATGCAAGTACAAAATCGGTCTTAGCAAGGTCCTTTTCCTTCACTTCCCCAGTCAGACGATAGCTCTAATCCCTGAGGCCTGATGTTTGAGCAAGCTATTCCTTCTCTTTCTCCGTCTCCCGACCTACAGTCGCGTGCCGCAACCCCACTGTCAAAATATGACGTCAATGATACCCCAAGGTCCCCAACGGACGGTGGGTTTTTGGGGGGGACCAGCATCAAAATCCCCATTGTTCGTCTTGACAATGTCTTCAACTTCCAAATCGTCGTATTTCAGGTATATTTCCCATCGAAATATTTACATGAAGAAACGATGATTAAAGTACTATATATACAAGGTCGAGAACATGCTCTTTCAGGTTCTTAGGAATGGCTTTAATGTTCCGGGAACCCCATTCGAAGCAATGTTTGCACTACCTAACGCGGCAATGGGTGTCGATGATGTTTCTCTCGAGGGTAGTAGTCTTGAAAATCCCATCCATTTGCCAGGAATCAAGGCGGACCATTTTCGGACCTTTTTGCGCATCTTATACCCGTTGTACGTTCAGATTTGGTTCAGATGATACTCTCATTCATTATTCGAGTATTGATTACTAATAAAAAATACTCGCGAATTCTTCAGTATAGACCAAACACCAATCGTCGAATTCGATGAGTGGGTTGGGGTGCTGAATTTAGCAACTATGTGGTCTTTCCAAAGGGTTTGGTCGCTTGTTATAAGATTTTTCTGCTCCCTGATGAATATATTTCGTTTAGATTCGGGAAAAGGCTATTACCCGGCTTTCAGACCTTATTAAACAGAAGACACTCCTCGAAAGAATTTCATTGGCAAGAGAATATCGAGTACCACAGTGGCTTCGTGACGGATACTTGGAGCTTTCCCAAAAAAGGCCATTGGAATTTGACGAACTACGACCTGCAAAACCATACCATTTAGGTCTTAACTGGGAAGCGGATGCCAAAAAGTGGGAAGCGAACGCTACGACATGGGAAATGCTTGCTAGGATTTACTATATCCAAACGAAGGTGGCCACGTCCATCAGTAATAACGGCAACACTTATTGCAGCCCATGTGGGATTTACAATGGTCCGTCATATCCGGGCAACCCTCCTTGCAAATGTCACATTTTACCCGTGGTGGATGAAGTCTTCCGGGAAGAGTTGGGAAGCATGGAGGAGAACCCAAATTACGTTGAGGATGAGGAACCTCTTCCATCATGTAAGTCACTGCATCATGATTCATGCTATATCATACCTGTATAGTGAACAGGGCGGGACTTCCTATAGATCCCAAAGGGTCAAAGAAGAAGAAGTCGAAGAAATGATTTATCCAGAATCGTATACTTCATGGTTCAACCTAGCGCTAGGTATGCAGGAAACGAGATAGGGTTGGGTAAATGGTACAAAATGACTGAAATCAATGGATGAAAATAGTGATAATGCAATTATTTGGTCGTCTATCTACTTAAGGGTCAAGTCGTTCAGGTCTTCCTTGATAAAGAAGGATGAAAAATAGTCGAAGGATGAGAGAGCTCAGATTTTACGGAATGAGTCTGGACCTAGGGCCATAGAATTGAAAAAATGTGGTGAACTACAAGTCGCAAGGTAGATTGCACAAGTCTTGTATCCAAGCATTGAATGATGGTCTAGAGTTGAGGGGAAGTCGAAGTGGAATCCCAGGATGCCTAGAAGGTGGGTAGTCGAAAGCCGAATTTAGCAACAGTAAAATATGGTAACGAAGCGTGAGTGGACAGTCCGGCAGGTTGGCGTGGACCGGAAATCTGAGGAGAAGCAAAGATATTTATAGCGAAGAATGGCGGCGGCGACAGTGATGATCACCAAGGACGAAAAAGCGTTGTTAAATTCAGTCACCAGAAACGTATGATTATGAATTTTCCTCTTTTTCATTCATTTCTTCTATATCCGGGTGGTCGACGGTCGTTTCCTAAACCTGATTATCCCAGTCGATACCTTCCTCATTTAATGAGAAAACTAATGTTCTTCTCTTTAGAACTCGTGTTTTGGACCTTCGAGGATGCCAACCATTCTCTCACGACCTATAACACGACTTAATTGCTAATTCGAGAGGGTGATCGATATCGATGATCATTTATTGCACCCCTCCTCGACTCAATGGGTTCGTAAGCTTTAGGATTCAAATCTGGCGCCTGATGTATTCATCATGTTATTTGCGCAGCTGCCACAGTTTGGTGAGCGCGACTATACGTAGACCTAGTTTTTATGAGCGCGTGTGGATCATGCCAGCCGATAGCTTTCTCATTTAAAGTTCTTTCTCCTTTTTTCTAGAACTCGTATTTTGGATCTTCGAGGACGCCAATAACTCTTTCACGACCTATAACACGGCTAATGCGAAGGATGATCGATATTGATGATCATGCCTTGTGTATTTCATCCCTCCTTGACTCAATGGATTCATATGCTTTAGGATTCGGACTTGGCGCCTGATGTATTCATCGTGTTATTTGCGCAGCTGCAACGTTTTTTTAAATGTGACGTGAGTAAAACCAAAACTAGTGTTATTCCTTCGATTTCAATTCAGGTTACTCCACAGTATGGGATGGACATCAGAAAACAAGACTGGGCAGTGTGGCTCAGCCTTGTTACCATGGTAGACATTCAAAAAAACCTGACCATCAACTCAATTTCGTGATCAGGAAATCCTTGCGTATACCACGCCTCTTAAGCTAAGATCATCAATCGGTTACTCGGAGGACTTTATTATACATACGCTCCTCATGTCATTGATGTGATCGATGAGCCAGTGCGTATACAAGCGCCCAAGAATGCAAGTATAAAACCGGTCTTAGCAAGGTCCTTTTCCTTAACTTCCCCAGTCAGTCCTGATGTTCGACATAAATTCGTGTGCCGCATCCCCACTGCCAACATATGATGATACCTCAGCGGGCGATGGGCCTTGGGCGGGGCCCAGCATCGAAAACCCCATTATTCGTCTTGACAATGTCTTCAACTTCCAAATCGTCGTATTTCAGGTATATCTCCCATCGAAATATTTACATGAAGAAACGATGATTAAAGTACTATATATACAAGGTCGAGAACATGCTCTTCCAGGTTCTTAGGAATGGCTTTAATGTTCCGGGAACCCCATTCGAAGCAATGTTTGCACTACCTAACGCGGCAATGGGTGTCGATGGCGCTTCTCTCGAAGGCAGTAGTCTTGAAAATCCCATCTATTTGCCAGGAATCAAGGTGGACCACTTTCGGACCTTTTTACGCATCTTATACCCGTTGTACGTTTAGATGACACGCTGATTCATTATTCGAGTATTGATTTCTAATTAAAAATAATCGCGAATTCTTCAGTATAGACCGAACTCCAATCGTCGAATTCGATGAGTGGATTGGGGTGCTGAATTTAGCAACTATGTGGTCTTTCCAAGAGGTTCGGTCCTTTTTTGTTACAGGATTTTTCTGCTCCGCGCTGATCAAAAATCTTTATTTAGATTCGGGCAAAGGCTATTGTCCAGCTTTCAGACCTTATTAAACAGAAGAAAGTCCTCGAGAGAATCGCATTGGGAAGAGAATATCGAGTAGCACAGTGGCTTCGTGACGGATACTTGGAGCTTGCCCAAAATAGGCCATTGGAATTTGACGAACTACGACCTGCAGGACCATATTAAGACCCTTTAGATCGAAACTGGGAAGCGGATGCCAAAAGGTGGGAAGCGGTAGCTATGGCATGGGAAACGCTTGCTAGGATTTGCTATATCCAAACGAGGGTGGCCGCCTCCATCAATAACAGCTGCAACACTTATTGCAGCCCATGTGGGATTTCCGTTGGTCCATCATATCCAGGCAACTTTCCTTGCAAATGTCGCATTTTACCCATTGTGGATGAAGTCTTCCGGGAAGAGTTGGGAAGCATGGAGGAGAAACCAAACTACGTTGAGGATGAGGATCTTCTTCCACCACCATGTAAGTCACTGCATCATGCTACATCATACCTGTCTCCGTTTTAAAGAATGTTGTATAGTGAAGAGCGCTGGGCTTCCTACAGATTCCAAAGGGGAAAAGAAGAAGAAAAAACTTGCCCGTTAGTGTGCATGAAAAAAGGCTTGTGACGCGGCTTTGGTAGTGGCGATGCGTGTGAACACATTTCCCTAGTTTTCTGTTACGACTTACGGTGCTGGAACTAGTTGGAAAAACCCCAATGATAAACTAATATATTGCGGCTATGTTTATGCAGGCTAATTGGGTGAAAACCAAGTGAAAACACACGAAGTGTGTTCCCAGACCCGGAAAGATTCTAACAATGAGACAGGGTCCTCGATACGAGACGGGTTACCCAAACGACTCGACAATATTTTCAATAATGTCGATTTTCATATTGTACAACGAGACTCTCCTAAGATGCTTCCACCTTTTCTGCCTGCCATCACATCTTGGACATATGACTCTCTTTAAGTTAGGGGCCCATGCCGGCTCACAGCCGGCCCTACCGAGTTATAATTTATCCAGAATTTTATATTTCATGGTTCAACTAGCGATAGTTATACAGAGAATGAGATAGGGTTGGATGAATGATACAAAATGATTGAAATAAATCGATGAAAAGGCGCGATGATAATGCAACTATTTGGTCGCCTATCTACTTAAGGGTCAAGTCGTTCAGGTCTTCCTTGATAAAGAAGGATCGAAATGTTCAAAGGATGAGAAGAGAGTTCAGATTTTACGGAATGAGCCTAGACCTAAGGCCATGAATTGAAAACTGTGGTTAACTACAACTCGCAGGGT
Organism: Phlegmacium glaucopus; assembly: GCA_015039465.1. NCBI lineage: Eukaryota > Fungi > Basidiomycota > Agaricomycetes > Agaricales > Cortinariaceae > Phlegmacium > Phlegmacium glaucopus. The sequence continues at coordinate 73,848 of MU130598.1, forward strand.
AGATTACACACAAGTCTTGTATCTAAGCATTGATGTCTGGAGTTGAGGGGGGGCCAGACGGATAGCCGAAGTGGAATGCTAGTGATGTTTAGAAGGCGGGTAGTTGAAAGCTGCTGATTTTGGCCAGAGTGAAATATTTTAACGAAATGACTCTGTCAAAGGTTGAGCACAAGAGAGGAGCAAAATATTGGACAGTCCGGCCGGTTGGCGTGGACCGAACATGGGGGGAAAGGAGGGGGAAATTATAGCGAAGAATGGCTCATCAGGAAAACCCTAAATTGATTATTTTGCGCCACAGATCGAAAATTTGCCCGAAAATAGCACAAAGCTTCACCATTATGCACAAATATACATAATTGTACGTTCTGGATCAAATGGATCAAATGGTGCAAAAAAAAAAAAAAAAAAAAAAAAAGAAAGACTTTAACAACTCGTCGTTCCACCTCGATCTACCCTCTCACTTGAAGCAGAGAGGTGTACACCCTGTTTTTCACGCTTCTCTCTTGCGGATTCATGTACCAAATGATGATCGTCTATTTCCCGGACGAATGGATACCCAGCTCGGGACCACTCCTGAGGCTGACGGCGAATGGGCGGTCGATAAGATATTATCCCATGCTGGTTCTAGAATGGACGCTATTTTCGAGGTCCAGTGGAAATCTGGCGACGTCACCTGGTTACCCTATTATCAAATTACTCATCTGCAAGCACTCACTGACTATTTAGAATTGATAGGAGAAACGAAGATTTCTAAGCTACCAAAAGGAACCGGACAACCCCCTCAAGACGACCCACAAGTGTTTATCGGAACATTATCATTCCACCATCCCACCACTCCTTCCTATCTCGGCACCCCTATCGTGAATTCTATTAAAACCCGTCTCCAATCGACCTACCGTTCATTAAAATCCAACATACGGATTCTTTTCATACGCCTAAGCAACATCATCTCAAACGCACCCCTTGCCAACATGTCGTTTCCCCCCAGCTCTCCAGCAACTCAATGCGTTAATCACCCTTCATTTATTCGACTCTCCCCTACCCAGTATATGCTGAAGTCGCCCGGTAGTCAGCTGCAAACCACCTTGCATGTTGGACAAGTTGCCGACATACTCAAATTCGACGAACAGGTTCGTCTCCGTCACGGTATAACTACCCTTCCACACATGCCACTCGGGTTTACCGAATTCTCGGTTGCTTGGAACACCGGAGCTCGTCCTCACGATGAGCGAAGAATCAGTAAAGTCTTCCTTGGAGACTCAGCCTCTGACAACATCATCGAAGCCTCCCTTAATCCCGTCTATCTCTGCGAGTTTCACATTACTGCTGAGCAAGTTGGCCTCGGATCCGACATTGCCACCGCTCTCCAGATTGAGATGGCTCAGGAGCTCGCCACCATGCATATTCACAAGCTTAAATACGAACGACGAGGTTTCTATGAGCGCCAGGAGAAGCGACTCCAAGCTTTCACTGCTAAACCATCTTCCAACTTCCCTACCATGGTTCACCGTTCCGACTTCAAGATGAAGCGTCGTCCCCGTAAACGTTATACCCCAGGCGATGATTCTCCCCTTCCTACCATGGGATTTTCCTACAATGAATTATTCCCCCCGTCTTCCGAAAGTTACGCTGCGCCAACCGAAACCTTTGCTGAAATGGAAATTGCGAAATAACTTCCAAAGAGCAGCTTGCCGAAATACTACCTGCTCTGGAGGGCGGGTGTAACGACCGGCACTTTTCATACCCACTTAGTTACTTTCTTTACCCACAGTCCTTAGTTATCCCCCAACTTTTACCCAACACGTTCCTTACCCCTTTATTATCCCGGCTGCAGTTGATTTATATTCTTAGCTTAGCTACCAACGGACCATGTATATAAGGACTCCTAAGTTTTAGGTAGTCCCCAGTGAATTCGAAATACTTTAACCCCGTCTTTTGAATCCCTCTGTGTGTCGAAACTCAACTTCTGTTATCTTACCATCACAGCAGTCACATTTTCGCCACAGCGGCCATCTTGTCTAGCGTATCTTGCCCAAATCTTCTATCGGACCTATTCCTTCACCGATCGTTCACGTTCATTGGAGACGCAGAGACGGGAATAAAGATTTATTCTTGAATAGTGCTTTTGAAGAATCCATGCGTTGTTAGTGGATTGATTTCGTAAATGTATTATGTCGTAGTTTGGTCATATGTAATTAAAAGTCGCGCATCACAGGTAGATTTTTACTGTTCTGACTTGATACACAAACATTGTCCAATTACCAGCCGAAGGCTTCGAAACGGCAAGTAACAACTTACAAGTTTGCATCGAAGGTTCTTGGCCCTGAGAGTGGACAAACAGTTTCACAATAAACCCAAATGACCAAGGTTGTTCAACGTTCAACGTTCAACGTTTAAGCAGCATGGCATGAGGTGCCAAAGTTGGTGGTAATCACGTACTCCACTTACCGAGTAAGCCAACTCTGCTTCGGACGACGTGGTCTGGAGATGGTTAAATTATTGTCATGGGCATGATTCTACAACTTGAAGTATGGAACGTCAGTACTCCAGTCGTCAATTCAATCATGAATTCTGCACACTAATTCTCCATCCCACTCATCTGATCCTACACCAACAGCAACAATAAACAAGGAAGTAGGATCATATTTGCCTTTGATAGATCTCAGTTTATCATAATGATCGCCGAAATAGGATTTCTTGAAATCGAGCTCATGAAGGGAACCCTATGAGGAAAATAACAGTGAATTTGGGTTAGCTTCAGCTCATTGTTCAAGTAATGTATTGTTTTTTTACCTCGTTAAGATATGAACCGGAATCTGTGGTCAACTGATCGAGAGTGAGAGTCAATTGCTTGAGTTGATCTATTCGTTGGAATATAAAATCCACGGTTGCACCTTCGTCCCAGTCCGCTGAGACGACAACTTCCGATAGCGCTCTGCGCCATGAAGGATTGAGACCGGTGGAATCAGGATCTACACGAGACACAGCACCACCTGCGACAGAGCTAAGCACATATAAAAATCAGGTTGATTGAATTTATATAGAACTGACTTACTTGAGAGTAGCACCGCCATCGAGTGATAACATGATTTTGGCTGCTTTTGCAGGGTCAGTCTCTGCCAAGCTACGAGGAAGCAGTCGTGATGCGAATTCAATTCGACCTGCCGTTTCTGGTACTACATTTACAAAGAAAGCCTGATAAAACTCGTAAAATGAGTTATAAGGTATTGTCGTATCTTGTGACAAACCACCTGTAGCATCTGCTGCGTATTGGGCGAATGGAAGGAATGTCGTATTGGTATCTGCCCAAGAGATGTTCGGAGCTATGAGGAGAGCTGAGAAGGATGTATTGGATAAAGTGATGTATCCACTCCAACCTGCGTCGGAGATGGTTGGGTGTAATTTGATAAATTCGGTTGTTACATTTTGAGCGATGGCAGGTGAGGTGAAGTTGGAGGCTACGTAAGCCAAGGTTAAGGGGAAGGTTGGATGGGTTTGGTATGTAGTTGAAGTTACGACGCCATAGGTACCTCCGCCACCACCGCGTAATGCCCAAAATAAATCTGGGTGTTGGAAAGAGTTGGTGGTGATGAGAGATCCATCGGCGAGGACAATGGTAAATTGAAGAACGTTATCAACGCCTGGGCATGATATCATGAATTTCAGCATGCAGAATGATTGGGAATGACAGTGGCGTACCGAGGCCGAACTTAGGGGAGAGGGCACTGTGTCCTCCACCCATCACCCATCCTCCAGCAGCGCCAACTGTTCCACCTCCGGATAAACCTCCAACAATGGACCGTCCTTGTTTCTGAGCAAAGTCATATGCCTGCTGCCATTGAACACCAGCTCCAAGAGTGACAGCTGAGATATACCGAAAGTAAATCCAATCAATCACTGGAAATGCAAAGAGAAAAAGAAGCAATCACCATTAAACGTGTTTTCGTTTGTTACTGGAGCGCCTTCGGGAACAAAAGTGGAATTATAGGATGTATCCTTCATATTATGTGTCCATATCAGAAAACCACCACGCGCAGTGCTTCGACCGAAAAAGTCATGTCCCGTATTCTTCACCACTAGTTTGAGATTATGTTGCTTCGCGAAATTGACCGCAGCTTGAATGTCACCCCCAGAACGAGCATCGACACCAACAGGTGGCACGCTTCCCTGCCCACATGGAATTCCCAAGGTAGTATTCAAGTAACATACTGATATTGTTTCGTTGGGGAATATGAACTCCTCGAGGTTGGCGTTCTGCATCGCTCCTGGTTGGTCTGAACGCCAGATACCGTTCGTATAGTTTGCCATTACGTTTGAACAATTACCGGAAGTCGCTGAAGGCGGATAGCATGGAAATGCAGGGGGACGGGGGTGTAGAAGTGGTTGTGATAACTGAGTAGCCAATGTGGTGAACTCTTTTTCGTTTGGCCAGCATGGTTGGCCATATAGGCAGCGGCAAGTAGATATTACCCTGTTAGCCGCCAAGATGGGCAGGAATAAGGAACGTCTTTGAAGTTTCATGGAAGCGGGTTTGAACGGTAGATGGGGATTAGGGAACCTTTTATAGGTTTTGTCATAATTAAGAATTTGTAAGGGCGGTGCCGATTAATATCAGGGCCGGGCGGAGAAACAAGGAGGGATATATATCAATTATATTCCAACCTAGACTGTCCCAGTGGCAGTATCGTTGCTTACGTTGGAGATATGGGTCCAACCTTGTATACTTTCCTCCAACAGAGTGTCAACAGAACGTATTAGTCTACCGAACCTGCCACATTGACAGGGCAGTGCATCGGTTATCAAGCAGAAGAGGCAACAAGAACTTGGAAGCGAGAACGAAATAACAATCACGATTGCAACCGCTGATAACCATCAATGCCATGACCGTGACGTGCTAATCATTGACTTACCCAGAATCGTATCCCATCTTGTCTAGCGTATATTCCTTCACCGACCGTTCACGTTCATTGGAGATCCAGAAGGAGCAAAAATTGATTATTCTTGAATAGCTCTCTTGAAGAATCCGTGTGCTTTTAGTGGAGTAATTCCGTAAATGTATTTCGTAGTTAAAACTTAAAACGAGTTGCGCCCATTATCATCACAGGTAAGCAACAACTTACAAGTTTGTCAAAGGTGCCAAAACACCGGGGTTTTACAATAAACCCGCAAAATCGAAATGACCCATCCAGGCTTGGACCAGAGTTCTGACTTCAGTAAAAAGCGAGTGCTGTGTGAATACTGTTATTTGGTCAGTAGTTAACCAATGTGAGCGTGGGAATATTTATTCAGTGGCGGTGCAGGATGTTGTTTGCTATTAGCATCTGGCGACACCATTGTTGTCGTTGTGACCTTTGGTCCTTCTCCCTTGTCCTCGATCTCCAGCCTGGTATTTTTGCTTTTTTCCTCGCTCTTTCAAATCCCATTTAAAGCAAAAACACACATCTACGCGCAGACGCCAAAACCAAGAAACCCACCGACAACCGCACAACCAATGCTGGATTCTTCACCAGTGGCATTGCCACCCATCCCTAGACCTCTGAAACGCTCGGCTTCGACAGCCTCGTTACCTACACCTCCTAGAACTCATCATAAACATGCTAGAGGAAAGGGAAAGTCTAGGGGATTTTGTGATAGTGATAGTAACGAGGACTCAGATGTGGTGTTGACTAGTGACGATGAAGTGCTGAGGGAGAGATATAAGAAAAGACGAATGGGGGCGGCGAAGCCAGTAGACGAGGATGGGTTTTGGCTTGGTGATACAGCCGCAAATGCTAAAGCTGAAGCCAAAAACGAACATTCTGGCTCGAAATCTGGTACCACGGCAACTGTTGGTCCGTCTCAAGCAGTGCCTCTGCTGTACAGACGCAGACAGGCACAAGTAGACGTGGCACCTGTTTCCCCACCGCCATCTCATCGAAGGCCGGCGGTTGCAACACCCAAAGCTCTTGTTACTCGAAAGCCTGAACCTCATATTGCCACGGATTCTCCTCCTGTAACTCCGAAGACACGATCATCGACCAGACGTGCCCTTCGAGACTCTCCAGACAACCCATTCCTTGCCACTCCTGAAAAACACGTCGAGGACATTCCTGGCCCAAGTGATAGCAGCGCAAGTCCTAGTCCACGTGGCCCATTGAAAGAGAGGCCCACAATTGCTTACGTATTGTATGTTTTCTCCTTTCTTCGTTGTATATCTATATTAATTGTCTTTTCACAGTCGTGGTGTTCGACGCGAATGCAGGAATCCATTGTATAACTATGCTCAGGACCGACCATTTTCCCCTCCTCCAGAATCTAAACTTCCTATCGATCATCCAGATTATTCCCCCGCTGTTCATTGCACTCCTAAACGCCTTTTTGCTAATGCTCGTCCAAAGAGGAAGAAACCTGTCACCTCTAAGCAGGACACACCCGCTCGTAAGAGGGCTAGACAGCGTTCACCATCGTTAAGCGCTGATGAGGGCAATGTTAACGAGATTCGCCCGTTGAAGTTGGATTTTGGTCCAGGGAAGAGAGCTGGTACTCAGCCTTTGGACCAAGAACTGAGAAGTACTGAAGAACCTGTTTCTCTTTGACCATCGCTCTATTTTGCCTTCATCACCTTCTATCTTCATGATTGCCTTCACACTCGTTTTGTTCCCGTACTTGCGATGTCCCCACCAGCTTACTTTTCTTCTTCTTCATTTACTAATGTGTTGCGATACCGTCCTCTTGTTTCCTGCGATACAGACCTGCAAACATCCGTCATAAAATTTCTCCAGCCTTGTTTTTTGACCATCCATGATTCAGGTAAATAGCATATCCATAAATTAACGATGTCATAGAAATCTTTGTACCAAATTTTTACTACATATACATTTTCCATTTCAGTTTGGATTTATTCTATCGCAAGTAGACAGATGACGAGAGGATCCATTCGGATTATGACGAAAGCGTGACAGAAGTCTACTTACAATTTGTAGTGACTGTAGGTTTTCGATACACAGAGGAGCTTTGAGACGGGTAAGGTTTATGAAATTCACTCGGTAGCTAGTAACATACTAGCTACATATTTCAGTGTTCGTACCTTAGACCTATACCAGAAAATAGTACCGGAAATAATCAATCAAAAAACATAGAATAAGGAGATAGATAAAATAATTGATATTAATAATAGGAAATAAAACACATGACCTGTGACGAGAAGTCATGAATCTTCATAAACAACGCCCATCAAACACATTGTAAAATGACAGCCCACACACGCCGCCTCTTCACTGCCACCAATGTCGGCACCTCACTCGATGATTGGGGGTAAAAACTTCGTAATTAACGGTGGTACATTCAATCAGACCGTTGCACGGACGGGGTTGAGCATTTGTACGTCTACAATTCCCAAGCAGTGCTTATCTGATCAGTGATTCCATGAGTTCGTCTAATAGGCTTCGACAAACTGGCTTCCAAAGCCTCTCCTCTGGCGTTCCATCTTGCTGATTCCGATCTGTCCCACTCTACATGCTTCACAAATACCCGAACCAAAATCCTCGAACGTATAAAGGGCTGGGCACTATACAACAGCGAGAAAGACAAGTTCGTTATGTGGCTGCACGGCCCGGCCGGAGGTGGAAAGACGGCTATAGGGAGGACTATTGCCAAGTGGTGTCAGGAGGAGGGGATCCTGCTCGGCGAATTCTTCTTTTCGCGCACCGATGGGACAGGAGGTCAACTGGCTTCCCTTGCACCTACTCTCGCTTATCGGATGGCCGTTCATACACTTCAAGATGCAAAGGGGGCGATATCTAATGTTGTCAGCCACGACCCACACATCTTTCTGGCACCCCTGGCTGTCCAGCTGAAGAAATTGGTCTTGGACCCTTTGGATCTTCTCGCTCCGTCCGGCATCGTCCCCTATGTCATCATTCTCGACGGGCTCGACGAGACTCTGTCGCCAGATGATCAACAGTTAGTCCTCAATGTCATCTCGGAGACCTTATACCCCCTTAATCCAAGACTACGCATTCTCATTTGTTGCCGTCCGGAGCCAACCATCGTCACCGCATTCAACGATACCGACTCTCCATTGAATGCCATCTCAACCAATATCTCGCTGAACGATGACGTTGATTCCGATGCCGATATCCGTGCATTCCTGGTCGAGAAATTTGCCAGAACCAAGAAACTGCTTCCACATCCTCCGACAGAGGACTGGCCAACAGCTGAAAATATCGGTTACCTTGTAGCTAAGTCGTCCGGCCAATTTATCTTTGCCGCCACGGTCGATAAATATGTCTGTTCTCCCAGGCATCGGCACCAAGCTGTTGCACGACTCAAACATGTACTGGATCTGAGGTTGCTGCCACACCTTGAAGACAAGAAAAAACATCCCTTCGCCGACCTCGACGCCTTATACTCTCTCATCCTGAGAACGCGCAACGACGTCAACATGTCTGTCAAGGCCACAGCGGTTTGCCTTGAATACCCAACATATTTCAATACCATCTTGCCCACGGACCTCGCAAAGGTTCTCGACATCGAACTCAGCGAAACTTGGGCGATACTTTACGAACTTGCATCCCTCTTCGACGCCAGCAAGGAAGGCATCAGACCTTTTCATGCTTCTTTTGGTGACTTTTTGTTTGATAGCTCGCGCTCACTTGACTGCTTCTGTAGTAGAGGAGATATTGTTGCGGACATCACATACGCCATGGTGAAACGAGGCCGCGATCCTGAAGGTACGAGATACTTTTGTTTGATCCTGCGGCGAATCTGATTGATATTCTACTAGTGTTGTCATACCATGTATTTTCTCATCTATTGGGGGAAGCGACACCCCGTCAAGACCTCTGAGACGCGCTCAGCCAGATGAAACCTATTTCAATTTTCGGGCAACCTACCAGTACCAGGAACTATGACCAACGTTTTACCAAGGGAGCTTACTATCTTATACCCTTGTTGCGGCAGCTGGAAAATCATGTCGTGGGTTATTTCTCACTTTACACTGTTTTCACGACGCTGATGCTGCATCATCCTAGTCATCCGACACTTATAAGAACTTCGTCACATATTTCGACCGACAGTTCGAATCCTTCCTCCCGTCTGGTCACTGGAGGTCGACGATTTTTGAGCGTGAGAGTGAAGGGATGCAGATGGCGCATGTGGAAAGTGATGAGGGGTCAGCCGATAGCATGCCAGGCCTTCAGTCGGTCTCAAATACAGACTCAGGCTCAGATATCTCAAATACAGACTCAGGCTCAGATATCTCACAGTGGGACTCAGAGGAAGAAGCCGGAGGGCCAGGCTCAACCATTTACCGAGTCTTAGAGCTGGCGCCGCTATCTACTTTTCCTGCATGGGATGAAATCAATGCCTCGCTGAATATTCGCTTGACAGGTCCGAACTCTCTCAAGGGCCTTTGCAATGAGGCCCACTTTGCTCGTTCGCATCTCACAACGACGTCATCGGCCCTTGTTAATGGCTCAACGCAAGCGAAAGCTGCTCTTTTCTGCCTCAAGCAGATACAAAGTAAGGGTATTACGAAGGACCTGCACATTGCCTTTGTAAAGCTCCTTCCCCATTCCCTCTTGCACGCAACGCAGTTGCCAGAACTGAGAACTGCTATCCAAAGCTTGCAAACTCAGCATCTTACCGTATACCAAAGACTTCCCTTGGAGACACAGAATGCGATCACAGACTACTTGCACGGTGGATCTCAGAAACCTAGGAAAAAAAGAGAAAAAAAACATCCTCCAGGCACTGTTACAGATTCTTCAACTCAGGCTACGAGCAATCAGAAACCCTCCACGATTTCGAATTCTTCGACTGCCCATCAAAAGGTTCAGAAATCGTCACCCACACCTCAACCTCCTTCGAGTCCTGGTTCGAAATATACAACCTCATCTCAAACCCAGCCTACTTCCCAAGTCCCATCACACTCCACTCGAGCTCAGCCTTCGCCAAATGCCTCTCAAAAAGCTTCCACTGCATCTGAAGCACCTCAGAATACCCGGGGTGCTCCTCAACCTCCTTCAAGCGCTGGTTTGAAATCTTCAACCCCACCTCAACCGAGTCAATCCCAGCCTGCAGCATGCATTTCTCAACCCTCTGCTCGAACCCAAGCTTCTCTGAGTATCGCTGGGAAACCTTTGACCAGGTTGCAAACGCCAGAGCAGCCTTGTAATGCCTCACAGCCTGCTACCCCCGATCCAGAGTCTTCGACTGCTCAAGGCCCTTCAGTCACGCCCCAAAGCACTTTGGGGCCTTCTCACCCTTCCGAGTCTTCGACCAGTGTTCAGGGCCCATCAAAGCGTCCTTCTCGTCCTCGAAAGAGCGGGAAAGGTCGACGGAAGTAATCTATACACATGTAATTTCCTTCATGCGACTTAAGGGATGACAGCCGTGGACCGTGGTTAAGTCTTGACCTTGGATGCTATTGATGTCCTTGGTGTTGGATTGGAATGACTGATCAGTTGTACCCCTACGTATATTGCGTAGTAAATGGAACGACAAACCAACCTTACCCGTCTTGAATTCACTTTCCTCACGAGTCTGTTTCATACTCCAACCTATCTGTTTCTTCTGATTGGCCCCCGTATCTGAGTTTGCCTATTAGTTTAGTAGATGTGAAATTCAATTAATAAATAAATTTGAGGGGTCAACGCCTCAGCCTGGTTCAAGCTTGTGGTATTTTGTTTTGATCATTTGATGTTGTGTGAGCGCTCCCAGTGAAAACCAGCTGAAAACCTCTGCCGATATATGTGTTGAGCCGAACTTGCAGAATATGAAGATCAATGCAGACAATGGCTCGTTCGCAGATGAGTTCTGCACATATCCGTACGCTGCTTACAATATTTGGTTCTGTTGCTTCGAAAGAGCTGTCGAGGAGTTGTACAATGTCTGGGAAATGGGGACTAAAAAAAAGAGAATTCGGTAACGATATGAGAAAAATCCAGTTTTTATTTTTATGATTTCAGTTCAGCGGGGAGAAAATCTAAATGTGTCACGACAACCTACATTTATGGTCAACATGTAAAAGGCTAGTATATCCATGTTCAAGACTCGTGATGTGTAGGTTGGCTAGTGGGCAAATATCAGCCGGGAGAACAAACCATATGATAGAGAACGCACCTGTCACCCGTTTAACCACCAGAGTACTAGATATTCTGCAAGCACTTTCAGCCGGTTCATAATTATACATAGGCTTGAATAAAGCTTTTTATCGCCGGAGCAACCAGTCAAAGAGACCGCGAGAGTTGCGTGACTGAGCGATTGCTTGGCTTGCAGATAGTGCTGCTGAGTGCTCCCTGCAAATTGGAATTTGGAATACAACGTCAAGAAAGAACGCAAAAATACTTGCTTCAGAGTGGGTGACTTATCCAACATCAAAGAGGACCCCATTGCGACGGAACCCACCACTCAAAAACAATTGATCGCCTATAGCACCTCTCAAGTCGACACTCAAAATCTATTCAACAACGTCAAACCTTGAAACAGACGGCATGGGTCACAGGGGCAACGAATAATGTCATAAACCCGCGAGACTCTGAACGAGCCTTGTACATTGAAGGTATCTTTGGGGAACGCATCGAATTTGGCCAAGTTCGTCAAGCAGCGAAGTCTCTTCTGAAGGAGTGGATGTCATAATTAACGCCTATATAGACTCAGCGATGCAAAGGACTGTTGACCTGCCAGTCGTAATGTTATGGGAGAAAAAGGGTACCAGTGTTCATGGTTGCGACGTGTCGTCTTTACATATTTGGTTGTGTTGATCGATCGTCCTTCCTTCTTACCTTACTTATATATAAGCACACATCTCGTCCAAGAAGCCGGCCGGAGTCCAGCACCAGATATCGTAGGCAAGAATAAACGTGTATAAGTGCTTGGTACTTTTTATCCGGAAAAATCTTCAGTCGTTGAAATTTATTGGCTTTCTTCGAATCTCGGTTAGCTTCTCTAACATTGCTAGTTAGCTTGGGACGGGGTTTTCCAACCAACCTACATATGAAGGGCGTCAAGAAATCAACAATCAACGTTCAACGTTCAACAATAAATTAATCATGATCATGCATCATGTCTTGAATACTCAGCTCTCAACTCGTCGACTTCACAACATCCTGACCATTTTTTCGGATATCGGCAAACCCTTTTCACAACTTCTTCAACGAACTTCCAAAGCCTTGAGAAATTAATGGTAATCGTCAAATATTAATTACATCTCATTTGTGGTACAATGAAGGCTCGATTTAAAGCTTTGCTTCAGCTCATTTTGTCTCTACTCCTTCTCTCTGGTCCTTCTCGAGACCCTGCACATCTCAAGCACTTCTTGGAACGCCCTCCTTACTTGCTCTTCACGACCAGGACTACGAGGCTTGAACGACACAGGGAAAATACGCGGCACACCCACGAGTCCACTCGTATACTTCGTCATTGATATCTGGCACTTCAGCACGTCCGGTAGCAGGGTCGATTGGGGTAGTCAAGATCCCAGATCCTAAACGCCTTTCTGCCGATGCTTGTCCAGAGAGGAAGAAACCTGTCGCCTCTAAGCAGGACAAACCCTCCGGTAAGAGCGTTCGTCATCGTTAAGCGCTGATGAGGGTAATGTTGACGAGATTCGCCCGTTGGATTTTGGTCCAGGGACGAGAGCTGGTGCTCAGGCTTTGGACCAAGAACTCAGGTATGCTGAAGAACCTGTTTTTCTTTGACCGTCACTCTATTTTCACCTTTTCACCTTCTATGCTAACGATCTTCATGATTGCCGTCACGCTCATTTTGTTCCCATACTTGCCCCCACCATCTTTCTTTTTTTCCCCTTCATTTATTAATGTGTTGCGATACCATCCTCTGGTTTCCTGCGGTACAGATCTGCAAACTTCCGTTATAAAACATCTCTTGTCTTGTTTTTTGATCTCTCTATGTCGACCACCCATGATGATTCGGGTAAATAACATATCCGTAACGGATTTTGAACGGAAAATCCTTTTATACCAAATTTTTACTACATATATTGTTCGATGACATTTTCCACTCCATTTTTGGATTTACTGTATCGCAAGCAGATGCTATACTTATCCTTCGAGGGGATATTTGACCAGTTCCAAGTCAGCCCGCATGCTACCACACTCGAAAAGATCCAGACCTGCAGTGACCCAGAGTCCCAGACTCATTAAGTTCGAGATTCCAAATTGATTCATATTAATTTTATATATATTCTTGGCGAGATCCGATCTTGTCCTATCTTAAATATATAATATTATAGCAGCCGTGCATTCGCCAGTATAAATGTAGTTAGATTTTCAGTGAATTCTACAACGTTAAACCGTCTACTAAGGGTAAGTACTTGCCAAACCAAAATCTTACATCAGCTACTAAATCAAGTCACTGGTGTTACCTTTTTGTCACATGAATCTTCATAACAACGCCCATGAAACACAGTAAAATGATAGTTTACACACGCCGCCTCTTCACTGCCACCAATGTCGGCACCTCACTCGATGATTGAGGGTAAAAACCTCATAATTAATGGTGGTACCTTCAATCAGACGGTTGCACGGACTGAGTTGAGCATCTGTAGGTCTATAATTCCCAGGTAGTGTTTGTCTGACTCCATGAGCTCGTCTAGGTTTCGACAAACTGGCTGACAAAGCCTCTCCTCTGGCGTTCCATCTTGCTGATTCCGATCTGTCCCACTCTACATGCTTCACAAACACCCGTACCAAAATCCTCGAACGTATGGAGAGCTGGGCGCTATACAACAGTGAGAAGGACAAGTTCGTTATGTGGCTGCACGGCCCTGCTGGGGGTGGAAAGACGGCTATAGGGAGGACTATTGCCAAGTGGTGTGAGGACGAGGGAATCTTGCTCGGCGAATTCTTCTTTTCGCGCGCAGATGGGACAGGAGATCAACTAGCTTCCTTTGCGCCTACTCTCGCCTATCGGATGGCCGTTCATACACTCCAAGATGCAAAGGAGGCGATCTCCAATGTTGTCAGTCATGACCCACATATCTTTCTGGCACCCCTGGCCGTCCAGCTGAAGAAACTGGTCTTGGACCCTTTGAATCTTCTTGCTCCGTGCGGCATCGTTCCTTATGTCATCATTCTCGACGGGCTCGACGAGACTCTCTCCCCCGATGATCAACAGTTAGTCCTCAATGTCATATCGGAGACGCTGTACAACCTCAATTCAAAGCTACGCATCCTCATTTGCTGCCGTCCAGAGCCAACTATCGTCACCGCATTCAACAACACTGAATCTCCATTGAACGCCATCTCAACCAACATCTCGCTGAACGATGATGTTGATTCCAATGCCGATATCCGTGCATTCCTGGTCGATAAATTTGCCAGAACCAAGAAACTGCTTCCACATCCTCCGACAGAGGACTGGCCAACAGCTGCAAATATCGATTACCTTGTAGCTAAGTCGTCCGGCCAGTTTATCTTTGCTGCCACGGTCGAGAAATATGTCTGTTCTCCCAGGCATCGGCACCAAGCTGTTGCGCGGCTCAAACATGTATTGGACCTGAGGTTGCTGCCACACCTCGTAGACAAGACAAAACATCCCTTCGCCGAGCTCGACGCCTTATATTCCCTCATCCTGAGAACGCGCAACGACATCAACATTTCTGTCAAGGCCACAGCGGTTTGCCTTGAATACCCAAAATATTTCAACACCATCCTGCCCGTGGACCTCGCAAAGGTCCTCGACATCGAACTCAGCGAAACTTGGGCGATACTTTACGAACTTGCTTCCCTCTTTGATGCCAGCGAGGAAAGCATCAGACCTTTTCATGCTTCTTTTGGTGACTTTTTGTTTGATAGCTCGCGCTCACTTGACTTCTTTTGTAGTAGAGGAGATATTGTTGCGGATATCACATGCGCCATGGTGAGACAGGGCCGCGATCCTAATGGTACGATTTAATTTTGTTTGGTCCTGGCGGTAAATCTGATTGATATCCTACTAGTGTTGTCGTACCGTATATTTGCTCGTCTATTGGGGGAAGCGACACCCCGCCAAGACCTCCGAGACGCGCTCAGCCAGATGAATCCTATTTCCATTTTCAGGCGACCTACCAGTACACATGACCAACGTTCCAAAGGAGCATACTATCTTATACCATTGTTGCGGCAGCTTGAAAATCATGTCGTGGGTTATTTATTGGTTTACACTGTGTTTGTATGAAGCTCATGCTACATCATCCTAGTCATCCGACACTTATAGGAACTTTGTCACATATTTCGACCAACAGTTCAAATCCTTCCTCCCATCCGGTCACTGGAGGTCTACGACTTTTAAGGATGGTATCAAGAGTGAAGGGAACAAGGCCAATGGCGACAAAGATGTGGAAAGTGACCCTGGGTCAACCAGTGCCACACAAGGCTCAACCTCAGATAGCGAAGGGTGGGACTCAGAGGAAGGAGGACCAGGACCAGCCATTTACCCGGTCTCAGAACTAATGCCGCTATCTACTTTGCCTGCATGGGACGAAATCAACGCCTCGATGAATATTCGCTTGATAGGTCCGAACTCTCTCAAGGGCCTTTTCAATGAGGCCCACTTCGCTCGCTCGCATCTGAGAAAGACGTTGGCAACCCTCCTTAATAACATGACGCAAACAAACGCTGCTCTCTTCTGCGTCAAGCAGATACAAGCTGAGGGCATTACGGAGGACCTGCAAATTGCCTTTGCAAAGCTCCTTTCCCATTCACTCCCGCACACCGCGAAGCCGTGGCGAGAACTGAGAACTGATATCCTCAGCTTGAGAAATCATTTTACCTTATACCAAAGACTTCCCTATGAGACACGGGAAGCGATCACAGACTACCTGGACCCTGAATCTAGAAGACGTCCTCTAAGCACCGTTAGGAAATCTTCAACTCAGGCTAGGACCAGTGGGGAGCCCTCCACAACTCCATACTCTTTGGCTGCCCGTCGAACGGCTCGTAAATGGACACCCGCGCCTCAGCCTCCTTCCCAAGTCCCATCACACTCCGCTCAAGCCTTCTCTGAGCATTGCTCGGGAACCTATGGCCATGTTGCGAACGCCAGAGCAATCTCTCAGCCTGCTGCTCCCTATTCAGAGTCTTCGACTGCCCAAGGCCCTTCAACCATGTCCCAGAGCACTTTTGGGCCTTCTCACCCTTCCGAGTTTTCGACTGGTGATCAAGTTCCGTCGGACGGTTCCGGATACCTTCAAGGCCCTTCTCGTCATCGAAAGAGACAACGGAAGTAATCTGTACATATTAAATCTCCGTTATGCGACTTAAGGCCTCAAGGCCTTGGGGGATGGCAGCCGTGGTTGGGCCTTGACCTCAAAGAATATTGCGTGATCGCGCAACCTAGCGGCATTTCATGCCTGAGGCTCGCTGGTGGTCACGCGTTGATAAGCCCTGGAATGATGTATATGGACGCAGATATGTGATTGAAAAGGATATAATATGCACTCACCACAGAAAGCAGACCACCGTTATATTCGGAGAAAAATACTGCGAGTGTATAGAAGTATATGCGGCTCAGAATCGGATAAAGGATAGAAGTAATCGATTCTCTGCTTTGAGCTAGAATCATGGATTCATACAACTGAAATACTCGAGTTCGCTCCCATAACTCCTTCAATGGTTCATGTTTAGCATTCAATGCCGAGATGAGCTTGGGTGTCTTAAATAAACCCCAGAACCGCGATTGAATATTGAAGGGCCTTGGTTAAGGACATCTGGTAAAGTGGCAACAAGCGTTGTCGAAGCAGCCCAGAGGGCCTTTTGAACGTGTTTGAAGGTACAGGGGACAATTTCTATTCAAGATTTCTTGCAATAACCCCCATCATAAACTATGTATATGCAGCCCACCAAACGGTTTGCCGTTGAATGCAACTGGTTACTGCATGAGAGCATCTTCTATGTCCTTTTCCCTTCTCTTCTCAGCGGATAATGAGTTCTGGAGGCTACAAATGGCTGTTTTATATTGTTCATGACGTTAGTGTTGCACGCAGTTGGTTTAATCCGATGGGAACAGTCAAAGCGTTGATAACGATGGATCGTTGTGTTGATCGATCGTCCTTCCTCCTTCCCAATACCTTACTTATAAGCATGCATCTCGACCAAGGGGAAAGCCTCCAGTACCAGATATCGTAGAAAATGTTCAATCAATCTGCGCAGGGTCGTTTCGATCTGCTCCACTGTCGTTTTTGTATTGCTCGCGCTTGCATATTAAATTTATCTGGACGGATCCCGACCAGACCGGAGAAGGGTGAGTTATTTGATCTATTATATCAAATCAGATATTAAATTTGGCGTCTTCAAAAAGATGGTCTATGGGATAGGATTGTGGAATATCAGAAAAAGTGGAATAGCCTTGAGCAACCCACCCAGTCCTAGCTGGCCGTCGTGAACGACAATAATGGGGGTGTGTGCGTGACACTTACATGAAGGGTGCGCACCCAACCCAGACTACGAGTAACCTTAGGCTAATTTCTAAGATGTTGTGACGACTTGAGGAAACCGTATATGCCCTGTCAATTTAAATGAAGCACAGCAAGCAGACCTACTTGCGAAAAGCCAATGTGTACAACATGGTATAAAACGAAATGCATGGATTCGGGACTGGGGAAAAATATTTCACTTTATGACTTTGTATCGATATCATAGTATCTTACCTCGCTGTAGACGAGTTCAAATCCAATTCAAATCTTGTAATAAAACATGTTAGAAAGGAGCAACAAATTCCCGCTACCTCGTTTTTGCGGGCCATTTGAAGTGGCTGTGTGAACACCGTTTTTTGTTTTGCTGTCACCGATAGTGCTGTGCTTGGCCCGGCTTCAGGCCGTGAGCCAGGCCAAGCCGGGCCAAAATAGGCCGGGCCCAGCCGGGCCAAAGTAACGGCCTGTGACGGCTTTTGGCCTGGCCTGGGATTTGAAAAGCCAAAGCCAAGCCGTCAGGCCGCGGCTTTTCAGTAGGCTTTTTTAGGTTTTTTATTTATTTTTCCAGCTGTATACTGGTGTTATATAGTTAGTAGTAACATATAAACAGATGAACATTGTATTTAAATGTGAAAATTGATGATATATAGTAGTAAATTATTAGTAATATCTATTAATGGACAGCCAACGGCGTCCAGCTGAGCGGCAAAGCATGCACTGATGCCTTTTTCTCGTGACCATCACTATAGTATAGCTTGAAACCTTATTCTCCTTATGTTAGCAGGTACTTAGTAGAAATTAAAATTAAAATAAAATAATAAAAATAATAAAAATAAAATTTGGCAAAAGCCGTGGCCTGAGCCGGGCCAAGCCAGGGCCAGGCCGTGGTTGACGGCTTTGGCTTGGCCTGAGGATTAGGAAAGCCAAAGCCGCCTCAGGCCAAGCCAAAGCCGGGGCTTTGAGGCCAAGCCGGGCCGGAACAGCACTAGTCACCGACTACACTGGTTTCGTCCTCCATAATATCAATTGGCAAGGCTGTGGCATGCGCAATGCCTGCTACGATCTGTCTCCAATATTTCTCTTTTTTTGTTGTCACACTCAAAATTTAAACAACCCTGCGAGAATTATGAAGCAACCTTCACAATCGATCAATAAAGCTGTCGGGTCTTTCTTTTATGTTTTATCTGTTGCCTCTACCTGCAATTCAAAGAGCATGGGCTATTGGCCCTACAGCGTTATATATATTTGTAAGCGTTGTTGATTGACCAGAATATAATTTATGCACGTTGTAAACACGAAGGACTGTCATCCTAGAACACTGCCCCATGGCCAGAAGACTATATAAAGGCACCTCATCCTATTGTGGATCTTCCCAAGACTTGCTCTCAGTCTTATTTGGTCTATTACCACGAGAGTGAGTACGCAAAAAACAGCAACCAACGATGTCAACATTGGTATCTGAATTTCCTTCGGACTATTCTATCTTGAATGGTTCTTCATTGAATAGGTATGCCATTCTTTTCTTTCTTATGTACACCGTGACAAGGTTCATCATATCTTTGACTACTAGTGAAGCGCAGCCTACAGCATGGACTTTCAGCTCGCCTCCATCTTCATATCCACCATCTCCAATATCAGAGCCAGAAGATGTCCTGCAAGCGGAGAAGGAGAAAGAGAAGGGATACCTCGCTTTCAAGACTGCAAAGTACGCAGAAGCAGTGGCTTTATACTCGAAGGCCATTGGTGAGTGGATACCTGTATTATAAATGGATTTATTCATCCCTCTTAACTTACCCATTCAGAACTAAACCCATCGGAGCCATCCTACCTAACGGACAGAGCAGCCTCTCACATGGCTCTCAAGCGCTTCCGACCAGCACTGGAAGACTGCCAATTAGCAGCATCTCTGCAATCAGCGGCGCCCTCCTCCCACACCCTTACGCGTCTCGCGCGCTGCCAGCTCGCAGTGGGCCTATCCACCTCTACACTATCCTCCATTCACAAGGTACTAGCCCTCGATCCCAGGAACGCCGAAGCCATCCTTCTGCGCGACAAGGTGCAAATTCTTGAGTCACATCTGCGCAATTTCGAGGATGCGAAAGTCAACAAGGATTGGACTTTGGTTCTGTTGGCATTGGGTAAATGTTTGAGCGCGATTGAATGTGAGGGCACGGATATCCCTGTGGATTGGACACGTAGGAGGGTCGAGCTGGAGTTGACAAGGGGGGATTGGGAGGCTGCGAATACAGTTGCAAAGTAAGCCAATCCATCCATTTTGCCCGTGTTCCTTTTAACTAAACATCATATTCATTCATCTAGAGACGCAGTGAGGTTGAATAGCAACCCCCCCGACCTATTGACCCTGCACGGTCTCGTGTTGTTCCTTATGGGACGACTCTCCCAAGCCCTCCAGCATGCGACCTTGGCTCTCCGCCTCGATCCGAGTTACGAACCAGCCATGAAACTACGGAATCGTGTCAAGGAGGTGGAAAAATTAAAAGAGGAGGGAAACGCTACTTTGAAGAACGGAAATTTGAAAGAAGCCTACGAGAAATACAGTGAATGCTTAGAAGTACGTGTGGATTAATCCTCGTTGGCATCGTGGTGACTGAAATTTTTCTTTTGTTTCTTTTCATAGCACGTGGGCGAGTCGGATGAGGAAGGCAAAGGCGGTCCAATCCGTGCCATATTGCTCTCCAAGCGTGCCGGCATGCTGCTCAAACTCGAGCGATACCAAGACGCCCTTCTAGACGCGGACGCCTCTCTAAAGCTATACCCCACCTTCGGAACCCTCCGGACGCGAGCCCATATCCACCTCCACCTGGATAACTTCGACTCGAGCATCGCGGATTTCAATTCCGCAATCCAACAGGCCCAAATGCAGGGGTTTACGACGGAGAATGATACTCATGCGTTGAGATCTGAATTGAAGAAGGCCGAGTCCGCGTTGAAGAGGGGTAAGACGAAAGATTATTATAAGATCCTGGGTATTTCGAGGGATTGCTCGGAGAAGGCTATTTGGAAAGGGTATAGGCAGGAGAATTTGAAGCATCATCCTGACAATGTACGGTTTTTCTTCTCTTTTACCTATATCTTTATATAATACCTAATTTTTGTTTAGGGCGGAAGCGAAGAGAAATTCAAACTTGTCTTTGAAGCTTACGCCGTTCTCTCCGACCCTTATCGGCGGGAAATGTACGACCTCGGAGAGGATGAAGACGGGATGAACGTCGGATCAAGCAGGATGAGTGTTGGGTTCGGAGAGATGCACCCTTCAGATCTTCCGCGTACGTATTTCGGGGGTGTGAGGTCCACTGTCCAAAGTACGATGGATGAAAAATGTGTAACTGTCGGCTCGCCGTTGAGTTCACATCAACTGCAAGAAGATGTCGTAATTGCAATTATGGGTCCCACTGGCTCGGGAAAAAGTTCTTTTATAAACAAGGTCAATAATCAGGCTAAAGATAAGCTAGAGGTGGGTTCTACATTTTCAAGTAATCATCTCATTGACACATTTCTTGCTTTCGTACACCAAGATGTATTCAATTGACATTAATCAACCTGTAAATGTTGAATCTCCGCTTTCACATCCAAATCGCCATGTGGTACTTTTTGATACCCCAGGTTTCGATGATACATATCAATCAGATTCCGACTTTCTCCAAGAAATTGCCAAATGGCTGAAAGAAATGTAAGAATTTTACCATTTCAGATAGAAATTCCACTGGCTCAAAAGTTACTCGGATGACATACGTAGTGCTAAAAATGAGCTACGTGTGGGTACTATATTTTCCAGTCAAATCCCATCCCCCCTCATTATTTGTTGCTATCGTACAACAGATGAAAGACGGTTTTCCGAGTTCCCTGCCAGTGCGTACCATCTTTTCCCTCATAATTCCATCAATCTTTTGTTTTTGTTCAATAATTCCTCATTGTTCCTTGTTTTTTTCTTGCTGCAGGTGCCAGAGCTCAGCAATGAACAACCATCCACAGTTTGCATTCAAGGTGCCAACTATAAATATACCATTACCAATATCCCGGTATTTCTTTTCTTGCTTTAACGCTAAACTATGTTTATATTTTCTGCAAGTCAAATGATGGCCATAATAAAGGACATTCTGTCTTTTATTCAACAGCTGATAGTAACACGCCGTACCTTATTTTCGTCTATGATACGGACTATATAATCGAATTTCAACTTTTATCTCTGGGAGAAAGAGCTGTTCCGTCTCAGGTAAGTTGTTTGTGTCGAATGCTTCCACTAGCTTATTCCAATCATACTACCCTCAGCTTTTTCTTCGCCTTTCTCAGGCTGTTCTAAAAGCCCATAACCAAGGGATTGTCCTTGGACCATATCTAGATGCCGTTAGTTCTTTATTTTCGCTGGAGCATTCATCGATTAGCTTACTTTCCATTAACAGAAAAACATAAGCTGGGATATAACGACGGGTAAAGATGGCATGCCATTCGTAAAATTCAAGACACTTCCGCTGGCGAATGACCCAGAGGGAGGACCTCCTCTGCCTCCAAAGTGTTTTGTTCCGGAAGATTTGTCAAAGGGAGGCACCATGGAGTCGGATATCTATTGCACACCGCGTGCATTATTTCAAGTTTGGTTTCAATCTCTTCATAATTGTATCTGCACCTGACGAATTGATCTTCAGATGATTGATCAAATGGAGAATGTTATTGATAGGTCTAAAAAATTCTTATCAACCTCACCTGAACCACAGGGCCCGAAAATTGTATATGACGACCTTTTATCTGAGAGGAAAGTGCCACTTCCACCGCACGGGCCCTCGATCCCGGCAGTCATCGTACAGAACAAAGCCCTTCTTCGAATCGTGAACAAATGCCTAAAACCTTGGCCTCATCGGCGTCCGACTGCGCAAATTTTATGTGACATGCTTCTCGATTTTTGTAAATCTGAGATCATCAAATCTGTTTTGCACAAAGCTGGAAAATGGTAAGTAACTTGGATGTTTTCAGATAATATTTACAGAGCTTCTGGATTTTAGGGTTCTCTCGAAGCTCAAATGTCTGGCACCGTGAAGTTTTTCAGGGCAATTTTGGAGATGGCTTTCTCATCTAGAGCTAGTGCTTTCAATTTCTTGTTTTCTTGATATGGTCCGTTTTACTTTTATTGTGATAGACTTGATATTTCTAGATTTAAAAAAGTTATTAATATTACGTCTTCGAAATGAATTTATCTTGTTGAGGCGTTTTCCTAATACTTGCTGTTACTTACGGCTGCCTTGTGTCCATGTTAATCAAAAAACTAGAAAGTGTACCGAAAGCATCAAACCAACTAATATTAAGTAGCAAATTTACTTAATCGAACAGGTACTGCCACATTGATTACCTCGAAACTAATGTCCAGAATCCAGAAGTGCCACCCATCCATCAACTTCAGCGCTAAGGACAATGCACGAACGCGCAGCAATCCACACAGCACCATGGTTAGTTGGATGGATAGTACTAACGTAGTGACATGCATCCCAAAGGACGCGTTTTCTCGTCCGTGGAACAAAATGAAATTCGTGTTGGTAGGGAGGAAAGGATCATTCAAGGCATAGAGAGATTGAATGCAAGTCGCACGTTACATTTCCGAGTTCCCAGTATTGAGAACGAGGGTTTTGATACCGATTTCTGAGCTATATATACTTTGACAGGATATTATCCACGCTGAACTCAAAGTTGGGCCAACCCCAGAGAAATTCGCCTATGTCATTTACGACCAGCCATGAATGCCAGCAAGGCAACGAATAATGTCAGAAAGCCGCGAGACTCTCAACGAGCCTTGTACGTCGAAGGTATCACATCGAATTTGGCCAAGGGTGTAGTATCAATTTTATCAAGCAAGGAAGCCTCCTCTGAAGTAGATGTCATTATTGACGCCTATATGCTCAGCGAGGCAAGGGACTGTTGACCTGCCAGTCGTAGGGAAAAAGGTTGCTCACGGTTCCGTCTCTACCATGACATATTTGGTTGTGTTGATCAAGTGTCCTTCCTTCTTCCCAACACCTTACTTATAAGCACGCATCTGGACCCAAGGGGAAAACCTGTGGCACCAGATATCGTAGAAGATAATGGCAGGAATGAACGTGTATAAGTGCTTGGTACGTTCTTTTTTTTCCGAAAAATCTTCAGTCGTTGAAATTTATTGTCTTTCAATTGCTGGTTAGCCTTGGGACGCGGTTCTCCAACCAACCTATAAAGAGCGCTGAGATATCAACAATCATCATGTCTTCAATATTCGCGCTCCCCTTTTCACAACTTCTTCAACGAACTTCCAAAGCTTTGAGAATCGTTCAAATAGCCATTTTTTCTCAACGGTGGTACAAGGAAATCTCGACCAAAGTGTTGCCTCAGTTCATTTGTCTCTAGTGCCCTTCGAGACTCTCCAGACAACCCCTTCCTTACCACTCCTGAAAAACACGCCGAGGACACCCCCAGCCCACACGGCCCACCCAAAGAGAGGCCCACAATTGCTTACGTATAGTATGGTTTCTCCTTTCTTCGTTGTATACCCGTATTAATTGTCTTTTCACAGTCGTGGTGTCGAATGCAAGAATCCATTGTATAGTTATGTTCAAGGCCGTCCGTTTTCCCCTCCTCCGGAATCTAAACTTCCAATCGATCATCCGGATTATTCCCCTGCTATTCATCGCACTGCTAAATGACTTTTTGCCGACGCTCGTCCAAAGAGGAATAAACGTGTCACCTCTAAGCAGAATACACCCTCTCGTAAGAGGTCTAGACATTGTTCGCCATCGTTAAGCGTTGATGAGGGTAATTGTTGAGGAGATTCGCCCGTTGAAGTTGGATTTTGTTCCAGAGAAGAGAGCTGGTGCTCAGGCTTCGGAACAAGAACTGAAACGTGCTGAAGAACCTGCTTCTCTTTGACCATCGCTCTTTTTGGCTTGTTCACCTTGTATGCTAACGACCTTCATGATTGCCTTCACACTCGTTTTGTTCCCATACTTGCGATGTCCCCACCGTCTTTCTTTTTTTTCTTCATTTATTAATGTGTTGCGATACCGTCCTTTTGTTTCCTGCAATATAGACCTGCAAAATTCCCTTATCAAACATCTCTCACTCTTTGATTTCTCTATGTCACCCACCCATGATTCAGGTAAATAGCATATCCATGACCGATTTTAAACAGACAATCTTTGTACCAAACTTTTACTGATATCTTCCATTTCAGTTTTGAATTTACTCTATCGCAAGCAGATATTTCTTTCGAGAGGATACTTGATAAGTGCTAGATCGGCGCCAAGCTTGTCGCCAAAGATCCAGGCACCGAAACCCACATAAATGGTTTTGTATCTATTTTTGGCGAGAATACTTCATAAACAACGCCCATCAACCCACCAATGTCGGCACCTCACCCGATGTTTGGGGGTAACAACCTAATTACCAGCTGTACGTTCAATCAGACTGTTGCACGGACGGAGTTGAGCATCTGTAAGTCCATAATTCCCCAAGCAGTGCTTATCTGATTCCACAAGATAGGCTTCGACAAACTGGCTGACAAAGCCTCTCCTCTGGCGTTCCATCTTGCCGATTCTGATCTCTCCCACTCAACATGCTCCACAAATACCCGTACCAAAATCCTCGAACGTATGAAGAGCTGGGCACTATACAACAGTGAGAAGGACAAGTTCGTTATCTGGCTGCACGGCCCGGCCGGAGGTGGAAAGACGGCTATAGGGAGGACTATGGCTAAGTGGTGTGAGGAGGAGGGGATCTTGCTCGGCGAATTTTCTTTTCGCGTGCAGATGGGACAGGAGATCAATTAGCTTCCCTTGCACCTACTCTCGCCTATCGGATGGCCGTTCATACACTTCAAGATGCAAAGGAGGCGATCTCCAATGTTGTCAGCCATGACCCACATATCTTTCTGGCACCCCTGGCCATCCAACTGAAGAAACTGGTCTTGGACCCTTTGAATCTTCTTGCTCCGTGCGGCATCGTTCCCTATGTCATCATTCTTGACGGGCTCGACGAGACTCTCTCGCCAGATGATCAACAGTTAGTCCTCAATGTCATATCGGAGAAATTATACCACCTCAATTCCAGACTACGCATCCTCATTTGCTGCCGTCCGGAGCCAACCATCGTCACCGCATTCAACGACACCGACTCTCCATTGAACGCCATCTCAATTAACATCTCGCTCAACGATGACGTTGATTCCGATGCTGATATCCGTACATTCCTTGTCGAGAAATTTGCCAGAACCAAGAAACAGCTTCTGCGTCCCCCAACCGAGGACTGGCCAACAGCTGAAAATATTGATTACCTTGTAGCAAAATCGTCTGGCCAGTTTATCTTTGCCGCCACGGTCGAGAAGTATGTCTGTTCTCCCAGGCATCGGCACCAAGCTGTTGCACGGCTCAAACATGTACTGGATCTGAGGTTGCTGCCACACCTCGAGGACAAGAAGAAACATCCCTTCGCTGAGCTCGACGCCTTATATTCCCTCATCCTGAAAACGCGTAATGACATCAACATTTCTGTCAAGGCCACAGCGGTTTGCCTTGAATACCCGAAATATTTCAACACCATCCTGCCCGTGGACCTCGCAAAGGTCCTCAACATCGAACCCAGCGAAAATTGGGCGATACTTTACGAACTTGCTTCCCTCTTTGACGCCAGCGAGGAAAGCATCAGACCTTTTCATGCTTCATTTGGTGACTTTCTGTTTGATAGCTCGCGCTCACTTGAATTCTTCCGTAGTAGAGGAGATATTGTTGCGGATATCACATGCGCCATGGTGAGACGGGGCCGCGATCCTAATGGTACAAGATAATTTTGTTTGGCCCTGGTGCGAATCTGATTAACACCTTACTAGTCTTGTCATACCATGTATTTTCTCGTCTATTGGGGGAAGCGACACCCCGTCAAGACCTCCGCGACGCCCTCAGCCGGATGAAACCTACTTCAATTTTTAGACCACCTACCAGAACATATGGCCAATGTTCTAAAGGAGCATACTATCTTATACCCTTGTTGCAGCAGCTTGAAAATCATGTTGTGGGTTATTTATCGCTTTACGCTGTGTTTGCATGAAGCTGATGCTGCATCATCCTAGTCATCCGACACTTACAGGAACCTCGTCACATATTTCGATGGACACTTTGCATCCTTCCTCCCGTCTGGTTCCTGGAGGTGGACAACCTTTAAGGATGGTATCAAGAGTGAAGGGAACAAGGCCGATGATGACAAAGGTGGGATGAGGATGGCACATGTGGAAAGTGATGAGGGGTCAGCCGGTAGTATGCCGGACCTTCAGTCAATCTCAAGTACCTCAGGCTCAGATAGCTCAGAGTGGGATTCGGAGGAAGAAGCCAGAGGGCCAGAGCCAATCTTTTACCACGCCTCAAGGCGGGGCTGGGTCTCAAAGCCGCTCTGGGTCTCAGACCTGGCGCCACTATCTACTTTTCCTGCATGGGACGAAATT
Source organism: Phlegmacium glaucopus (assembly GCA_015039465.1). Taxonomy (NCBI): domain Eukaryota; kingdom Fungi; phylum Basidiomycota; class Agaricomycetes; order Agaricales; family Cortinariaceae; genus Phlegmacium; species Phlegmacium glaucopus. Next base: position 100,709 of record MU130598.1, read on the forward strand.
AAGACCTCGCTGAATTTTTGCTTGACAGGTCGGAACTCTCTCAAGAGCCTTTGCAATGAGGCCCACTTTGCTCGCTCGCATCTCCCAAAGACATCATCAGGCCTTCGTAATGGCGCAACCCAAGCAAGAGCTGCTCTCTTCTGCCTCAAACAGATACGAGCTGGGGATATTACTGGGGACCAAATTACCGGGGACCAAATTGCCTTTGCAAAGCTCCTTCCCCATTCACTCTTACACGCCGTGAAGTGGTGGCCAGAACTGATAACTCATATGCAAACCTTGCAAACTGCGCATCTTACCTTATACCAAAAACTTCCCCCGGAGACACAGAAAGCGATCACAGACTACTTGGGCCAAGATCCTCCAAGCACCGTTACAAAATCTTCAACCCATGCTACGACCAGTCAGAAACCCCCCACAACTCCAAACTCTTCGACTGCCCGTCGAACAGCTCATAACTCGTCACCCACGCCTCAACCTCCTTCAAGCGCTGTTTCGAGGTATACAACCCCATCTAGAACCCAGCATGTACCACGTACTTCCCAAGTCCCATTACACTCCATTCAAACGCGGCCTTCTCCAAGTGCCTCTCAGAAAGCTTCCACTGCGTCTCGAGCACCTCAGAAAACTTGGAGTACTCCTCAACCACCTCCAAGCACTGGTTTGAAATCTTCAACCCCATCTCAATCTCAGCCTGCAATAGACACTTCTAAACTCTCCGCTCGAACCCAGCCTTCTCTGAGCACTGCTGGGAAACATTTGACCCTGTTGGGAACATCAGAGCAACCTTGTAATGCCTCTCAGCCTGCTACCCCAGGTCCAGATTCTTCGACTGCACAAGCGATCACAGACTACTCGGATCATGGATCTCAGAAACATAGGAAACGTCCTCCGGGCACCGATACAAAATCTTCAACCCAGGTTATGACCAGTCAGAAACCCTCCACAACTCCGAACTCTTCGACTGCCTGTCGAACAGCTCACAAACTGTCGCCCACCCCTCAACCTCCTTCAAGTGCTGGTTTGAAATTTACAACCCCATCTCCAACCCAGCCTGTACCATATACTTCCCGAGTCCCATCACACTCCGCTCAAATTCAGCCTTCTCCAGGTGCCTCTCACAAAGCTTCCACTGTGTCTCGGAAAACTCGGAGTACTCCTCAACTTCCTCTAAGCACTCGTTTGAAATCTTCAACCCCATCTCAACCCCAGCTTGCACCATGCACTTCTCAATCCTCCACTTGAACCCAGCCTTCTCTGAGTACTGCTGGGACACCTTTGACCAGGGTGCAAACGCCAGAGCAACCTTGTAATGCCTCTCAGCCTGCTACCCTCCATCTAGAGTCTTCGACTGCGCAAGGCCCTTCAATCGCGTCCCAAAGCACCTTAGGGCCTTCTCACTCTTCCGAGTCTTCAACCAGTGCTCAGGGTCTGTCAGACAGTTCCGAGCGCTCTCATTGAAGGCCCTTCTCGTCATCGAACAGGTGGTCGATGGAAATAATCCATACGTATGTAATTTTTGTTAATCTCCTTTCATGGGTGGTGCAAGCCGTGGTTGAGTACTAGTCTTGACCTTAGAGAATATTGATATCCTTGGTGTTGGATCGGAATGATTGATCAGTTGTATCGTACGTATATTGGGACAAACTAATCCTTACCTGTCTTGGATCCACGTTCATTATGAATCTCTTTCAGACTTCAAACCTATTCTCTTTCTTCGGATTGGCCCGTATCTGAATTTGCCTACTTAGTTGGTAGATGTGAAATTTAATTAGTAAACAAATTTGAGGGCGCTTCACTGGCAGCTGGTTCAAACTTTGTGATGATAATTTGTTTTGATCATTTGATAGGCTGCGAGCGTGCCCAGTAGAAACCAGTTGAGCCGAAGTTGCAGAATATGAAGAGTATGAAGATCAATGCGGACAAATGATGGCTCGTTTGCAGCCTGAGGATGGTTCTGCAAATATCCATTGCTTACAACAATATTTATTTTGGTCTCTGGTACTCAGACTTTGGACCAGGGACTCAGACGTGCTGAAGAACCTGCTTCTCTTTGACCATCGTTCTATTTTGACTTTTTCACCTTCTAATGCTATTGATATTCATAATTGCCTGGACCTTCATACTCGTTTTGTTCCCCGTACTCGCGATGTCTCCACCATATTTCTTGCTTTTCTTTGTTTATCAATGATACTGTCCTCTTGTTTCCTATTTACTGCGATACAGACCTCCAAACTTCCGTTATAAACCTCCTCTCACCTTGTTCTTTGATCTCTCTATGTCATCCACCCATGATTCAGGTAAATAGCATATCCATAACGGATTTTAAACAGAGAATCTTTGTACGAAATTTTCACTACATATGCATTTTCCATTCAGTTTTGGATTACTGTAGCGCGAGCAGATGTCATAGACGGAAGATGCTTCTAAATTAGCGCGCATGTCACCAAACTCGAAAAGATCCAGACTGTGCACTTCAAAGTGGGATCTGGAGAAGAGTGATCAATTCACACTTAACCACACTTATTACAGCTGGTTCGGAAAACCTTGTCGGGTCGAGTTTTTTTTGTCGATTTTTTTTTTGATGGCCCAGACCTAATTTGGAAAAACCGTTGCTAAGCGTCTCAATTTGGAGCGTAGAGTCATAGTTTTTTTATCTATTTTTGGTGAGATGAATGTTCATAAACAACGCCCATCAAACACATTGTCAGAATGATCTCAGCCACGGTCTACACACGCTGCCTCTTCGCTGCAACTAATGTTGGCGCCTCACTCGATGTTTGGGGGTAAAAACCTCATAATCACCGGTGGTACGTTCAATCACACCGTTGCGCGGACGGAGTTGAGCATCTGTAGGTTTTCAATTCCCCCCAAGTAGTGCTATCTGATTCCATGAGCTCGTCTAATAGGCTTCGACAAACTGGCTGACAAAGCCTCTCCTCTGGCATTCCATCTTGCCAATTCTGATCTCTCCCACTCAACATGCTTCACAAACACCCGTACCAAAATCCTCGAACGTATGAAGAGCTGGGCATTATACAACAGTGAGAAGGACAAGTTCGTTATGTGGCTGCACGGCTCAGCCGGGGGTGGAAAGACAGCTATAGGGAGGACTATGGCTAAGTGGTGTGAGGAGGAGGGAATCTTGCTTGGCGAATTTTTCTTTTCACGCGCAGATGGGACAGGAGATCAACTAGCTTCTCTTGCACCTACTCTCGCCTATCGGATGGCTGTTCATACACTTCAACATGCAAAGCAGGCGATATCCAATGTCGTCAGCCACGACCCACATATCTTTCTGGCACCCCTGGCCGTCCAGCTGAAGAACCTGGTCTTGAATCCTTTGGATCTTTTCACCCCAATGCGGCATCGTTCCGTATGTCATCATTCTCAATGGGCTCGACGAGACTCTCTCGCCAGATGATCAACAGTTAGTCCTCAATGTCATATCGGAGACGTTATACCACCTCAATTCAAGGCTACGCATCCTCATTTGCTGCCGTCCAGAGCCAGCCATTGCCACTGCATTCAATGACACTGACTCTCCATTGAACACCATCTCAACCAACATCTCGCTGAATGATGACATTGATTCTGATGCCGATATCCGTACATTCCTGGTTGAGAAATTTGCTAGAACCAAGAAACAGCTTCCACATCCTCCGACCGAGGACTGGCCAACAGCTGAAAATATTGATCACCTTGTGGCAAAGTCGTCCGGCCAGTTTATCTTTGCCGCCACGGTTGAGAAGTATGTCTGTTCTCCCAGGCATCGTCACCAAGCTGTTGCACGGCTCAAACATATACTGGATCTGAGGTTGCTGCCACACCTCGAAGACAAGAAAAAACATCCCTTCGCTGAGCTTGACGCCTTATATTCCCTCATCCTGAGAACGCGCAACGATGTCAACATGTCTGTCAAGGCCACAGCGGTTTGCCTTGAATACCCAAAATATTTCAACATCATCTTGCCCAGGCACCTCGCAAAGGTCCTCCACATCGATCTCAGCGAAACTTGGGCGATCCTTTATGAACTTGCTTCCCTCTTTGACGCCAGCAAGGGAAGCATCAGACCGTTTCATGCCTCTTTTGGCGACTTTTTGTTTGATAGCTCGTGCTCACTTGACTTCTTCCATAGTAGAGGAGATATTGTTGCAGACATTACATGCGCCATGGTGAGACGGGGCCGCGATCCTGGAGGTATGAGATAATTTTGTTTGGTCCTGGTGGTGAATCTGATTGACACCTTACTAGTGTTGACATATCGTGTATTTTCTCATCTATTGGGGGAAGCGACACCCCGCCAAGACCTCCGAGACGCCCTCAGCCAGATGAAACCTACACCAATTTTCGGGCAGCCTACCAGTACATATGCCCAACATTATAAAGGAGCATACTATCTTATACCGTTGTCATCAGTAAATTCAGGGTCTGCTTACTAGCGCTGGATAGTGCCGGATAGCACCATAGCACCATAGTAAAGGGTCCTTTATTTGTAGTGCTGGACAGCATCATGCTATTCCTGTCTAGATGGCCTGTTACTGTAGAGTACTAGGGAGTGCTATATAGGCCTAGGTTACTACTATGGAGTACTACATAGGTCTAGGTTACTACTACAGAGTACTTTATAGGCCTAAGTTACTACTATCCCGAAGCCATATCTCTCTTTCGAGCACTTGGTTAGTTCCACCCGATGCTACAAAGTAGCATATAGACCATATAATATAGACCATATAGTACCTTAATTCTTATAGTGTTGCATAACAAAAAAAAAAATTATATTATGTATAGGCTATGAATACGAAATATACTAATGTGCAAAAAACGGGGTATTAAAGACTACTTGAAAGAAACTTATGTCAACGGAACCTGGACCTTGGTTTTATCAACAAACTATACCGGCAGTGAAATGAGGACATACCAAATCATTTCGGAAACCCAGTTATCAGTCGAGTTGTAAAGTGGGTACATAGCAAGTCGGTGGGTCTTCAGCTCGTTGCAGAAGTCGCCTAACAAAACAAGTCACTCGTCAGTAAATTGAATTAAGAAAGTTTTAAACAAAGAATGCTTACATTCCTTTCCGTGCCCATCCTGCGCGACGAGACTCGTATTGTGCTCCATGGTATTGGTGGCCCTTCAACGTATCTATCAGGGTGAGATGCTGTTTCATAACGGCTCTATATTTATCTCCGTCGAGAGGGATTCGTTTCTTGTAGCCGAAGTCGACATATTCTTCGAGGCAGTTCTGGATCTATAAAAGGATTATTAGTGGGATGTCAAAATTATTTTAAAGGAGAAAAGATGTACAGTGGTCATTACCAAAGCAATGACATGATCAGGGACAGTTTGTTCGAAGTCTTCAGGAAAAAGGTTTGCAAGACAATCATTGTCTGCATAGAAAAACTGATGTATTGTGGTCGATATTGCTGGATGTGCAATGTTCTTGCATTTGCCCTTCACAACATGTCGAAAAGGATATCAGAAAGCAAAGAAAAGACAAAGAAAAAGCTTACATTCTCATCTTCTCCGCCTCGAAGAAAACAGCCTTGGGTAAGAGCTTCATTGACTGCATGTATGACCAAGTCATATTCTTCTTGCTGATTCCCTCCTTCGAATTCAGGTGGGCAAAGTAGATTTGTGTATTTCAATGAAATAATTTGCTGAGCAACTCTTTTTAATTTCTGGCGGAAGGTAGAGTGTTCATTGAAAACCTAGGTATAGAATTAGTCAATATTAAATAACGAGGATGTGACACGTCTACCAAAATGCTCATATCTCGATTTGGAGAATATCCTAAAATAAATGATCAATAATTTGACAAGTAAAATGACAAAGAAATCCGACCTGGCTCCAGAACGTTATCCGCAACCATTTGGTATTCAGCAATGGTGTTGGTAAGGATGAGGGTAGCCTGCTTGAGGTCCGTCTCCCTTCGCGGACAGGCGTTAACGAGGGCCACATGCCTTCTCATGTTATTCTTCGCAGTCTCGAGCATGGCCTGCCAGCCCGGAGGATAATACTTCATAGTGATTGGCTTGGGCTCTGCGTCCCTTGGCGTTTTTGAATAGCGACGGGCCCGCCCAGTGGATGATTCATTGTCTTCATCATTATCGGTCTCGCCATTCTGTTCAGTGGTAC